>CAMTDV010000002.1:39369804-39828765 GCA_947069175.1 Scalesia atractyloides | reverse complement strand
ACCATTTGGAAATTTGGGAGCAGCAGGAATCACTTTCTCTTTTTCAGTTGGTAGCTAGGTCGCATTCTTAAGTGTTCCAATTAGTATGAGGATACGAACACGCGAAACTTCTTCAGGTAGGATTCAGAAGTCTTCATTATTGGAAAATCATGTTTTACTTCATACTCGAGCTTTGAATGAAAGTTCCATCCTCGACCACTCTTATTTAGATCAGGATCAGAATAACGAGCTCATAGTAAATTCTTCAGATCTATCTTGGTCCATGACTCGAACTGGACTCCTTAGATAGTAATCGTTATGTCCACTTTCTCTGGTCACCAGCCATATCTTCGTATCATGATCATACCCCAACACTTAACACCTGATTTGTTTCCAACTTTGTCATAGTGGCTTGATCCCAGTTCCATCACATAACGATTAGACGTCTTAGTTGGATCCTTTAGCTAGAAGTTTTCATCAAGAGGATTCAAGTCTTGGTTTTTCATGATCAACATTGGTTTGTTGTTTTGCTTCTTTTGTGGCAGTTTCCTCTTCTTCTTTTGTTCAAAAGCTAGATAAGCGTTCAGACCAGCTTCATGCTCAGTGTTAGCAGCTGCATTTTTTTCAATGGTTCGTTCATGACGTGCAATGTTTAGGAGATCATCATCTTTATCAGCGAATTCAACATCAAACTTCTTTTGTAGCTTTGCTTTCAGATCATAGACTACTGTCATCAACAAACTCACATTGCCTTGAAGTTGTTCTACTGCTTGATCTCTTATCGTCACTTGAGTTTGCAGCGATGATATCTGAGCATCCTTTAATGCAGCATCTTGCTCTAAAATCACTACCCTTCTTTGCAACCTTTTGACATTTACATATTCATCATCGTCACTATCTTATTGTTCAACAAACTTCTCCATTCACCACAAGTCACATCGCTGCTTCATCTTGCTCAGTATATCCACCACTAGAACTACCGGCCTAAAAGCGAGCATCACTCGAGCTTTGTGGTTTTGATCCCAGTATTATCTACAGAGTCATTTCCAGGGCATCTTGCATAGTTAGCTCGTGAATGGCACTTGAGCTTGTGAGCTTAGGATCAAATAGGGGTCTTTGGTTCTGTTCTCTGCTTCTTTCGAGACTCTTGCTCTAGACTTGTATCATCTTTATCACGCATTTCTTCAGTAGGAACGATTATGGGAGGAGGGTTCCCAAAATCGCCCTGTAACGAGGCAAGCAATGCTGCAAAATTTTCTTCAGTTAAACAAATTTAGATCTCTACATGTTCCTCTTTTTTTTCAACTCTGGCTCTTCATCATCAGTTACTAAATATTAACTTCCGTCATTGGCTTTTACCAACACCAACAAACTTTATGTCGTGTTCATCGGCCACTGTGGCGTTTATCATTTTAGGTGCAAGAACTATCCAAACTTCCTGTGCTTATCCAAAGCATACTTTCTAGTAAACTTGATCTTTGTCGTATCTCAGTGTTTGCATGATGCTTCAAAACAACATGGACCCATTGCCTTGAGATTTAAAGAATTATCGCTCTTCACCAGATCTGGATATTTCTTGTCAAGAATCATCTGAATGAACTTTGGATTAAAAGGAAAACTTTCTTTTGGGATTCTCCAGCATGTTCTTCATATTGTCGAAAATGAAAGCAGAGAAGTTGAAATCCCAGTTATTCACCTGAGCAACTAATGCAGCTGTCTGGTCTGATTAAGCTGATCCAAGTTGCCTTTGTTCTCACTAATGCATTGCAAGAAGATGTGTACTAAAAATTCCCAATATGGTGGAACATTTTCTTCAATACTATTGGAAAGCACCCTCGTAGCTCATACGTGGTAAAGCTTTGAGAAACTTTCTCTTTCCTATGACGTTGGATGACGATCTAGATCGTCAGACTTTAAAACCTCTCGTACAATCGCCTCTGAAATAACGATATCTTTCTTTTGGATCTTTGATTCAATTGTTCCTTTACCACTAGCTCCATCTTTCTTCACTTTTACGTTTAACGAAAAGTCTTGAATCATATCTTCACAAATCACTATATTTATCTTCAAGGCATGAGTGATACAGTAGGAATTCAAGCCGACTATCATCAAATGGAACATCTCATAATAGTCCGCTGGAGGATCTGATAAGTAACACGCTTAATTATGGAATGGTTCCACCTTTAGCTTGCGCCTTTCCATCATCTTTTGAGCCATTTTCTACACTTTTGAAAAAAAACATCAAGTTTCATCATGACAAATTTACATAGTTGACCTTGTCGATCGTTCAATCTTATATTAAACCGGTTAAAAGGTCAACAAGTCAACATTTCAAAGGAGGATCAAGGGGTCAACAATACAGGTCAAAAGTTCAAAAAGGTTCAAAATTTATTTGAATTGGTCAATATGTTGAAAAGGTTCAGAAGTAGTGAACCGGTCTAAAGGATACGGAATGGACTGGGTCAACAGTATTTCGGATAGACAAGGGTTCAAAGGTAATTCAGATGAACCCTAGTCAGACTTCCAAGATGACCTGACATTTCGGATGTCAGATTTTGGGTAAACAGGATGTTTATCCGAAATGCATATATATGATCTGCAATGCATAGGTTTGATCTGTGATTCATCCGAGATCTATCCGAGATGCAAAGGGAAGCAACAGACCTATGAAAGTCGAACTAGTCTAGTCCAAGAGAGATCCAAAATGCTCAGGTGATCAAAATGACATGAAATGATTCGAAATGCCCTTAGATAGATTCGAAATGGGCATGTTCGAGAGACTTGGCCTAGCCCATTTTGGAACAGTAATCCAAAATACCAGCCTGGCCCATTTCAGAACAGTGGTCCATCTGAGTTGTTGCGCCTGCCCAAAATGGTGGGCCCAATTCAAATCCATCCAAGATAGGTGGGCCAGACCGAAATGTGTGGGCCCATCCGAGATGGGTGGGTCCATCCGAAATAGTAATTTAATATTGTGCCCCCTATTGTTTTGAACAGTAACACCTTTGTCAAAATAAAGATCCAACCCTTTGAAATGTATAAAATAAAATAATAAAACAATAAATGTGGAGAGTTGTCACAGGATCAAACCGTTGTTGAATTAACTAAGGAAAACTTTTCAGTTCTAGCCTAATTAGACAGGTCGACGTGATTGCCAATATATTTGTCCTCTTAAAATTATCGCTTCAACCTTCAATTTTTAACCTCTTGACTTTGTCTTAAAGCACACTATGACGCCCATGTGTCCCATATCATGACATACCCACGCGATCAAGGCAAGCGCCACAGTTCATCGTAGAAAGTGAGTATACTGAGATCATCCTTTGATTTTACAAAGTTAGACTTGTTGATGAGTAGGTCAGTACATCGTACCGCAAAGTGACCAATCAACATTTGACGAGGGTTAGGCTTTATACCTTATATGGTATTCTGACATTTCACGCACATGGAATTTTCTCATGATGAGATATCCTTTCCTTTAGGGTTTTGGGCCTTTGATTTTGGCTCTTTTAAGGATATCATGATCACGCCTAGGTCCGCATGTATCTAGATGCAACAAAGGGCAGTCCTGATATCCCCAGATGATTCAACAACATAAAGACCCAAAACTTGAGACGTTGACTATCTATCAACGTAGGATTTAAGACCATGAAATCATATGACGATGATATGTTACCCACATGACGCATAGCTTGTAGTATTTGTCACTTGGTATCCTTTTGCCTTATAAGCGATAAGCCTATCAAAACTTCGCAATGGATCCTTGCCTTTTCAGCTTCGATACCTCACATTTGTAAATCAAATTATTTAGTACATAAATTTATTTCATTTCCCGACATGTATTTCTCCCCCTAAATTTGTGCAAAAGTAGAATACTTTATGCACAAATTGATTTATTTGTTTATTTCATAAAACGAGTGTTTGTTTGTATGTTTTTTAATAAAGATTAATTGCTCATTCGGTGAAACGCATAATTTTCAAAAGGTCCACAAGCACCTTGAATCTCGAGTTATTGACAAGTTTTGTAAAAAGATCCGTTGTATTAGCATTAGTATGGACCTGTTCAAGTTTGATCAGTCCTCTATCATAGCAATCTCGAATGAAATGAACCTTGATATCAATGTGCTTGGTTTTGGAGTGAAAAACAGGGTTTTTAATGATTTGGATAGCGGCCTCATTATCATATTATATAGTAGTGTTTAGATAAGTCAAACCATAATCCTCGAGCTGGTGTTGCATCCAAATAACCTAGGGGCAGCAAGCGGATGCTGCAACATATTCTACTTCTACAGTTGAGAGCGACACAGTTTGTTGCTTCTTACACTAGCACGAGATGAGTCTATCTCCCAAGAATTGGCATCCAGCTGATGTGGACTTTATATCCATGTCCATCCCTCCAGTGTTACTGTCAGAAAAGGCAAAAAAATCAAAGTTTGAATCCTTAGGATACTAGAGTCCCAGTTTTGGAGCTCCCTTAAGGTAGCTAAAGATTCGTTTAACTGTAGTGAGATGAGAAAGTTTAACATTAGCCTGATATCTAGCACATCGGCAGACTTCAAACCTAATTTCCATCGGATCGTTACATTGTCGGATTGGCTGGGCTTCCTTCAGCATCCTGATTCAATAAGGGCCGTTTAGCAATGGTGAGTCCACGGACTTAGAATCAGTTATGTCGAATTTTGCAAGAACATCCTGAACGTATTTTCTAGGATAACTTAAAATTCCTTAAATACTTTGATGAACTTGCAAACCAAAGAACATTGCCATTTCTCCTAGTGAGCTCATTTAGAACTTCTTCTTCATTACCTCCTCAAATTCCTTGCATAAACCTTCATTTGTTGACCCAAAAATGATATCATCAACTTATATCTGAACAAGGATAAGATCCTTGTCAACGCGTTTGATGAATAGCGTTTGATCTATTATCCCCCGGTTATATCCATGTGCAAGTAGATGCTCTGTTAAGGTTGCATACCATGCACGAGGTGCTTAGTGCAGTCCATACAAAGCTTTATCTAACTTGTAGGCATAGCCTTACTTCTTTAAATCAACAAACCCAGGGGGTTAAGCGACATAAATTTCCTACTTGACCTTCCCGTATAGAAACGCCGTCTTGACATCCATCTTATAAACGGTGAATCCCATGTAAGATGAATATGCCAAGAAGATGTGAATGGCTTCAAGTCTTGCTACGAGAGCATACACCTCGTCATTATCCAGACCTTCAATCTGCATGAAACCTTGGACAACTAATTGCGCTTTGTTTCTTACTATCACTCTAGTATCATCTTTTTTGTTCCTGTAAACCCACCATGTTCCAAGTGCACATTTTCCTTGAGGCAGCTTCACCAATTTCCATACACCCAACTTTTCGAACTGATTGAGCTCTTCGTGCATTGCATCAACCCATCTTGGTTCCTGCAAAGCGACATCAATGCTCTTAGGCTCAATCTGTGAAATGAAGCATGAATATAAACATGTGTTATTGGTTACTGATCTACTGTGAATCTGTCCACAAGCAACTATGGGACCAATAACGTTTGCAATTGGATGGTTTCTCTGAACACGCTATGGAAATGCTATAGTAGGAGCCTGGAGGTTTGTTTGCAGATTTTAAAAACTTCCTGATACTATCCTAGTTTGCTCCCCCTCATTTGATGTAGCAGCAGTGCTGATCACTGGTGGATCTACAGTGTAGTCTGATGGAATCGGCTCTAGAAACAATGAAGCTCCTTGGATGTTTGCATTTGAAAGATTAGCAGTAGTTTGTGTTGTAGAGGTTTCAGTGTTGTGAACTGCATCATTAGGAGTAGCTACTAAAGTAGATTCAAGAACTGGCTCCTGAACAGGTGAAGAAGGATGCAAAGAGCAGTAGAAACTTCGTGATATCCCGGTGGATCCACAATAAGTTTCTTGAAAGTGTCCTGTAGCTGCACCGCATCATCTTCAGCAACAACGGGAATAGTTATCACTGTACTTGAGACATCTGCAGTAAACAACCACATCAAATATAATATTAAATGACATAAACAAAAGGAATAATCTTATAAACAATCAGGTCCAATTCGAGCATCTTTGGGATTTTCATCTTGGAAGTCCACGTAGTACGTCTCCACGATTTGCTTCTTGATCTTATTGTATACTCGATATGAGGTGCTTAGCAAAGCTGATGAAATAGCATGGATGTCCTTTTGCTTCAAATTTACCCTTGGCATCCATGGTTAGGAGAACACAAGGACAACCAAAAGTGCAAAAATGTTGTACAAAGGGTCTCTTTCCTTCGACTATTTCATAAGGCGTCTTCAAGTGACGTTTGTTGATTAGCACATGATTTTGAACATAGCAGGTGGTGTTCACTACTTCTACCCAAAATATCAATGGAAGGCCAAAATCTATCAGCATGGTACGAGCAGCCTCAATGGGAGTTCAATTACGTCTTTCGGCGACTCCGTTATGTTGAGGAGTTCAAGCTGCACTGTATTGACGATCAATTCCTTTCTAGGCACAAAAATTATTCAGTTCAGCATTCTTAAACTATGCCCCATTGTCACAATTAATTATTTTCACTCTATGGTTTGCTTGGTTCTCCATTAGAGTGACAAATTTCTTTATCAAACCTGCAATTTCACTCTTTTGTTCCAAGAAAAATACCCAAGTAAAGCGAGAGAAATCATCAGTGATCAGCAAGCAATAAGCCTTCCCTCCAATACTCAGCACATTTACAGGACCAAAGAGATCTATGTGAAGCAGGTTCCAGGACTTTAGATGTTGTCTGCACGAGCTTGGACTTGTGAGGCTTACGATGTTGTTTCCCATGAGCACAAGATTCACATTTCTCGATCTGGATGAAATCCTTGATTGGTATGTTTCTGACTAATACTCCTTTGGCCAGTCGATTCAGATTCTTCTTGTTCAGATGACCCAAATGACGATGCCACAACATAGCATCATGTTTGGTGATCAGATAACAAACAGGTAACTTGATCCGAGGGAGCTTTGTTCATGTCAAGCACGTAAACATTTACATTATGTTCGTCTTCAAGCAAATACTAATACTCCATTGTAACTATCACTTCCTTTAAAATTACGCATCCAACTTTTGTGAATAGAACTTCTAGACCTTTATCGCACATCTGACAGACGCTCAGGAGATTGTGTTTAGTTCAGGAACATAATTGACACATGAGAAGCTGAGAACTCGGTTTTTTACTATACTCTTAATCGTTATCTTCCAATTTCTTCTCCTTCAAAGTTCACAAGTACGCCGTCAAAGATTTTGATGTCGTTCAACTAGGAGATGCCCCCTGTCATGTGTCTGGAACAACCACTGTCGATAAACCAAAGTCTTGAAATAGCCATCCATAGTCGTTCCTTCACACATAACAGGATTATTGAGAAACTGGAACCCAGACCATGTTCGATCTGGGTTGATCATCACTCTTCGTTCTCGAAACCGCATGAAGGATCGCATGACTTTTAGTAGAATTTGAGGTTTGAGAAGTAGAGGTTGTAGAGTTTGACGATTTAGAACACTAAGACTGATATCTAGAAAGAATATTCGGTCTCCATTTTTTTAAATTAGTGTTGTTTGTAACAAATTAGGTTGATGTTGCATTCAATTTCTTGGGCTGATTTCGGAAACCATTTGTAACACCCCGACCGCGTAAAACAACGAACCACAGTGGAAATGTCGGGGAGTCATGTCACAAAACTATTGTTTCACAACTCATGGAATTTAATATTTTGTTCTATTAAGTTAAATGTTTACATTGTCTTGGGATAAACAAGAACAACGCATAAATAAAATGTCTTTCATGTTTTAAGTCACTAAGTCCCACGTCCATTCCTACGTGAAGCCTGCATCATATTATCAAACATTGACTCCTGAAACATATGTGAAAAGAGAGTCAGCATAAAAATGCCGGTGAGTACATAGGTTTTGTGAGTGTGTCAAATTCGTGGCTTTGTATACATATTGCAACACCTCGTCCGACTACAAGAGTCGTTAAGTGAAAACCTCGTATCAATATTGTTTGATATTGCCATACAGTTAACCAACTAAAACAAGTTGGTTAGAGTTGTGAAAACCTTGTAGCCATGAATCTTGACCAAAACATTTCTTTTGTAAAATAAACTAGTAATAGATTGATTCAAAAGAAAACTTCGTATGGTTTATATCTTTAAATGAAAATTATTGCGTGACATTGTTCAAAACCATTTGTCCGTGTTATAAATCAATCGTCCATGTCATAAACCAATTGTCCATGTCATAAACAAATCTTGCATGTTTTAATTGTGAAAACTTTTGATCGTTCTTTAATGAACACATTCAAACTTGTGTTGACTATACCACCAAAGGGTATCTTTAATAGACAACCAAAGGGTCTCTTTAACTAGACTAACAAATCAACAAATGATTTATTGATCAGAAACAGTTTCTGTCATTACCCAAACTTCCACCAAATCCAGTGAACAGTCCGATAATGGGATTGTCAGTGCTATGGTACCCTAACATACTACTGGTCGGCTCGGCCAAAGCTAATGAATGTTATTCGTGTTATGGATAACGCATCAACAAGTTGTTCAAATTATTGAAATCGTATTGTTTTATATAAACCATAGACATTTTTTTTGAAAATTTTAAAATAATTTAGAACATATGTGTCACCCCAAAACAATTGCAAAACGTAAAAGAGGGGAACTATGTACTCACTTTGAAAATCATTTTTGTATACATAAACCATGTATATTGTTTTGAAAATTTAAAAATAATTATAGGCACATATGAATCACCCCAAAACATTTGAAAACGTAAAAGAGGGGGGCTATGTACTCACTTTGAAAATAATTTTGTATACATAACCATGTATATTGTTTTGAAATCTTGAAAATAATAATTTGCACATATGAATCATCCCAAAACGTTTAGGAAATGTAAAAGAGGGGAACTATGTACTCACTTTGAAAATCATTTTTGTATACATAAACCAAGTATATTGTTTTGAAATTTTAAAAATAATTATAGGCACGTATGAATCACCCCAAAACATTTGTAAACCTAAAAGAGGGGGGCTATGTACTTACTTTGTAAATAATTTTGTATACATAAACATGTATATTGTTTTGAAATCTTGAAAATAATTATAGGCACATATGAATGGATTTATAACATCAGTTTATATGATAAAAATTTTGTTACATGTGTTTAAAATGGATTTATGCGCAAAAGGGCATTTTGGTCATCATTTTTTTAAGAACATAGAAGTAACTTATCATAACACTAACCAAACGACGTGACCATAAGGTATAACCTCAGTAGGTTATTCCCTATACAACTATGGTCACAAATATGTGTTTGATCGGATCCTAAGATTGACCAAACTGGTCGGATTCGAAAGTCAAAGCGGTGGTCAAGACCGCTCGACTTACGACCCTAAATAAGCACTAAACTAGAAGTGACGAGTTAGACATGTCAAAATATGTCTAACTAAGTTTATAAAACTGATTTGGTATCAAAACTTGGTTTTTTGATACCCGAAAATAGTTTGGTCGTAAATGCACATCATGCGCATTTTTACTGAATCTTTGACTCGTCACTTCGACTAGTAAACTTGGTAATCAGAAGGTGAAATCGTTAGAGATTATAACCTTTGTGATTACGATCATGTTTCAAATTTTAATTGAACTTTGACTTGCTCAAATAGGTCAGAAGCAAAAGTCAATCAGGTTGCCACACTGTTCGACTTTTAGCTCAAATTAGCTAAAAAATTGAAAGAACCAGGAAGAGTACTTACTCGTGTTGAAGAACACTTTCGGAACTCAAGATAGGAAGCTTCCAAATGGAAGAATCATGGGGTATTTATAGTATTTTAGGATTAAAGAGGTGATGACAAGTGTCCTCAAGTGTGGATTAGTGTCCTAACATGTGTCAATATCATATTTAGTGTGGCAAAGTTAGTGCTAGGTGTCAAAAATTAGAGATAGGTGGCAAACTTGGTAAATAAGCAAAAATATTTATTATTTTTTGACATTTTTGGCCCTTAGACTTGTATTTTCACTTGTTTGCCATTTTTAACCTCTTTAACCTAATATTTAGGTTATATAAAGGTGTTAAGACATGTGTAACTTGGATTATGCCTGAAAATATCGTGGATGTCGGTTCTTCGGTTGTAAAATTACGTGTTTCGCAAAAATGCGTAAAACGCTTTAACGAACACGAAAATGATCGAAATTGTGCAACGATTGACATTTTTGCATTCTCATCAATAAAATACCAGATTTTATTGAATACAAAAGTAACTGGAAACAAAACACAGGGTTTCATTGAATACGAAATTGTTTGTAATTGTGCAATAAAACACATGCACAAATGTCACAGTCTCCCCTCCTTTTGGAAATTTCATCCCAAAATTTAATTAGAGGAAACTTTGTGAAACAGATGTGGATATTTCGCTTTCATTTGATCCTCTCATTCCCAAGTAAATTCTCGGCCACGTTTGGATTCCCAGCGAACTTTAACTATCGGTATACGTCTAGCTTGAGTTTCTTGACTCCGCGGTCTAAAATCTCCACAAGTTTCTTCGACAAAGTGCATAGTGTCATCAACGTGAATTTCGTTGAGCGGAACGTGGAGATTTTTATCGGCTAAACACTTTTTCAAATTGGACACATGGAATGTTCGGTGAATATTCCCAAGTTCATGAGGTAGCTCAAGTCGGTAGGCCACCTTTCCAATTCTCTCAACAATCTTGAATGGTCCAATAAATTGTGGTGCAAGTTTTCCTTTCTTTCCAAATCTAATCACACCTTTCCGAGGGGATATATTGACAAGGACGTGATCACCAACTTAGAATTCCAAGGGCTTGCGTCATTTGTCCGCATAACTCTTTTGACGGCTTCTAGCTGTCAGAAGGTTATCGTGAATTTTCTTGATTTTGTCTGTTGTGTCGTGAATGAATTCAGGCCCAGTGAGCTGAGCTTCACTGACCTCATTCTAGCAGACAGGTGAATGGCATTTCTGACCGTATAGAGCTTCGAAAGGCGCCATATTGATGCTGGCGTGATAACTATTGTTGTAGGAGAAATCGACCAATGTAGATGCGAATCCCAACTACCACCAAAGTTGATCACACATGCTCTAAGAATATCCTCCAGTGTTTGAATTGTCCTTTTAGATTGTCCATCCGTTTAAGGATGATAAGTAGTGCTCAGATCGAGTTTGATTCCCATGAAAGATTGCATGGTCTTCCAAAAGTGAGATGAGAATCGAGCATCTCGATCGGATATAATGTTCAAAGGAACACCATGACGAGATACAATCTCATCAACGTAGATCTTGGCGAGTTTGTCAGCAGCTAGATCCTCATGAATTGCCAAAAATTGTGCTAACTTTGTTAGACGATCGATGATTACCCAAATGGCATCATGGCCTCTAGGTGTGTGCGGTAGTTTAGTGATGAGATCCATCACAATGTTCTCCCACTTCCATACCGGTATTTTGGTTACTCAAGTAAACCAGATGGGCGTTGATGTTCTACCTTAACTTTAAGACAAGTTAGGCATTTAGACACATACAAGGCAATGTCCTTCTTCATACCCAGCACCAATAATGGGTACGGAGATCCTTATACATTTTGTCTACACCAGGTTGGATTGAATAACGAGACTTATGAGCTTCGTCCATCAATAAGGTGCGGAGATTGTCCTGACTAGGAATCCACAAACGGTTCTTGTAGTAGAGTAATCCGTTATCTTTTGTTTTGAGTTGAGGTTCGAGATTTTGTGGCAGCTCATTTTTCAAAAAGCTTTGGGTGACACATGTATGTTGTGCTTGAAGGATACGTGTCTGAATATCAGATGAACTCGAACACAATGAAGTTTGACACGTTCCTTACGACTAAGCGCATCAGCCACAACATTCGCCTTACCAGGATGGTAGCAAATCTCGCACTCGTAGTCGTTCAGAAGTTCGACCCAGCGTCGTTGTCTCATGTTAAGCTCCTTTTGATTGAATATGTGTTGGAGACTTTTGTGGTCAGTGAAAACCACACGTTTCGTACCACAAAGGTAGTGTCTCCAAATTCTGAGAGCAAAAACTACGGCTCCTAATTCAAGATCATGAGTTGTGTAGTTCTTCTCATGGATTTTCAATTCTCTTGACGCATAGGCTATGACTTTGTCTCTTTGCATGAGAACACAACCAAGGCCTAGGTTTGATGCGTTCTAATAGACAACGAAATCATCGTTGCCATCGGGTAAAGATAAAACAGGAGCATTACAGAGTTTTTGTTTCAGTGTTTGAAAGGCTTCCTCTTGTTTGGATCCCGATTCAAAAGGTTTATTCTTCTGAGTAAAAGTGGTGAGGTGAACTGCGATCTTGGAAAAGTTTGCGATGAATCGTCGATAGTATCTAGCAAGACCATGAACTTCTAAGGTTTCGCCAGATGAAAGAGGTATACGAACAACCTTGTCGAAATATATCACCTCAGCATGGTGTTTGGTTAACCAATCCATTCCCATGATGATGTTAAAACTCCCAGTTGCATTGTTGTGAGGTCAATGGGAAAAAAGGTGGTTATCCAAGTTCAATTGGCAACTACGAATGACATAGTCAAGCAAAGGAGTTCAACACTAGCTATTTCCACCGTTAAGGGTTTTCCTAGTTTAGTTCTAGGCATGGAAAGCAAAGGTTCAAAGGCTAGTGATATAAAGCTTCTATCAGCACCGAATCGAAAAGAATAGAAGTAGGATGATTGTTAACAAGGAACGTACCGTTAATGACTTCGTTATCAGCACGAGCCTCGTTGGCATTGATGTGGAATGCGTGTCCATGGGCTGGAATTGCGTTCGCGTTCACCAATTTTTGGCAGTTGTTTCTAAAGTGACCCATCTCGCCACAGTTGTAGCAAGAACCCGGTGGGAATGGAGGTCTAGCAGGGTTAGCTTGGGGTTGAATAGGGTTTTGAACAACTTGTTTTGGGGCCAAATGACAAACATTGGCTATGTGACCGAATCTTCCACATGATGTGCATTGGCGACACTGTTTGTGAGCTTGATGGTGACCATTGCACGGTTGCACAACTAGTTTAGTACAAGCATAAGGTTTCCTCGCAGGAGGTTGTGCTGGCTGGTTTTGAGTGTTCTGGTTGGGTTGTGCAACAACTGCAAAGTTCTGTGAAGCTTACGCTTCCTCGACTTCTTGGAAGACTCAGCTTTGTTCTCCTTTGTTTTCTCTTAAGTGGTCTTAGCTGCCTCTTTCTTGTCGCCCTTGCGGAACAGTTTCCCCTTCTTGACCTAGACTCAGTTAGGGTAGCAGCTTATTCGATAGCATGTCGAACAGTGGTAGCGGTTGCTACCAGTAACAATGTCCTGAACGGGGTCAGGCAGGCCATGATGTACCTCTCGATTGCTTTATCCAACGGGGTGACCATGGCGGGACACAACAAGCTCAATTCTTCGTAATGGTCAGTGTAGGAACATGCTCTCCACTATCTTGTTTAAGATTGTGGAATTCATCTTCCATTCCCTTGTTCATGACGTGGGGAGCATTCCCTCATCATTAGAGCTCGAAGCTCTTCCCACGTTTGTGTCATTCGCACACCGGCACCCCTATCTCTCATCACACCATTCCACCATGTAAGTGCTCTTTTCTTGAATACACTCGATACAAACTCAACTTTTCACTCATTCGGGCATAGAACATGATAAAATGTGCTTTTAAAGACTCTCAAACCACTGCAGGAGTCCAGTAGCTCCTTCGGACCCAGTAAACTTGAGTGGTTTAGCCGAGTTAAATTGTTTGTAGTTGCACGGTGTGGGTGCATTGTTGTTGTTATTATTGCTATTGTTTGCTTGGTTTATCTGGGTTACTAGGTTTGGGAGTACAGCTAGTTAATTTGCTGAGCGATCAAAGCTGCCATTTCGGCATTTTGAGTTGTATACGTTGAGGAGGCATTCTAGAAGAAAACATGAGGGAAAATATGTGTGATTGACATTGGATAATGAAGAGAATGTTAAAAATATCGACGAAATATAAGCGATGGTGGTCATTCGTTCGTTACTTAAAAACAAACAAACGACACACGGTGACTAATCAAAGTAAATGGGTCTTTATAATGTATCGCGAAGTCATGCTTTATCCTATAAGTGGATACTCACCCCAAGAGTTCCTAGATAAGATTGACTGGTCCGGTAATGCGGATTTGTACGAACACTCTAGCCTTAGACAGAAAACTCAGGGTACAGGCATCCACCCTTCCAGATTGCACTGTTCACATTAATAAAACCCAAAGTTTGACGGGATTTTGAAAACTTACAATGCTTTAAGCCAAAACAAATCGTCTAAGGATTAGATGATTGATTTTCAAAACGAATTTGTACTTGTGTATTTGTTTTGATAATCACCTAAGGATAGGTCATGGTATTATTTTAATAATCTAAACCAAGATAACTCGCGTTAGGGTCCTAGGAAGGTTATAGTGTAGGTCAAAGCATTACTAAGTAACCTAATTCCCTATTGTCACACCCTGGTCGTAGCGGAAGCACAAGTGTGTGACTATTAGGTAATCATTGCATCCAATTTAGTAAACAGTGTTAGCAACAACGATGTTATGCCATTACTAAGTTTCATTATACATTTACATCCTTCAAAAGTGAAACCATATTAATCAGATTACAATTACAAACAAGTTTCAAAACACATGTCCCAAAATAAGATATTGTTTTTATCACAAAGTCATGCTGAGGCTTTGACCTCTATATACCAAACGAGGTTGGGATATAAAAGGAAAACCCTCCAAAAGGTAGTACATCGTTGCCTTGACAAATCCCATACCCGGATCCCATCACCAGCTCAAGTCCTACGTCCTTGTAGGTCCCCTGGTCCTTATGGATCTTGACCAAATCGTCTATCTAGTCTAGAGTGCGGAATCCCCTAGATCAGATTTCACAGAATTAACGAGAACCCGAACACGAACACAAAGAATTCATTCAAACAGTCTTCTATTGATTATCTAACACAAAGTGTTTACAACCTATTCAAGACTCTCTCTCTCTCTAAACTCTTTTGAAGCAATTCTCTCTGCAACTGAAAAACTAACTGAGCAAATCTTAACCCTGATCACAACCTCCCTTTATATAGAGATAGGTTATGCTCATGGGCTAGGGTTTCCTACATGAACTGCTAATGGGTTTAAAGCCCAATTCGCTACCATGCACTATTTGTTTCTAGTTCAGCCCAATTACTTCTAATTAACAATTACAAAACTAAACCCGCTAACCTTTTATCATTTTACTAATTACAAAATATCCAAAACCAAATCTAAGCTGTGGTCACAAATATGAACCAACAAACTCCCCCTTGACAATAGCTTCATACAATAACTTAGTCTTCAGTCTTCTTGCAATCTTCAGTATCTTTGAAAAACGTTGGTCTTTGGATAGCTTCAACTTTAATAGTTTCTGTCAGCAACAGACTCCCCCTAAGCTGATGTATCCAATCACCAAATCTTCTAAATCGTTAGCGTTTGAGTAAACTCTAGTTTAGTACTTGCATAGCAATCTTCAAAACTCTTCAACTTTGTCTGCAATGTAGAAAGGAGGTTCTACCATGCATCCAAGCAAACTCCTCTTCACCAAACTCTCAGCAACACATTGCTATAATATGTATACTATAAAACAAAACATCTCGAGAAACCATAAGAATTTTTCAACACAAGTTAAACAAATTATTATTATTCAAGAGATAGTAAAACTGTATCACAGATTTAGCACACATACTCAAAATTTTAAGCACACTGAACCTTCAAGATGTTAAAATTTAGAACTCATCTTCTAACATCTCCCCCTATCGGTAACAACTCCTCCATGAACAACCAATATCCCGTACATTAAAAATATACAAGAAAATGAAATATTTTTGGATTTTTATATTTTCTGAAAGCAAATAAAATACGAAATAATAAACGCTCTATTTTTGTGAGTATCACCGGTAAGAAGATCATATCAACAACATCAAAGTGTTTTCACACTATCGGATTATTTTATATGCAACATTCATGAAAAACGGATCAAAACGATTACCAGTATTGTTTATCCACTTAAACAAAATACATGAACATTTCAAGTACCATTACATCGTGATCTGTTTAGATAAGTTATACTGATATACTAGTGTATCCCAGTTCAGGACATACCCCCGCGATCAAGGTATGCACAAAAATTAATCGTAGTAGATGAGTATACCGAAATTCATCCTTATTGATTTACAACGTTAGATAATTGGTGATCAGGCCAGGACAAATACCAAATTTTGGTACGAATAATGCAATTTGCACATTTGAATGACTCTCTTGGGAGCTTCTTCAATTATTTGGGATTTGGCATTTTAGCTCTTTTAAGATATCCTGGTTGTGCCTAGGTCAGCATATATCTGGATGCAGCAGAAGGAAAACCTTGATACGCAGATGAAATAACGATATAAAGACCTAAAACCTCAGATTTTGGTGATCTATCAACGCAAGAATTAAGGTTATAAAATCATACGCCACTGATATGTTACCCACTTATACACAGTTTATTATATTTGTATCACCAAGTTAAGTTGATTATTTCATGCCTTTTGCCTACTGGTACATCATATAATGAAGCTGCTATCACACTTAAGCAATTTTCTTTTAATTTCAATGTGACAGTCTAACTAGCTGATGTCTATCATTTCTTCCTTTTCACACAGTGAAAACTCATTTTTGATTTTCTAAAGTTTTTTATGTTTTTGATTTTATGTTTTTTTTTGAAAAGCAGTAAATTATTTACAAACTATTTTTATGGAAAAATGGTTATTTAGGATTCCTCATCCCGTTGAGTTCGACTAGATGTTCAAAACGAGCCCTGTCAAATGCTTTTGTGTAAAGATCTGCCAGGTTATCTAGTGTGTCGACTCGATGTAGTTCAATTAATTTTCAATTATTTGGGATTTGGCATTTTAGCTCTTTTAAGATATCCTGGTTGTGCCTAGGTCAGCATATATCTGGATGCAGCAGAAGGAAAACCTTGATACGCGGATGAAATAACGATATAAAGACCTAAAACCTCAGATTTTGGTGATCTATCAACGCAAGAATTAAGGTTATAAAATCATACGCCACTGATATGTTACCCACTTATACACAGTTTATTATATTTGTATCACCAAGTTAAGTTGATTATTTCATGCCTTTTGCCTACTGGTACATCATATAATGAAGCTGCTATCACACTTAAGCAATTTTCTTTTAATTTCAATGTGACAGTCTAACTAGCTGATGTCTATCATTTCTTCCTTTTCACACAGTGAAAACTCATTTTTGATTTTCTAAAGTTTTTTATGTTTTTGATTTTATGTTTTTTTTTGAAAAGCAGTAAATTATTTACAAACTATTTTTATGGAAAAATGGTTATTTAGGATTCCTCATCCCGTTGAGTTCGACTAGATGTTCAAAACGAGCCCTGTCAAATGCTTTTGTGTAAAGATCTGCCAGGTTATCTAGTGTGTCGACTCGATGTAGTTCAATTAATTTTCTTTTCAGCATAATCCCGTAGAAAATGACGACGAATGTCAATATGTTTTGTGCGATTGTGTTTTATGGGATTGTTTGTGATTGAAATAGTGGCATTATTGTCTATCATAATAGGAGTACGAGTGAAATTCAAACCGTAATCGCGTATTTGCTGTTGGATCAAGAGAACCTGAGAGCAACAGCTACCTGCAGCAATATATTCATCTTCACACGTCGAGGTAGACACGCAAGACTGCTTCTTGCATTGCCATGAAACGAGCCTCCCTCCTAAGACCTGACAACCACCTGTGGTAGACTTCCTTGTAGATTTGCATCCTCCATAGTCCGAATCAATGAAAGCAACAAACTTCAAATCACTAGCAGCTGGATACCATAACCCAAGTTTAGTTTTCCCCTTCAAGTAACGAAGAATCTGCTTCACCGCTTTCATGTGGGACTCTTTTGGATTTTCTTGATATGTGGCATAGAGGCACACTGCGAACATGATGTCGGGTCTTGAAGCAGTCAAGTATATAAGAGAACCAATCATTTCCTTGTATTGTGTTGGATCAACATCCTCCACACTCTCATGATCTGGAACAAGATTGTGATTCTCACAGATAGGTGTATTGAAAGTAGCGCAATCCTCCATCTTGAAACGAGACAAAACGTCATACACATACTTTGTCTGATGAATAAACATCCCATCCTTTTTCTATTCAACTTGTAAACCCAAAAAGTAGGATAATTCACCCATCGCACTCATCTCAAACTTGCTCTTCATTACCTCTTCGAAATCATGACACATGTTCTCATCAGATGACCCAAAAATGATGTCATCTACGCATACCTGTACCAGTAGAAAGTCTTCCTTCTTCCTTTTGATGAAAAGTGTACTGTCAATCTGTCCTCTTTCGAAACCATGATTTAACAAATGTACTGATAATATCTCATACCACGCCTAGGTGCCTGATGCAAACCATACAATGCCTTATCAAGTCGATAGAATCGATCAGGATAGTCTGGATCAGTAAACCCGTCATGTTGTGAGACATACAGCACTTCTTGGACTTTCATGTAGAGAAACGTACCCTTCACGTCAAGTTGGTAAACTTTGAAGCCCTTGAATGAAGCAAAAGCTAGGAACTACCGAATTGCTTCCAACCTTGCTACTGGTGCAAAAACTTCACTGTAATCAATCCCCTCTTGCTGATTGAACCCTTTCACTACCAACCGAGCCTTATTCCTTATCACGATCCCTCGGACGTCTTTCTTGCACTTGAACAACCACTTAGTTCCTATTTCTTTTTCTCCTTCAGGTAGATCAACTAGTTCACATACTTTCAAATTCTTCAACTGAGCTAGTTCCTCTTGCATAGCTTCAACCCAACAATTGTCTTTTAGAGCCATATGAAATTCTTCGGCTCCTCTTGGGAAATAAAGCAACTATACAAACACTCATGAATCCACCCAGTCTTCTGAATCGAAGTGAACAAACAGGAACCTTCGAGCACACCTCTTCTGTCTGACTGTAGTAGCATCACCAATGATATTTTCAACTGGATGATCTCTGTGTACACGTGTTGTAGCAATGGTGTCAACAACCAGATTATTTCCCAGATTAGACCCAACCTCCCACTGAATATTAGCAAATGGATTAGTGAAGTCCTCCCCCTGAATAGTTTCAGACTCACTATCACTGAGTCCTCTGGAGCTGCACTGGAAGAAGTTTCTGGAGCATCTGTTATCGATATACTCGATCTAGGCATGAAGTCACACTCTCCATCTTCACTGATCACAGTATAGATCACTTGAGACTCATCTGCATTAGAAAAATCAGGAATATTAAATGATTTAAAAACATTGTCATAATCATATAATATAGGAGGACCACTCGTTGATTGTTGAGGTGAATAACTAGTGATTTCCATGTTAAACACCACCTCATTTTACCCCTTTTTAGATTAAAAACGCTTTTATTCGGTGTTCCAGGATATAGCCTAGAAAGTAACCCTCATCAGCTACTTCACCGAATTTTTGCGTATCTTTGTTTCGCACAATGGTGCAGGGTAATCCAAATGGTTCAAAGTCTTTTAAGTTTGGTTTTCGGTTAAACAATAGTTCGTGACATGTTTTGTTAAACCGTTTAACCGTCAAAACTTTGTTCAGGAAATAACAAGCTGTGTTCACAGCTTCTCCCCAAAAAAGAACTGGAAGCTTTGAATCGGATAGCATAGTTCTTGCAGCTTCAATCAACGTCCTGTTTTTCCTTTCAGCGACATCATTCTTTTGAGGTGTATAAGGAGTAGAGTATTGGTGTTCAATTCCCTTGCGAAGACAATAGAGATCTAGAAATTGATTCTTGAACTCCGTGCCATTATCACTCCATATCTTCTTGATCCGTGCATCATGGACATATTCTAATTTTGTAAAAAGATCTATCAGCACCTCCGCCGTCTCATCTTTTGTACCTAAAAAGAAAACCCATGAATATCGTGAGTAATCATCAGTGCAACTAAACAATAGTACTTTCCACCTATGCTCCTTACGTTCACTGAACCGAATAGATCCGTATGAAGTAATTCATAAGGGGCATCAATGGAATTTACTGTTTTAGACTTGTGAGGTTTCTTATGTTGTTTTCCCTTTTGACATGGAAGACATTTATCTTCCATGTGAAACCTCTGCACTTGCACCCCTTCCACTAAACCATTTTTAATAATATAATTCATTTTTTGGTAGTGGATGTGGGCCATGCGTCTGTGCCGCAACAATAACTCAGCCTCAGATGCTTTTGATAGTAAACACACCACCACAGTGGAAGAATCCTTTGCACCGATGTCCATTACATAAGTGTCATTTCTCCTTGGCGCTCTCATCACTATCAAATCATCCGGTATCACCAAACCAGGTTTCAACACCAAAGCTTCAGACTTTGGAAAGTGGACCAGTGACCCTTGTCGCAGACTTGAGACATGCTCATCAGATTGTGCTTCAGCTGCTCAACATAGTTCACGTTGTCCAGTGTGATCTTCCTGTTAGTCACTTTTCCTCGACCTGTAATGTGCCCTCCTTTAGCACCTACAAAATTCACATAACCACCATCCATATTCTCAAACTCTGTTAACAGCCTCGCATCCCCCGTCATGTGCCTGGAGCAGCCACTATCAACATACCACAAGTTGATAATCCTCCTTAGCAGCTCCTGCACCATCCAACAAAAAATAGTTAGATTTGGGGGACCCAAGGCTTAATGGTCTTGGGTCGTCCAGATTCATCAATCATAGGAACATCCATCCAGTATCCATCATGTAACATTCGTCGAAAAACGGGTTTCCAAAACCCTCTTCGTTTATTAATCGAATATTCAGTTATAATTTTCGTTGCGTATATTTTGTTCATTTTAATTTTAAACAATACATAATTAATAAATATTTTAGAATTTAAAAACTATAATTAATAAATAATAAAAAAAAGTGAAGAAAAAATAAAATGAAGCTGCTGGGTTTCGAACCCGGGTCGCCCACAAACAAAGCACACACTACACGACTCCGCCACACAATTCTTTTATGACAAATATAGAAACAAAACATTTAAAATAAACCCAAAAGTCAAACTGATGATCAGCGCGCCCAATCCGCAGTCGCCGAAAAACCGACGATTTCGCAAATCACGACCGTTTTCTTTGACAGAAACGCGTGAACTAAATTCGACATCGGTTATAACCGATGTCTAACCCCCAATTCCAGTCGTAACCGCCGGAAAAGTTTTGACCGCGAATCAAGACCATAATTCGGAACCAATACATCCTGTTCATCCTTATAAATACCCACCCAAACCTCTGGTGACCTTTTCGCTCAAAATCGCACAATTTCTCGAAGCTTTAGCACGTCGCCCGAAATTCCAACTTCGCTGGAATCACTGAACGGAAAACCGCGATTTTCTTCAGACGGTACAATCATCAAAATTTCTCTTGCTATCTTTCGATTTATAATCTAATTGCTCAATCTAGTAATCAAAACTGTTAAACAGTTTCCCGCAGCCGGAATCTGCAGATCGAGACGACGAGACTTTTCCGGAAAACCTGAAGCAAACTCACCGTTCTGGTATACCCTGTCATTTTATTTCGCTCTTCAATGCAATCAAATATCAGTAAGATTGATGAAACAGAACAGTCGGAATTCACTGTTCCGAAATGTTAAACGAAGAAGACGAAGTCGGACAATGTGTATAAGTTTAATTAAAACTGGATATTTCACCGGGTTAGACACACAGTCCAGCGGTGGACTGTGTGCAACATAATACGCACGTCCCGAGTTCGAATCGCACATGTACCGACTTTCAGAAATAAAACCAATCTTTTTTTTAAACCTATTCAGATCACCTTTCAACATGTATATAAATATAATATAATTCAGTAATTAAACAGGTTAAGCACACAGCCCAACTGATTGGGCTGTGCGTACTCGAACCGAACGTCTCGAGTTCGACTCCAGGTCACTGAAGTCGGTTCGGCCATTTAAATCATTTTCGAAATAAACTAAATAAGATAAAAGTTAATCAGTATATATATATAATTAAAACTGAGAATATTTCGGGTTAGACACGTAGCTCAGTTGGTAGAGCTGTGTGCACGTAAACGAGAGGTCCCGAGTTCGAACCTCACTCAGCGCATACGAACACAACAGTCCGACCGGTCAACGGTCAACAGTCAACAGAGTCAAAAAGTCAACATTTTTTTTATTTATTTAATCAGAAAATTATTTAAAAATACTTAAAAATAATATTTTTAAAGTAGAAAATGTCCTTCAACTCACAAAAATAAATCTAAAAATCCTATTAAGATTATGAATTAAAAGTATTAATCTCAAATAAAATCCATTTATTTACCGAACCATTTCGTTATTATTTTAGGTTAGTTTTTCCTCGTCGATCAAATCCTAAAATTCGTGCGCATCCAACGTCATCAAAGAACGCACCCAATGTGAGTGAATCTCTATCAATTCCCGTTTTAATCATGTTTTGGGGTGTATCATGTGTCGTTTAATTCCTTATTATATTTAAACACTTGTGCATCCATCATATCCGTGATCAAATGTGTATCAATTGTTGTGTGTATTATGTTTAGATTGAAGTTATCATTTTCAGTGCATGCATTTCATTAGGCCCATCAGCTCCCGTGGGATACGGGTTGAGTATCAGGTGCCTCATTCGATCGGCTCCGTTTGATTGAGCCTTGATCTCACATACATCATCATTCACGTCACTCGATCGGCTCCGTTTGATTGAGCCTTGATCTCATATACATCATCATACATGTCATTTACTCATCCAATGTGGTTTGTGTTTTGTTATGTATATATATGTTTGTTCACATGTGATTATTGCACAAATTTTCAATATTAAATAAAACAAGAAATCAATAACAATGTTTTATTAAGGTTCACTCGCCAACTTTTGTTGACCCAAAATATCCCCCGTTTTACGCATGATACAGGTGTTCCAGTTGAGGAAAGAAACACATAGGAGGGCCTATAAAAATAAATCAATTTAGTTTTGGATTGTTTACATAGTTTCATTTCCTTGTAATTGTATGGATTTTGATTTGAATATTTAAGTTGTAATTTGAATTTAATAAATATGAAACTTTTAGTAAACATCATGAGCTTTGGTGATAACCCAATTATGCCCCGACTCTTATTCCGCTGCGGGTCGGGGTGTGACACATCACTCCTAACATGAATCTTGGATCTTGGACCTATTGATGGAAATGGTTTTTGATTTCCACTAGGTCTGTGGTCCTGAGGTTTTCCTAACCATATTTGGACTTTGTGACCTTTGGAAATTATGATTTTGGTTCCATGAATGTTGATGATGATAATTTCTAAAGCCATTGTTATAAAAATTTCGACTACCAACATTCTGGTATCGATTTTGATATTGACCTTGACTTCTGAAATTATTTGATGGACCATTAAAATAATTCATTCTTGGTGAACTACTTCTAGGTCTATTATATCTCCTGATGTAGATGCAGGCTGAAATCTTTGTTCATTTCATTGAAAGCGAGGAACTTGGTTAGTTCCTTTTTCAACCTTATCTACACCAACAGCAACACTCTGTTGCTTGGTAACAGATATTTTTGGTGAATTAACCTTCTTCTCACCATCACCACTTTTTGCTGGTGATTTTTCTCGCTGTCTCTCACTTACCTTCACTCTTTTCTTAGGACAGCAGCTAGCTACATGTCCCTTTTCATGACATTTGAAACACAATTTTCTAGCCAAGACCTCTTTATAGTAGCCTCTTGCTTAGATTCATCAGGCTATGATGATGATGATGCTTTAGAAGGATCTTGTTTAGTTTGCTTAACTTCTGATTTTTCTTTGTTTTTGTTCTTAGCAAACTAGACATTAGACTCTTTAGTAATAACAGGGACCTCTTCATTCATGTCACTCCCCTTAATAAAATCAACCTTTTTAATAAAAGATTGTTTTTCATTCTTAGGGTGTGTATTCTTTGTTTTCAAAACTTGTTCCCTGTTATCCTTCTTGGCATTCTCAGAACCATCAACACTTCCTGATGTGGAACTACCAGGTGTAGTTGATACAAAGTCTGTAAGCTCTTCTTCATGTGGCAAAAAAGAATAGTCGTGACCAAGAGGTGGTGGAACTTCATTCAAACCTTTGAAGCCAACACAAGTCTTATCATTACTCTTCTTCAGGCCATTCATCATGTGTTTCATGACAAAAGATGAATCTCTGAATTGATTTAATTTCTTTTCAAGTTCACAAATTTTAAGTTGTGCTTTAGACAACTCTTTGCATTTTTCAGAAACCTCTTTTGTTTTCTCACTCATCGTATCATAAGCTAAGTCAATAACGTCATTTAGCTTAAAAGTTAAATATTGATTTCTTCTTCATAACCTTTAATTTTCTTCAAGTATAGTGACTCATTTCATTTTATGAAAAAGTTTGATTCTTTTAGGTTTGAGTGCTCATCAGCCAGACTTTGGTTTTGTTGTGTTAATGTGTCAACCTCACTTTGCAGTTCACAACATTTCAAACAAATAGAACTAATAGACTAAGAACATACCTTGCCTGTTGATTTGCTTAGATCAGCAATGAAAGCAGCAAAATCAGCAGCCTTCTCTTGCTCTTCCTCAGCATCAGCTTTCACTTCTTCATCAGCAACAAGAGCTATCTCAGCCATGAATGCCTGTGAGGCATTGTTATCACTCTCCAGATGAACACTCTAATCATAAGAACCCTCTCTAGCAGTAGAAATCAGGGCCTTGATCCAGTGTTGTTTGACGCATTCCTGTTGCTTGAACCATGACCAGGAGAATCTTGAAAGGATGAACTAGAACGAGATTCAGACTTAGCTCTTTGACACTCTCTAGCGAAATGTCCGTAGTTGTGACAGTTGTAGCACTTCACTTTCGACTTGTCAAAGCCCACACTCTTGCCAACGAACTTCCTGCCCGTTCTGTTCATGAACCTCTTCACCCTTCTAGAGATTATGGCCATCTGCCATTGCAAATCCATCTCCTCTAAGTTATCAGGGTCGATCTGATCATAATCTTCATCAAACGTAGCATGGATCAGATATTTTTCCCTGAATGTAGTTCTCGTAGGAAGCAACAAAAGAAGCAAGCAATGCCAGGTGATCTTTAGCACTTTTGACACTTAGAGGCATAGACTAACTGATGTTACTTGATTGTTGTCTCTTAGCCCCTAACGAGCCTCCTGAAGCAGCAACAAAACATACTTCTCCATCAGAATTTGTCACGATCTGTTCATTCTCACATGAGAGAAACGCAGTTGTAGTGTCACTAGAAGCATTGCTGGAAGATGAAGGTGTAAGACCTTTATAAATCCCCGGATCTTGAACCTGATCATATTCAATCTCCTTCTTCTTCATATTGAGCTCACAAGCTCTCAATTTCCCAACAACCTCCTCCAATCTTTCTTTTCATAATCAGCTTCACCCTTTATCATCAACGTGTAAATATCCCACTTTGGAGGTAAAGCATCCAGCAACTTGTCGTTTATCTCCACATATGTGTATCCCTCTATGTCATAATTGTCTATTTCTGACATAAGATGATAGTATCTCGTGATAATATCTTCTAGGGACTCACTCCTCATGCCTTTAAACACAGCAAACTGTTTTTCAGCAGATCCACTTTGCTCTTCTTCACATCAGTATTGCCCTCATAGCTCTTCTCCAGGGCATCCCACATCTCCTTCGATATTGTATAACGCTTGAATGTATGTTTTATGCCATCAGGTAACGAATATCTTTATAGTAGCTAAACCTTTCTTCTCAGACTCATACATCCTCTTCTCAGCTTCAGACATATTCACGTAAGCATTAACACTTGTCTGCCCTCAAAATCATGCGTTGGGTTAGTGTACCCATCTTGAATACAGATCCACATTCGTGTCCTGATATCCAATGAAGGATTGAAACCTATGCTTCCGAGTAAGATAGTTCTCTACCTTCAGCATCTTTGGAGGTTTATTTGTGGTACCAGCCTCATGCTCCATTCTTAACAGCTCATTTAGGTTAGACATATTCGACATTTTTAACGAACCGGCGCGTTAAAAACTTTAAAACTTGTCAGAAATAAGTGGTTACCAAATTATACCGTTAGACTCGTCTCGACGATACGAATCCAATGATATATATTGTCCGATAGTGATTTTTGGAATTTTCTGCCTTTTTTTGTCCTAAAAATCACACGAGTCTAACAGTCAACTGTTCGTCAAATTGTCTATGGATCAATTTCTATGTCTGAAAACGTTTAACTCTGGTTACGTCAGCTGGTTAACTTTCCACCTTTTGTAGATAATCCGGAATACTACCAGATCTGAAACTCTAACTCGGATAGTAAATCCGAGATAGGAATCCTGAACTGTAATCCGGATTGCTAATCCGAAATGGTGATTCGGAATAATGATCCGAGATAAAATCCGGAATGCACTGTTCTAGATCCCAAATGGAAATCCGGAATAGTCCTGATCCGAGATGGAATCCGAAATATCTTCTAATCCGAGATGGAATCGGAATAGCTTCTGATCCAAATTTCAATCCGAATGAATCCGAATGACCTTTTAGATCCGAATTACACTTCTGATGATCCGAAATGCAAATTTCTGATCTAGAATTCAAGTATCCAATCCGGAATGCTGTGCCTTTTTATCCGGAATGCAAGTCTTCATCCAAAATGCCTGCTGGGAATCCGAAATCACTGTTGAAAATCCAAAATACCTACAAAAACCCTAAAACAGCCGTCAAAACCCTAATTCAACCGTCACAAACTTCAAGAACAGCCTCCAAAATGCCCAAAAACCAAATTTCTGCTGTCACGATTCTGAAACCGAGCAATAATCAAGAGCCGAATGCTCTGACTACCAACTGTAGGTCCCCTAGTCCTTATGGATCTTGATAGAATCATCTATCTAATCAAGAGTGCAGAATTCCCTAGATCAGATTTCACAGATATAACAAGAACCCGAACACGAACTCAAAGAATTCCTTCAAACAGTCTTCTAATGATCATCTAACACAAAGTGTTTACAACCAATTCAAGATTCTCTCTCTCTAAACTCTCTCAAGCAATTCTCTCTGCAACTGAACAACTAACTAAGCAATTAACTAAGCAACCTTAACCGTAATCACAACCTCCCTTTATATAGAGATAGGTTATGCTCATGGGCTAGGGTTTCCTACATGAACTGCTAATGGGTTTAAAGCCCAATTCGCCTACCATGCACTATTTTGTGTCTAGTTCAGCCCAATTACTTCTTATTAACTATTACAAAACTAAACCCGCTAACAGTTTATCATTTTACTAATTACAAGATATCCAAAGACCAAATATAAGCTGTTGTCATAAATATGCACCAACAGTCCTGAAACACATGTAATTTTAAAAAGTCAACATAAAGTTGGGGAGTTCATGTAGTTTAATGTTTTCGTATCAAAATGTCATCCTTGAAAACCTGTATTGAAATCCAAGTATGTTATTACCACTGATGAGTTAATTAAGGATCTATCAGTGCGCGAGCACCCTGACATACTTGTTCCATAAGTAAGTAACCAAACCGAGACTTCTTTGACATTTTGGGATCACAAAAGCACTCCAAAGGGTATACCAACCAGGAGTGGAGCGGGTCTCAAACTCAATAGATCTACTTCTTTTGCACCTTGGTCACTAAGTGATTAATGGTTACTATTGTCATTTCCTACTTACGCACAGTGATCTATTATCTGTGAACTTATAGCTAACATACTATTTTGACATGAAATGTATTTCCCCTCGATAGTTTAAAACAAAATTTAAATAAGTGAAAGGAGGGACATGAACTCACAGTTTTTGCGTTCCGTTTAAGTCGTACTGTTTATCGATCGGTGTCTGCAACGTATGTAACCTACATGCGTATTGGTTTCATTAGACACCTAGGTGTCAACGGACCTTGTACTCGTTGTTCATCTTGAATTCTTGTTATGTATTTCTTTGTTATGATTGAACAACTTGTAATGTTATCATAGTGTTGGTAGTTTGTTATTCGATTAATATCGTTATATATATTTCTACAAAATACTATATATATATATATATTTATTGTTTTCAAATCATGTGTGAACTGGCCTTGCCCTTCACATATCATTGGGCCTAGCCCATGTTTTCTTGTCATTGGGCCTAGCCCTGTAATTTATGTCCTTGGGCTTAACCCATGTTTTCTTGTCATTGGGCCTAGCCCCTGTTTTCTTGTCATTAGGCCTAGCCCATGTAATTTATGTCTTTGGGCCTAGCCCATGTTTTTGTATCTTTAGGCCAAGCCATTGTAATTTATGTCTTTTTGGGCTTTTATTATTTTTGGGCCTTATCCATAAATATTATGGGATTTGGGCCTAGCATATGATTTTTACATTTGGGCCTAGCCCAAATTTATTTATAAAAAGCCTATTTTTCTTATAAGTATTTACTTAATAGTTTTCTAACTTTTTATATTTTTAACTTTCTGGATTTTTATTTCGATAACATATAAATATATGTAGAATGTCTAAATATATATTTAGGCTCGTCGTCGGCGTCGTTCACTACATGTTCATTTTCGTCGAGAATCGCCCGTTGGTCGTCAACGCGAAGGTGTAATCTTGAATGTCCGCCTATGGTTCGCATTGTTTCAATAGTTCGATTTATTGTTTCGACGCTTAACAAAAATATATTTATTATGTTACCAATACTTGGTGTGTTGTTCAAGTGTTTGTATTTTGTATATGGTGGGGTATTTTTATTGTGAATACCACTAATCATCCCACTAATCATGTCTTAATTGCTAGAAAATTTCGCCATAGTTTCCCCTAAACTATGGCGTTTTTCACATTTTAAAAACGTATTTAAAACCTGTTTAATCTCATAATCATCATCAACAAACCATCTAATATTTATTTTACATAATTAAGCTATCATCATCCATGAATTTTATGGTTTAAAATCCTAGTAAATCAAGTGGGTTTTTAATATTTATTAACCATTTTCAAAACACTACTTTCATCATGTTGTTTAGAGAAGTCCATGCATTTAACCCGTTGATTACTACACATTTTTAAGGTGGCTACAACTTAAATATAAGTGTTTACTTCTCATAAAAACCATTCATATGCATAAAAATTATTTTTAAGTTGTAGTATTTTTCATGGATGATGTAGTTGATGATCTTGTTTAGATTTAAACCTTAACATGTTTAAATCTTCATTTTTATACTAAATCACACAAGAATCATCCCACTTTTATATCATACTTTCAACATAAACAACTTCAACATGAAATCTAACGATCATATAAACATATAATCAACACAAAATAAACAATATTTGTTGTTATTATTATGTTGTGAGTTAGGGTTTATAATTTATCTTTTCTTGATTTTCAAGATGATCAACTTGTACACTAATAATCTAAACATAAACATAAGCTAAATTATGGAGGAGTTTAGCTTACAAAGGGAGCACAAGTATCTTGAAGATTTAAAGAAAATGAAGCTCCTTAGGATGCCCTAATGATCTCCATCCTTGCTAGCTTCTTTAAGGGACTTGATTAAGCTTTAAAAGGTGTAAAAAGTGGTGGATTGTGGTGGCTAAATAGTGGTAGGTGGAGGTGGTAGTGGAGCCGTGAGGTAGGGAAGAAGAATGAGAGAAAATGTTGCAATTATTTGAATGATGAAATGATATGAACTTTTTTTATGATAAGATATATATTCATAATTCATCAACTCCATTCCTAATCTAACACATACTTCAAATCTCAATTTTTCAAAAAAAATCAAGTGGGGTGGGACCCACTTGAGCCGTGAACTATGAGGGGGGTGAAGTGTAATTTTGATTTTGCCCACATGTTAAAATGTGAGATATTTAGGTAATTAGGATAAGTATAGTGATTAGGGTTAATCTTCTAGCATCTTAAGCATAAGACTTGAGTTTAGGCTGTGTTTACATGGTATTTAATCCACATGATCCTCCAATATAAGTTTCGGATGACGGATACGTCGCTAGATCGCTCATCGTCGTAATAATCGCTAATAAATGGAACTATTTATTTAGTACCGGAAGCCTTTGTTTTCCACTACCATGATTAGTATGGTGTCTAATTAGTGCATTTCCGGTCCAAAAATATGCATGACTAGTTCGCTAGACGAATATACGATGTGTTAGGATGGCCGATATGTCTTTCGTTCGACCGTTCGATCTCTATATCGGCACTTTTATGTTCCGCCGTCGAACTTTTCCGAAAGTTGTGTTTTCGTGACCTTATATTAGTTGAATGGATTCCGAGTCCCAAATGATGCTTAACTAGTTCACTAGATGCCCGGATGAGGCTATCGGCTACTAAAATATTCGACGTTTCGACGATCGTCCGCTTTCCGGTCAAATTGTGCACTGTTTGCCGAATGACCGGAAACGATGTCTTTTGTGCATTCTTGCTATTCTCACATTATTTTAGGATGTTTAACATTGTTTATTCTTATCTTGACATCCGGAATCCTCCGAATTAGTCTTGCGGACAAATTGTCCTTAGGTATTTTTGTAATGGTTGTTCTCAAATATGTGTTTTCATTTGTATATGGACTCTAGTATGGTATTAACATGCCGTTATTCCTTGTTCTAATTCGTGTTTGCGGATTTACCGACACGGTTAGTGTCACCGCATTTAGTACATTCAGCACTTTCTACCAACACTTTTAGGGCATTGTTTTGGTTTGTTTCGCATGGTAACAGAAACCGGTATATGTTATGATCAGATTTACTTACCCTTATGACGTACGACTCAGTTATGGGATTAAATTACGATAATTATGCACGAGATTACAAAACAAAATTAGTGATTAAATTGTACGGAATTACCAGTTATTTGCCAGTTGTCACATACTCCCCCTGTTAAAATAAAATTTCGTCCCGAAATTCAGCTTGAGGTATCCATTGAAGGAGTCTTCTCGAACAGGTGGGGGTATTTTGACTTGATTTGATCTTCAAGCTCCCACGTATACTCGGGACCATGACGCGAATTCCAGTGAACCTTCACCAGTTTGCTTTGGCTTCTTCTTGTCTTTTGGACCTTCCAGTCCATGACTTCAACTGGTTCCTCGTGAATTCATCAACATGAATCTCGTCGGCTGGAATGATAACTGTGTCATTTCTCGGACTCTTCTTTAGATTAGACACATGAAATGTGTCGTGCACGTTATTGAGTCCCTCTGGCAGTTTTAACTTATAAGCCACTGTACCAATCTTCGCAGAATTTCGAAAGGTCCGATATATCTCGGGTTGAGCTTTCCACGCTTCCTGAATCTAGCTAAGCCTTTCCAAGGTGAGACCTTAAACAATACTTTGTCTCCCACCTCGAAGGATAATGGTTTGCGTCTTCGATCTGCGTGGCTCTTCTGTCTATCTCATGCCGCTTTGATACGCTCACGTATCTTAAATATCTTGTTTGTGGTCTCTTGTACTAGTACGGGACCAATGAGTTGTTTGTCACCGACTTCCGCCCAACATAATGACGATCGACACTTTCGTCCGTACAGTGCTTCGAAAGGAGCGACCTCGATACTGGTGTGATAACTATTTTTGTAGGAAAACTCTACCAATGGTAAATGAGTATCCTAGTTTCCACCTAAATCCATCATGTAGGCCCGAAGCATGTCTTCTAATGTTTGGATGGTTCGCTCGGTTTGACCATCGGTCTGCGGATGAAAGGTTGTGCTTAAATCTAAACGAGAACCAAATGAATTTTGAAATGATTGCAAGATCCTTGACACAAAGCGACCATCTCTATCAGAGATTATCGAGATTAGCACACCATGACGTGCCACAATTTCCTTCAGGTACAGTTCAGCTAGCTTTTCCGTACTGTCTTTCTCACGGATGGGTAAAAAGTGGGCTGATTTGGTCAGCCGATCAATGATAACCCAGATCATGTCATGACCTCGGGAGGTCCAGGGTAATTTCGTAATGAAATCCATTGATATATGTTCCCACTTCCAAACCGGGATCTCCGGTTGTTGCAATAACCCAGATGGCTTTTGGTATTCAGCCTTGACCTTTGCACAAGTTAGGCATTTCCCAACATAGGTCACAATATCTCCCTTGAGATTAGGCTACTAATAATATTCTCTCAGATCCTGGTACATTTTGTCGACCTGGGTGTATCGAGTATCTGGACTTGTGTGCTTCATCCAGCACCAAGTCTCGCAACTCACATAGTAGGGAATCCAGATCCTTCCATAAAATATAAAGTTCCATCCTTGTTTAGTTCCAATTGTTTTTCCATTCCCTTTAATGATTCCGCTGGGATGTTTTCTGGTTTCAATGCTTCTTGCTGTGCTTCTCGCACTCTAGCAGTGAAGTTTGCTGGATCGTCATTTCTAAAGCTCGCACCCGTAATGTTTTGACTGTTCTTTTCTCTCAAAGCATCTGCTACAACATTTTCTTTGCCTGGGTGATACTTGATTGCACAGTCATAATCGTTCAACAGTTCTACCCAACGTTGTTGGCGATATTGAGTTCCTTTTGGATGAATAAATGTTAGGCTTATATGGTCTGTGAATATGGTACACTCAGTGCCATATAATAATGAAGCCAGATCTTCAAAGCAAATACCACGGCACCTAGCTCCAGGTCATGCGTGGTATAATTCCTTTCATGAACTTTTAACTTCCGTGACACGTACGCGATGACTATTTCTGTTGCATTAACACGCAACCCAAACCTTGATGTGATGCATCCCCATACACCACAAAGTCATCGGTACCGTCCGGGAGGGATAGTATTGGTGCTTTGCATAGCTTCTCCTCCAATACTTGGAACGCCAATTCTTGCTTTTCTCCCCAATCAAACTTTCTATCCTTCTGGGTAAGCAAGGTTAGCGGCTGAGCAACCTTGGAGAAGTTCTCAATAAATCTCCTGTAATATCCCGCTAATCCTAGGAATTGTCGTATTTCTGTGGGAGTTCTTGGCGTGGTCCATTTCATTATACCCTCGATCTTTGAAGGGTCAACATGTATTCCGTTCTTGTTCACCACATGGCTAAAGAAATTGTACCTCACGAATCCAAAATTCGCAATTTGAGAACTTGGCATATAACTGCTCCTTCTTCAGCAATTCCAAAATGGTTCTCAGGTGTTGTTCGTGCTCTTTCTCACGGCGTGAGTATATCAGTATATTATCTATGAATACGATCTCGAATTTGTCAAGATATGGCTTACAAACTCGGTTCATCAAATTCATGAATACTGCAAGGGCGTTCGTCAAGCCAATGGGCATAAGAAGGAACTCGTAAACCGTAATGAGTCCGAAACGTTGTCTTAGGAATGCTTTCCTCTTGGATTCTCAGTTGATGATACCCAGATCTTAAATCAGTCTTCGAGTAAAAACTCGACCCTTGCAACTGATCGAATAGATCATTGATTCTTGGTAATGGGTATCCGGTTCTTGATAGTTAACTTGTTTAACTCCCGGTAATCGATGCACATGCGAAAGGTTCCGTCCTTCTTTTTTACAAATAGCACCGGAGCTCCCCAAGGCGAGAAAGTCAGTCTTATGAAACCTTTGTCAAGCAGCTCTTTCAACTGCGTAGATAATTCTTGCATCTCCGAGGGCACTAGTCCATATGGAGCTTGTGCCACAGGTGCAGCTCCTGGCACTAAATCAATATGGAAATCGACTTGTCTCTGAGAGGTAGCCCTGGCAAGTCTTCCGGAAAGACCTCAGGATATTCCCTCACTATCGGTATGTCTTCAATCGCGCGCTCCTAGGCCTTCTTATCCACCACGTGGGCAAGAAAAGTGATGCATCCTTTCCTTAAACATTTCTTAGCCTTCATGCAGTTTCATGGTTCGTAGAGGGGTGTTATGCTTCTCACCGTGAATCATCAAGTGTTCTCCGTCAGGTAAGGGATGCGAATGATTTCTCGTGACATATCACCTCGACTCGATTATTGGATAGCCAATCCATCCCAATAACAACATAAAATACCCAATTGAACTGGTAATAGATCAATATCAAACCTCTGTTCACCCAATTCTAACGTACATTTCTTTATTATTTCTTCACACTCTACTAATATCCCATTAGCTAGCTCAATCAAGTAGGGAACCGCTAATTTACTCGACGGGTTACCCCAAGTATATCTTTAAACTGTTTAGAAATAAAACTGAAATCTGCCCCGGTATCAAAAAGAATAGATGCAAAGTGATAATTGATAGGAACGTACCGGTGACCACGTTTGGATCCTGGCGAGCATCCTTAGCTCCAATTACAAACGCTCTTCCCCATGCTTGATTTGCTTTAGGACAGTCTTTCTTGAAATGTCCTTTGTTTCCTATCCAAAGCAAACTTGATCTCCAGTATTGGCTCGGCACACATCGGTTTGATGTCCAATATTTCAACATTTTCCACACTTGGGGCCTCGACATTCCCCATGGTGGTGGAAAGGGCATTTGGAACATTTCGGTAGCGTCCCCAATGTAAGACTTCTTAACCGCGGTGTTCGTGGTTGTGGTAGCTTATGCTTTGGTTTCCTTGACTTCTGTCACTGCTTGCCTCTTGTTACTGTTTGTGATTACCACGAGAGCCTTTCTTGAAATGAGAAAATTTCTGTTTGTTGGAATCAGTGGTCTCCTCGGTAGATTCTTTCTTGTTTCCACCATACTTAGGCAACTTTCCCTGACGTACAGCCTCCTCGGTCAGGCTGACAACTAGCTCAATTGCTTCACCAATCTCTGTGGGTTTCGAAAGGAACCAAACCATTAGGGCAGTCCAATACCTCAATACTTTAAATCGTCCACTATTGGCACATCGTATCATGGAATGCTGTTATACCAAATGTCTAAACCATCATTTCAGATCAAAATTCTGTTTCCAACTTTTGAATTTCCTATCTTGAAAAATACTTCTTCTTCATCATCTCCTTTAGTTCCTCCAAGGTCAGGGCATATGCAACATCATGCCCTTGGTTTGGACATGAAGGTTCCACCATGATAGATCTCCATCCACAAAAAGTCCGGTAACATTGGTGACTCTTAGTTCAACGGGCACTTACTCATTCGTATGACTGAATCTATCTTCTCAGTCCAGCGTACAAAGGCTACAGCGCCTCCGGTACCATCGAAGTTCAGAGGTTTGCAGTCAAGAAACTGCTTATATGTTCAACCTGAAATCGTTGGATACACCATTTAAGCATGAGTAAGTAGCATGAAAAGATGGATGAGAGTGTATCACGGTTTTATGAGAAACCGTGTATTACCAGTGGGAGGATTTACTCCTGTTGAACCTCCTGTACCGCCGCTATGCTCAAAGTGGTTTGCCTCATACTGTGCAATGGCTTGGGATATGCGTTCGTTCACCTCCTCTTGTGTGTGGGTAGGGTGTTATTGTTTGAACTTCTTCTGCGAGGCGGCATCATCTTCTAATACAATATTTTGCTCACAATTAGTCGAATAATTCTTTCATGTTATTATTATCGTTTATTCATTATTATCATTATTATTATTATAGTTATTATTATTATTATTATTATTTTAAACATATGCAACAACACATCGGTACATGATAAATAAATAAATAATATATGCAAACGCCATACGCACACCCATCGTCATCATACACATAGCTCTCCATATACATAGTCACCACGTCATAAGATATAGATTATAATATCACCACGGTGCAATGCATCAATCATATTATCACCACATCATGTCATAATCAACCATAACATAAAAGAAATACAATGTAACATAAAAAAAAACACACTTTTATACAATGACAACTTATTACATTTGTTCGCGAAGAGCCAAAAAGGACATAGGGTTACACAACCCTAGTCAATACAAGTTTTACATTACAAAAGTACATTTTTTCCTACATTGCTTCTTCACGTCGATAAGTTGTCTTCCAAAAGCTGGAATCTTCAAGGCTGAGTCTTCATGAGCCAAACATCAAAACTACAACTGATCCCCAAAAGATATTCACAAACCTACTACTGGGGTGGAGGGGTGGAGGGGGTGGTGGAAATGGTGATCATGGAAACAAACTGTGATAGTAGGCCATATCCTCCTCGAGGCTAGAAATGCGCCTATTAGCATCCGTCTGAAACTACTCTAGCTCCTGCACTCATGCCTCAGATGGGCATGATGAGTGGTGGAATGGGCAGTAGAAAGGTGGTGTCGGTGGTGGTGACAGGGGTAGTGGTGGTGGTGATGGAGGTGGGTATGCTGGTGGGGGTGGTATCGGTGATGACAGTAGTGAGGGTGTCACTCTGGCAGTGGCGTGAGCAGTACGTTGAGACTCTAACTCCCAAATCCTTCGGAAAATCAATAAGAGATGTAGGTCATGTGAAGTCACCCTTTACTCCACAGGGATCGGAGGAAAGTGTGAGGGTGATAAGGGTGCGAAGGGTCCCCCGGTGGAGTTGTCGGAGTAAACATGCCTGCTGGAGGTGGTGTGGGACGTGAGTCATACATGGGGGGTACTCTATCAGAAAAGAAGATCCTGCCATATGTGAGGTTCCTGCGGCAGCTGGGTTATAAATGGGGTGGTAGGTGGACCTATTAGAGAAATATGGTGGTGGCTGCTCTGGGGCACGTGGAGTGCCGCTCAGTGAGTGGTAACGGCCATGTCCATTATAGTGAGTGGGTCCAGGGGTTGGGACTCTGACAGGCAATGAACTAGCGCGTGCCGGTTAGGCCGCTGGGGGTGAATACATAGATACAGGTGTGCATGGGGAGGCAGAGGAGGCATCGTCTGCCTCATGCTCACTCGGAGCAGCATCGGTGGATTACGAGATGTCAAGAACTGGGATATCAGGGGTGGAATCTCGAGTATAGCAATATCATCAAAGACCTCGCCATCACCAAGGTCATCCTCCATGCGCTCAACGTGGAACACGGGTATCTCGTCGTCACGTTGTAACATCCGTCGAAAAACAGGTTTTCCAAACCCGCTTCGGTTATTAATCGAATACCAGTTAAAAATTTTCGTTGCTTATTTAGTGCTCATATTAATTTTAAACGATACATAATTAATAAACATGTTAGAATTTAAAAACTATAATTATTAAAAAGTAAATATAAGTGAAGAAAAAAATAAAAGAAGCTGCCGGGTTTCGAACCCGGGTCAGCCCGTTCAACAAACAACCACAACACCACTCCACCACATGAGTCTTTTGTTAATATACTGAAACAATTAATACTTATAATAAAACTCGAAATCAAATCCAGTAATCAGCGCGCCCAATCCGCAGTCGCCGGAAATACCGACGATTTCGCTAAATTTCGACGTTTCCTTTGACTGAACGCGTGAATTAACTTCGGCATCGGTTATAACCGATGTCTAATCCCCCAATTCAAGTCGTAACCGCCGGAGAAACATTGACCACGAATCAAGATCAAATTCGGACTCGATTCATTCTGTTTCTTCCTTATAAATACTCACCAAGTCTCTGGTAATCTTTTCGCTCAAAATCGCACAATTTCTCGAAGTCTTAGCACTCGCCGGAGATATTCTGCTTCGCCGAACTTTCACCGAAAAAACCGAGACTTACACCAAATCGGTAATTTTCTCGACTCTTTCGTTTTCAAACAATTGTTAGACATATATTAACTTCATTCCTTTAACCAGAATCGGTCTCAGACGACGTTACCGGAAATTTCCTGCACTCGCCGAAAAATCACTGGAAATTCCGAAGTCACGCTGTGAATCGGTACAATCATCTAAACCCCCTGATAACCCTTGCTTAATAACTTAATTTCACAATTCGTTGATCAAAACTGTTAATTGATCCACTCAGACGGTATTCGCAAATCAGAGCCGACAACCCTTGCCGGAAATCTGAGAAAAACATCCTGTTCGGTACATTCGATTCTGTAACTCTCTTTAAACAAGAACAAGGTCGGACATCTTTGTCTGTGTCTTATGAATGAAGAAGATGAAGTCGAACATTGTGTATAAGTTTAATTAAAACAGAATATTTAACCAGGTTAGACACACAGTCCAGCGGTGGACTGTGTGCAATCACACAGCGCACGTCACGAGTTCGAACCTTACAACGCACCGATTTTCAGAATTAAAACCAACCTTTTTAAAACTGAATCAGAACAAGTCACAGTATGTTTATAAGAGTAATATAAACCATAAGTTAAACAGATTAGACACACAGCCCAACTGGTTGGGCTGTGCGATTATGAACCGAAGGACCCGAGTTCGACTACGGGTCCCTGCAACCGGTTCGACATATAAATCCTTTTTAATATAAACCAAATAAAATAACAAGCTAATCAGTATATATATATATATATTAAAACATAGAATATTTCGGGTTAGACACGTAGCTCAGTTGGTAGAGCTGCGTGCACGCGTACGAGAGGTCCCGGGTTCGAACCTCACTCAGCGCACAACATTTCCACAGTCCGACCGGTCAACAGTCCGTCAACGGTCAACGACCGGTCAACGGTCAACGACGTAACGGTCAAAAAGTCAAAAGTTTTATTTTCTTTTTATTTATTTATTTAATTTAAAAATCAATTAAAAATACTTAAAAATAATATTTTTAAAGTTTGGTAAAGGCCTTAAACTCACAAAAATAAATCTAAAAATCCTATTAAGTTTGTTAATTAAAAGTATTAGTCTCAAATAAAATCCACTTATTTACCGAACCATTTCGTTATTATTTTAGGTTAGTTTTTCCTCGTCGATCAAATCCTAAAATTCGTGCGCATCCAATGTCATCAAAGAAGCGCACCCACTGTGAGTGAATTCTTACAAATTCCCCTTTTATTCATGTTTTGGGGTGTATCATGTGTCGCTTTAATTATTTCGCTTATTCAAACTCGTGCTATTACCATTATATGATCTAAACTTATAATATAATGTTTTTTCGTAATTGTGTTTACATTTAGTCAAGTTGGTGCAAATCCATTCATTAGGCCCATCAGTTCCCCGTTGGAGACGGGTTGAACATCGTGTGTTTACATTTAGTCAAGTTGCATGCAAATCAATTCATTAGGCCCATCAGTTCCCGTTGGAGACGGGTTGAACATCGCGTGCCTCAAAATCATTCATTAGCTCAGTTCCTCGTGGAGAGTTAACTCGCGTGCCTCAAAATCATTCATTAGGCCATCAGTTCTCGTGGAGACGAGTTGAACATCGCGTGCCTCAAAATCATTCATTTGGTGTGTGCGTGTGTATTAATTAATATTATGTGTTTTGTGATTAAACTTACATTTACGTTTATTCATATTTGGTTATGCACAATTTTATTCAAATAACCAACATAACTAATCCTTTCAAATGTTTAAATAAGGTTCACTCACCAACTTTTTGTTGACCCAAAACCCTATTTTTACACATGATAAAGGTGGACATGTTGAAGCAAGGAACATGTAGGAAATCGCCTTAGAAGAAAAATAATGATGTCTTGATAAATGTATAGAACATGTTGTACTTGTATATTGATTGTAATGTTCTCCTTTAAAAGGAAATAATAAATATGAAACTTAATAGTAAATGTCATGAGCTTTGATGAAAACCCAATCATGCCCCAATCACCATTTCCGCTGCGGGTCGGGGTGTGACAGATTGGTATCAGAGCTTTTGACTATAGGGATATAGGATAGGTTATTAGACCCTTAGAGCCTATACTATAGTTGATTAGATTTTAATTGTTTATGTGGTTACATGCAAACTCATGATGTTAATTTGTTTCGTATTTATTACACACACAAATGCATGCAAACACATCCACTATCATATTGTGTGATATTTAATGAGTTATACTTATTGTCAAACATAACAAGCTTACATATACATTCATCACGCCTATTTCAACGTTCACATATTCAAATCATCCTTATATTCCTTTATTCAAGATTTTGTCGCATTTTTCGTTTTTCAATCTCATCAAAGTGAGTTCTACGACGGGCATGTAGTAACTGTAAGGGTACAAGTACCGGTAGTCGGAACGTCCTGTCTAGGTTGGCATTCATATAAATCCAATATAACGGACCAGTTTGCCTACCTGGGGACTAACGATGAGAGTACGAAGGACCTATTAGGCCAAAGCATGCCACACAAACGTCGTTCAAACTAACCCCACTTTGAGGTGTCACCGTGTCCACACCTGGATACATTCCGAATATCATACGTTACATACATATTTCTCGATTTTCTCCGGGTTTTAGTGTACGTTACCAGGCTAACACATGCAAACCATATGAAAGACCCGGTAATCATGGGGGCCCACATGATTACGAAGGTGAAGTATGGCGGCATGCAAGGCCCAATTACGAGCAAAGCCCAAGACATCCTATGGATGTAGTAAATTTATTATTCTTCATTTATTTTATGAATGTTCATTCCTAAATACGACACATGATCCCTAAAACGTCCAACTCATACTCTTGATACGTATTTCTTGTAGATGTCTTCTAGCCTCTCTCGTAGAAAAATGAAATCAGGAAAATCTCGCGAGCGCATGGTTGCCCAAATCGCTCAACAAATGACTGCCGTAATACCGAACATCGTGGTTCAAGTTCAAGAAGCCCTTACCGCTAATCCGTCAACCCAATCAATCAAGAAGATCAAAACATTGTCAATCCTCTCCCAAAAGCCACTAAATGCACCTTCAAGCACTTCAAATCTTGCGATCCTCCAAAATACGAATGGACTGAAGGTGTCACCGCTCTTCTCCATTGGTTTGAGGAGATGGAAAACACTTTTCTCAATTGCAACTGTCCCGATGATCGCAAGGTGCGATATGCTACCGGTCGTTTGTTTGGAGTAGCACTTACATGGTGGAATACAGAGAAGGCCAAGCGGGGTACTGAGAATGCTATGACTTTGACTTGGGAAGAGTTGAAGGAAATCATGACAAGACATTTCTGTCCAAGAAGCGAAATCAAGAAATTGGAAGATGAGTTCTATTCTTTGAAAAAAAAGAGGGCGACCACTCCACATACAATAAGAGATTCCTTGAGTTAAATCAAATGGTCCCCAACTTGTTCACTCCCCTCTACCGTTTGATCGAGCACAACATTCGAGGTCTTCCTTCAAAAATTCAAGACCCTGTAATAAGTACCACACCTGCAACTTGGAAGCAGCAATGGAGTTAGCTACAGAGCTCACGGGAAAACCGCATACGAAATAAGGACTTCAAGGAGGAAAAGAAGAAGGATAAAGCATCAACTGAAACCTCAAACTCCACCCAAACCGAATCCCCTTCTCAACCCACTTCTAAGAGAAAACGAGATGGGCAAATTTTCGCTGTCACTCAACACAATCAACCAGCTTCACAAGCGTACCCCTCCAAGCTATCCCAATCACTCAAGTAGCACCCAACTCAACTTACCCAAATAAGAAACCTTACATTGGACCTCACCCTCAATGCAACACCTGTTTTTATCACCATCCATCTACCTTACCTTGCCGACTATGTGCGAATTGTGGACGCTATGGTCATTTGAGCAAGGCTTGTCGCGCCTCTCAAAACCAAACCTCACCCCCTACTCAAAACATGATCCAAACATATCAACAACCCAATACCCATGTTTCCATATGTTCGAGCTTGTTTTAATTGTGGCGACCCTACCCATTTTAGAAACACGTGCCTCGATTGGTTAACATCATAAACGCCAAGCTCAAGCAAACCCAGTTAACCAAGTAAATCAAGCAAACCCAGCTCCACCGCCAGCAAGAGGAAGAGCTTACAACATCAACGCCAATCCTGTTGAAGATAATAACGGCCCTAACGAACCACCCAACTAGTCTTCCTTCACCAAGAATCAAGATTCAACTCCAACCGTTAGTTTTATGTTTTCTTTATGTTATCTCAATCTTTACGTCTCCCAGTTATAAATTGGGAATTTATGTATCCAAGAATTTTAATGCGAATTGATATTTCAGTTTTGTTTTATACTCATTGATTTAACATTCATATCATCATACATCTCGACGTATCTTAATCTCATCATTCAAAGAAGTTGGGTGTATCTCACTTTTACATAGACTAACCCCTTCATCATAACAAACGAGAGAGGTACTGTCATCATTCAGTCATGTATCCTTTCAGAATTGAGACTCAAGCCTTGGTTGTTGTGTTTGTTTATGTTTTAGAGTCACATAGAACTGATCATAATTTACTGATAAAGCCAATGAAAATTTGACAAGAATATGGTGGATACGCCGCTGGTACTTCCTATTATAAGTATTCTTGGCAAAGGATCAAAAGCATTACCAGGCGGTTATGAGAAGTTCCGTGTAGGTTTTAGTATCGTCATGGTTGAAGTTTTTGTTTATGATATAACCTTATCACGTATCAATTCCCTCAAAACTCTTATGCATGAAATCATGCTTAGTCAATCAACTCTGTTTATCCTTGTTCCGCATTCTTATACTTTAGGCATCAAAAAGCGATTCCTGTAGCAGGGTATTCAACCCTTACTAGGAACGTTACCACCTCAAATAAGATTTAAACTCTCACCCTTTTCTAAGTATGTAATTGTCAAAATCACCCTCCCTTTTGAGTCAAACATACCACTACTACTTAAATTTTCGGGACGAAATTTCTAAAAGTAGGGATACTGTAACATCCGTCGAAAAACGGGTTTTCCAAACCTGTTTCGGTTATTAATCGAATACCCAGTTAAAAAATTTCGTTGCTTATTTAATGCTCAAATTAATTTTAAACGATACATAATTAATAAACATATTAGAAATTAAAAACTATAATTATTAAAAAGTAAAAATAAGTGAAGAAAAAAATAAAAGAAGCTGCCGGGTTTCGAACCCGGGTCAACCCGTTCAACAAACAACCACAACACCACTCCGCCACATGAGTCTTTTGTTAATATACTGAAACAATTAATACTTATAATAAAATTCGAAATCAAATCCAGTAATCAGCGCGCCCAATCAAATCCAGTAATCAGCGCGCCCAATCCGCAGTCGCCGGAAATATTCTGCATTCGCCGAACTATCACTGAAAAACCGAGACTTACACTAAATCGGTAATTTTCTCGACTCTTTCGTTTTCAAACCATTGTTAGACATATCTTAACTTCATTCCTTCAACCAGAATCGGTCTCAGACGACGTTGCCGGAAATTCCTGCACTCGCCGGAAAATCACTGGAAATTCCGAAGTCACGCTGTGAATCGGTACAATCATCTAAACCCCCTGATAACCCTTGCTTAATAACTTAATTTCACAATTCGTTGATCAAAACTGTTAATTGATCCACTCAGACGGAATTCACAAATCATAGCCGACGACCCTTGCCGGAAATCTGAGAAAAACATCCTGTTCGGTACATTCGATTCCGTAACTCTCTTTGTCCATTACATTTCAATCAATTATATGTTAGACGAACGATTTAAACAAGAACAGTCGGACATCTTTGTCTGTGTCTTTATGAATGAAGAAGATGAAGTCGAACATTGTGTATAAGTTTAATTAAAACAAAATATTTAACCAGGTTAGACACACAGTCCAGCGGTGGACTGTGTGCAATCACACAGCGCACGTCACGAGTTCGAACCTTACAACGCACCGATTTTCAGAATTAAAACCAACCTTTTAAAAGTGAATTAGAACAAGTCACAGTATGTTTATAAGAGTAATATAAACTATATGTTAAACAGATTAGACACACAGCCCAACTGGTTGGGCTGTGTGCTTACGAACCGAAGGACCCGAGTTCGACTACGGGTCCCTGCAACCGGTTCGACATATAAATCCTTTTTAATATAAACCAAATAAAATAACAAGCTAATCAGTATATATATATAATTAAAACATATAATATTTCGGGTTAGACACGTAGCTTAGTTGGTAGAGCTGCGTGCACGCGTACGAGAGGTCCCGGGTTCGAACCTCACTCAGCGCACAACATTTCCACAGTCCGACCGGTCAACGGTCAACGGCCGGTCAACGGTCAAAAAGTCAAAATTTTATTTTCTTTTTATTATTTATTTAATTTAAAAATCAATTAAAAATACTTAAAAATAATATTTTTAAAGTTAGGAATGGCCTTAAACTCACAAAAATAAATCTAAAAATCCTATTAAGTTTGTTAATTAAAAGTATTAGTCTCAAATAAAATCCACTTATTTACCGAACCATTTCGTTATTATTTTAGGTTAGTTTTTCCTCGTCGACCAAATCCTAAAATTCGTGCGCATCCAACGTCATCAAAGAAGCGCACCCACTGTGAGTGAATTCTTACAAATTCCTCTTTTTATTCATGTTTTGGGGTGTATCATGTGTCGCTTTAATTATTTCGCTTATTCAAACTCGTGCTATTACCATTATATGATCTAAACTTATAATGTAAATATTGTTTGTCGTAATGTGTGTTTACATTTAGTCAAGTTGCGTGCAAATCCATTCATTAGGCCCATCAGTTCCCCGTTGGAGACGGGTTGAACATCGCGTGCCTCAAAATCATTTATTAGGCCCATCAGTTCCTCGTGGGAGACGAGTTGAACATCGCGTGCCTCAAAATCATTCATTTGGTGTGTACGTATGTATTAATTAATATTATGTGTTTTGTGATTAAACTTACATTTACGTTTATTCATATTTGGTTATGCACAATTTTATTCAAATAACCAACATAACTAATCCTTTCAAATGTTTAAATAAGGTTCACTCGCCAACTTTTTGTTGACCCAAAACCCTATTTTTACACATGATACAGGTGGACATGTTGAAGCAAGGAACACGTAGGAAATTGCCTTAGAAGAAAAATAATAAAGTCTTGATAAATGTATAGAACATGTTGTACTTGTATATTGATTGTAATGTTCTCCTTTAAAAGGAAATAATAAATATGAAACTTAATAGTAAATGTCATGAGCTTTGATGAAAACCCAATCATGCCCCGATCACCATTTCCGCTGCGGGTCGGGGTGTGACAATCGTCGTCTAGATCAATCACTGGAGGGACTACAGCAAGGGGCACGCCCAAATGTACAATAGCATGTTCGCCCTCTGGATGGCCATACACGATGATATCATGCGGGGGCTGAGGGGCGGCAAGCACATCGTCTGCCGGGGGTACATCTACCTCCATAGGGTCGATCAGGGCAAGTGGCTGAAAGTCCTCAAAGTCTCCGTGTTCGGCTCTATCCCCTAAGGGTAGGGCCTCAGCAGCGGGGTCATATCCATCATCGGATACGTACTCCTCTGGGTCTTTTTCATAGCTCAATGATAAAGACATAGTCCTGGAAAATAATCCGTACAATGCACATATATACATGTTAGTAGTTTATGATATATTTTATATTAATCACCAATTCTCATGCACTACTTGTTCTCTTTTTTTTTCCATGAAATCTTCCTGTTTTGTGTCTATCCTTTATTGACTAACCATGTATTGACTCTGCTCATTACTTATAGTTGAGCTCGTGTGATAGATCCTTGTGTTATAGTGACACAATGAAAACCTTTTTGTTATTTTATTTTAATTGCAAAACATTTCTATCATGTTTTAAACTTTGTTTCATGTGTGAGCCCTTGTGATTATAGACCAAACTTTTAGTAAAAAGTTTTCCCCGGTTCACTACAACCTGGCTCTGATACCAACCTGTCACACCCTGGTCGTAGCGGAAGCGCAAGTGTGTGACTATTAGGTAACCATTGCATCCAATTTAGTAAACAGTGTTAACAACAACGATGTCATGCCATTACTAAGTTTGATTATACATTTACATCCTTCAAAAGTGAAACCACATTGTTATCAGTATCAGATTACCATTACAAACATAGTTTAAAACACATATCCCAAAATAACATATTGTTTTTATCACAAAGCCATGCTGAGGCATTGACCTCTATATACCCAAACGAGGTTGGGATATAAAAGGCAAACCCTCCAAAATGTAGTACATCGTTGTCTTGACAAATCCCATACCCAGATCCAATCACAAGATTAAGTCCTGCATCCTGAAACACATGTAATTTTAAAAAGTCAACATAAAGTTGGCGAGTTCATGTAGTTTAATGTTTTCGTATCAAAATGTCATCCTTGAAAACCTGTATTGAAATCCAAGTATGTTATTAGCAATTATGAGTTAATAAAGGATCTATTAGTGTGTCGCGAGCACCCTGACATATTTGTGCCATAAGTAAGTAACCAAACCAAGACTTCTTTGACATTTTGGGATCTCAAAAGCACTCCAAAGGGTATACCATCCAGGAGTGGAGCGGGTCTCAAACTCAATAGATCTACTCTTTTGCACATTGGTTACTAAGTGATTGATGGTTACTATTTTTATTTCCTACTTACGCACAGTGATCTGTTATCTACTAACTCATAGCTAACATACTGTTTTTGACATGACATGTATTTTCCCTCGATAGTTTAAAACAAAATTTAAATAAGTGAAAGGAGGGACATGAACTCATAGTTTTTGCATTCCGTTTAAGTCGTATTGTTTATTGATCGGTGTCTGCCACGTAGGTAACCTACATGCGTATTGGTTTCATTAGACACCTAGGTCTCAGTGGACCTTGTACTCATTGTTCATCTTGAATTCTTGTTATGTATTTCTTTGTTATGATTGAACAACTTGTAATGTTATCATTGTGTTGGTAGTTTGTTGTTCAATTAATATTGTTATATATATTTCTTAAATGTATATATATATTATATATATATATAATTGTTTTCAAATCATGTGTGAACTGGGCCTTGCCCTTCACATGTCATTGGGGCTAGCCCATGTTTTCTTGTCATTGGGCCTAGCCCATGTAATTTATGTCTTTGGGCCTAGCCCATATTTTTGTATCTTTGGGCCTAGCCCTTGTAATTTATGTCTTTTTGGGGTTTTAATATATTTGGGCCTCATCCATAAATATTATGTGATTTGGGCCTATCATATGATTTTTACAATTTGGGCCTAGCCAAAATTTATTTATAAAAAACCCATTTTTCTTATAATTATTTACTTAATATTTTTCTAACTTTTTATATTTTTTTAACTTTCCGGATTTTGTTTTCGATAACATATATATATATATATATATATATAGAATGTCTAAATATATATTTAGGCTCGTCGTCGGCGTCGTTCACTACATGTTCATTTTCGTCGAGAATCGCCCGTTGGTCGTCGATGAGAAGGTGTAATCTTGAATGTCCGCCTATTGTTCGCATTGTCTCAATTGTTCGATTTATTGTTTCAACGGTTAACAAAAATATATTTATTATGTTACCAATACTTGGTGTGTTGTTCAAGTATTTTTATTTTGTATATGGTGGGGTATTTTTATTGTGAATACCCTAAGTTTCTAATACATACACATACAATACACACATGTATACATACAAATTTATTTGTAACAAATATGTATATAAATACTTGTATTATTTTCCAAGTAGAAATATATACTTATAAAAAGGTATTTATTTTTACTTCTAAATATATATTTATAACTTTGTTTAAACACTTGATTATTTAAGGATAACCCTTATCATTAGAGTCTACTTAATGATGATTCAAGTTACTAATCGTGTTTAGTCCCACTAATCACACCACTAATCATGTCTTATGTAACATTTGTCAAAAACGGGTTTCCAAACCCGCTCCGTTTTGTAATCGAATATCAAGTTATAAATGTCACGTTGCGTATTTATGGCTATTTTGATTTTTAATGATACATAATTAATAAACAAACTAAACTATAAAAATTATAATTGATAAAAAGTAAAAATAAACTAATTAAAAATAAAATGTGGCTGCCGGGACTCGAACACGGGTCAGCCAGGTTATGAACTTCCAAAGACTTAACACACACACACATAACCACTCCGCCACTTGTTTGTAATCTGTCATCTATGGGAAACAAGTAAATCTTATAGTCAACCTTAAATCAACCGGTTACGCCAACCGTAACTGAAATCGGTCATCAAACGTCCAAAGACGTTTGATTACTCGCGGTTCACTGAGTTTAACCGATACACCGACAATTCCAATCAATTTTGCCTTGAATGAAACTTGAATTCGGGAGTGAATCGGTTTAATAACCGAAAACTTTCAATTCTTGGATTACTTCAATCTTTGTTCTCTCTCGCGACTCAAGATACTCTGCAAGACCTCCAATTACATTTCCGCACACTTTTCAGTCCACCGGAGAAGCTTTTTGAACTCGCCGGAAAAATTCTGCAAGTCGCCGGAAAACCGTACTTTTCATCAAAACAGTATGTATTTCAATTTCTTCGTGGTCTATTTCTGACTCAAACCTTTCAATTGAAATCGAATTCAGACGCTGTTTTCGGATAATTCCAGTTCGCCGGAAAACTTCTGGAAATCCTTACTTTCATCTGTGAACCGGTAAGAACATTCAAACACTCTGTAAACGTTTGTTTAGCACTACAATTCCACGATTAGCTAATCAAAACGGTCAATTTGCTTGCCCAATTGAAGTTCATAAAAACAGAGCCGACACCTTGCCGGAATTCTGTGATAAATCGTTCACCGGTATGTTACTTCTAAATATCGTCTCGGTAATTTCATATTAGTCTGTACAATGTTTATCAATCGAATTAAACAAGATATAATGGTGTAATCTGCTGTCTGTAAAAACTAACGGAGAAGATGAACTGTGCTAACACTTTAAGATTAATTAAAATCGGTATTTTAAACAGGTTAGACACACAGTCCAGCGGTGGACTGTGTGCAAATAATACGCACACGCCGCGAGTTCGATCCCTGATACACGCACCCTCTATGTAATAAAAACGTTTTATTTTTCTAACTGAACCGGATTAACCACGTTAGTTGTTAAGTATAATAAAAATCTGTATAATAACCAAGTTAGACACACAGTCCAGCGGTGGACTGTGTGTAGCGTTAAAGCACAGGTCCCGGGTTCGAGACCTGTACATGGCACCGGTTCGATGATTTAAAATGTTTTTGAAAATAAAAGAATTTTGAATAAGCTGAGTTAATATATAAGTATAATTAAAAACAGAATTATTTCAGGTTAGACACGTAGCTCAGTTGGTAGAGCTGCGTGCACGCGTACGGGAGGTCTCGGGTTCGAGCCTCACCCAGCGCATGAATTTACACAATAAACCGGTCAACAAGTCAAACGGTCAACGGTCAACGGTCGTAAAAAGTCAACATATTTTTATATTTTTATTTATTTAATTTAATTTAAAAATCAATTAAAATACTTAAAAATAATGTTTTCAAGGATAGGAAATAGCCTTAAACTCACAAAAATATATCTAAAAATCCTATTAAAATTATTAATAAAATCCACTCATTTACTATATTTTCCGTTATTATTTAGGTTAGTTATTTCTCGTTGTTCCGCTCTTCCAATTCGTGCGCATCTCACCATCTCCAATCCAACGCACCCAATGTGAGTGGATCTTTTCCGTTTTAATCACGTTTTTGGGGTGTATCATGTGTCTGGCTATTTATTATATTTAAATCATTGTGCATACATCATATCATGAACAAATGTGTATTCAGTTTGATTCAGTTGTTTGTGTGGTTATTGTTAGATTTAATTCATTATTTTCAGTACATGCAATTTCATAGGCCGCCGCTCCCCATTACATTATGAGCGTTGAGCATGTTCCCCATTACATTATGAGCATGAACCTGGCGTGCCCACATACGATCGGCTCCGTTTGATTGAGCCTTGATCGCACAGACATTTATCATTTTCAGTACATGCAATACGATCGGCTCCGTTTGATTGAGCCTTGATCGCACAGTTTCATTCATGTTATATATTTATGCAAGTTGATATGTTATGGTATGCTGTTGGTATGTTATTGTATGTTATAATTTGTGGTTAACATTGTTACTGATTGATTAATTATCATTTGCTCACTTATGATTATGCACAATTTTTCCTTGATAAAATAACAAGTAAATCAATAATAAATGTTTATCTAACAAGGTTCACTCGCCAACTTATGTTGACCCAAAAACCCCTATTTTTACACATGATACAGGTGAACCAGCTGCAGCCAGAAACACATAGGATTGGACTAGAAGAATAAAATGATTTAGAGTTTGAAATTGTTTAGTTGGTTATTTTCTTTGAATTTGTATGGATATGCTTGGATTATTGAGAATGTAATTCGATTTAAATAAATATGAAACATAATAGTAATTATCATTAGCTTTGGTGATAACCCAATTATGCCCCGACTCTTATTCTGCTGCGGGTCGGGGTGTGACAGATTGGTATTAGAGCCATGACTATAGGGATATAGGATAGGTTATTAGACCCTTAGAGCCTATACTATAGTTGTTTAGAAATTTTTTAAAGATTTTTGTGTGTTACATGCCAAATTTCATGATGCCTATATGTTTTATGTTAAATGTTACATTCAATGTTATGCAAGCATGTTCATAAGTACATATTATCATATAATGCCTATCATGAATCATATTCTCATAACATATCATATCCATGAAAACACACATCACATCATTTTCATGATTGCTTTTACAATGATTTTTGTATTTTCAAATCTCATCAAACTGAGTTCTCATGACGGGCATGTAGTAACTGGAAGGGTACCAGTACCGGTAGTCGGAACGTCCTGTCTAGGCTGGCATTCGTATAAATAAAAAATAAAGGACCAGTTTGCCTACCTGCGGACTAACGATGAGAGTACGAAGTACCTATTAGGCCAAAGCATGCTATACCAAACGTCGTGTGAGCTAACCCCACTTTGAGTTGTCATTATGTCTTCACCTGGACGCATTCCGACCATACATCTCGTAAACATATTTTGTGGTTTGCATTCGGGTGATGCAAGTGTTAAATCGCCAATACTAATGTGAATCCTACCAAGCCAATAGTCATGGGGGCCCACATGACTATACAGGTGAAGGTATGGGGGACATTTGAGGCCCAACATGAGCAAACCCAAGACATCCTATGGATGTAGTTGCATTATTGATATTTATGTTATTTTCATTTTCTTAAATACACATGACACCTAAAAAGACTCCATAAACTCACAATCTTCTTATGTATGTTCCAGTAGATGTCGGCTAGACAACAACGAGGGGGTAAAAGATCAGGAAGATCTCACGAACGCTTGGCCGCACAAATCGCGAAACAAATGGCCACGGTGCTTCCTGACATTGTGGTTCAAGTACAACAAGCCCTCGCTACAAATCCTACTAACCCTCCCCAGCAAGACGACCAGAATGTCGGCAACCCTCCTACCAGCAAGTGCTCATATAAACATTTCAAGTCTTGTGATCCTCCTAAATTTGAAGGGACCGAAGGTGTCACTGCTCTCCTCCACTGGTTTGAGGAGATGGAAAACACTTTTCTCAACTACGATTGTCCTGAGGATCGCAAGGTTCGATACGCCACCGGAAGACTATTTGGGGTAGCTCTCGTTTGGTGGAATACTGAAAAGGGGAAGATGGGAATTGATGATGCAATGGCCTTAACGTGGGAGGAGTTAAGGGAAATCATGACTAGGCGTTTCTGTCCTAGGAGTGAGATTAAAAAGTTGGAGGACGAATTTCATTCTTTAAAGCAAAAGGAGGGAGATCATACCATCTACAACAAGAGGTTCTTGGAATTGAACCAAATGGTCCCTAACTTGTTCACCCCAACTTATCGCTTGGTTGAGCATTATATTCGAGGACTTCCCTCGAAAATTCAAGATTCAGTTCTCAGCACCTCACCAGCAACACTTGAAGCTGCTGTGGAACTAGCCACTAAACTGACCGAGAATCGAATTCGCAACGGTAAGTTTAAAGAAGAGAAAAAGAAAGCACCTGTTGAGGGTCAAATATCAAACCATTCCACCTCCTCCTCTAAGTTTGCTAACAAGAGGAAGCGTAACACCAGAAACTTCGCCGTCACACAAACCAATTACCCTATTCCTGCTGCACCCATTACCCAAGTCGCCCCTTCACCTGCACCATACAAAAGACCATACTCTGGCCCGTTACCAAAATGCAACCGTTGCCAATACCACCATTCTCCTGATCATCCTTGCCAATATTGCACCGGCTGTGGTCGCGCAAGTCATACTGTTCAAACCTGCCGCATGCCTCAGCGAACGAACCGCCACCAGCCTTTAACCCAAACCCACAAGCAAATAATGGGTCAAGCCCAACAACCCCTACTATTACCACCTACCCAACATTTAGCCCAAACATATTACCAACCCAACTATCCTATGGTACAACCTATGCGGGCTTGCTACAATTGTGGAGACCCAAGCCATTTTAGAAACACTTGTCCAAGGCTGGTAAACATTATTCATGCTCAGGCCCAAGCCAATCCGGTGAATCAAGCGCACCAAGCTCCTCCACCTGCAAGAGGAAGAGCTTTCAACATTAACGCTAATCAGGCTAGAGCTGACGGCAATGTGGTTAACGATACGTTCCTTATTAATGGTCGATATGCATCCATGTTGTTTGATACTGGCGCGGAGAAAAGTTTTGTGTCCTTAGAGTTTGAACCTATCTTAAACCGAAATCATGATAAGCTCATGGAATCTATAACAGTAGAAGTTGCTGATGGGAAACCGGTCTCATTGAACTCTATTATACGTAATTGCACTCTTACTCTAAACGACCATAATTTTCTAGTTGACCTTATTCCTATGAAGTTGGGAAGTTTTGATATCATAATCGGTATGGACTGGCTTAGTCAACATCAGGTAGAAGTTGTATGTCGCGAAAAGTTATACGCATTCCTCTTTCAAACGGTCAGTCCCTTCGAATCTTTGGAGAAACCTCGTCGAAAGGGCTCAGCTTAATGTCTTGTCTTCAAGCTCAAAAATATCTTCGCAAGAATTATGTCGCGTTTTTAGCTCATATCATCAAAAAGGGAACCATGGAGAAGAAACTTGAAGACATCCCTGTAGTAAAAGATTTCCCGCAAGTTTTTCCTGACGACATTTCAGGACTTCCTCCAGTTAGAGAAGTCGAATTCCGTATTGATCTTATACCTGGTGCTACACCAGTTGCAAAGTCTCTCAATAGGTTAGCCCCCTCTGAAATGCAAGAGCTAGCCAGTCAATTGCAAGAGTTGACTGACAAGGGATTCATACGCTCTTGCTCCTCGCCTTGGGGTGCACCTGTCCTTTTTGTAAAGAAGAAAGATGGATCGTTTCGCATGTGCATCGACTACAGAGAACTCAACAAGTTAACAATCAAGAATCGCTATCCATTACCTCGCATTGATGATCTTCTTGACCAACTTCAAGGTGCCAGCTGCTTTTCAAAAATCGATCTTCGATCTGGTTATCATCAACTTAGAGTGCATGAAGAAGACGTCCCAAAGACTGCTTTTCGAACTCGTTATGGTCATTATGAATTTATGGTCATGCCATTTGGTTTAACCAATGCTCCAGCAGTCTTCATGGATCTGATGAACAGAGTCTGCAAACCTTATCTCGATCGTTTTGTTATAGTCTTCATCGACGACATCCTCATTTATTCAAAGTCTAAGTCTGATCATGAGCGACATCTTCGACTCATCCTTACACTTCTAGAGAATGAAAAGCTTTACGCCAAATTCTCCAAATGCGAATTCTGGTTAAAAGAGGTGCAATTCCTCAGACATGTAGTCAATGACAAGGGAATACATGTCGACCCCTCAAAGATCAAAGCGGTACAAGAATGGCAAGCGCCACGTACACCAACTGAATTAAGATCTTTTCTTGGTTTGGCTGGTTATTATCGTCGTTTCATTTCAAACTTCTCACGCATTGCTGTACCACTCACGGCTTTAACTCATAAGGGAAAACCTTTCATATGGGGACACAAACAAGAAGAAGCCTTCCAAACCCTTAAACAAAAACTCTGTGATACACCAATCCTCACTTTTCCTGAAGGTTGTGATGATTTCGTGGTCTATTGCGACGCGTCAGGGCAAGGATTAGACTGCGTTCTAATGCAAAGAGGAAAAGTTATAGCTTATGCTTCGAGACAACTCAAGACTCATGAGAAGAACTACACCACCCATGACCTATAACTTGGAGCCGTTGTGTTCGCTCTTAAGATATGGAGACATTATCTCTACGGTACTAAGTGTGAAATATACACTGACCACAAGAGTCTTCAACATATCTTCAATAAAAAGGAGTTAAACATGAGGCAACGAAGATGGGTCGAACTTCTAAATGACTACAACTGTGAAATTCGGTACCACCCTGGCAAAGCAAATGTGGTGGCTGATGCACTTAGTCGAAAGGGTTATGTGAACTCCATTCGTCTTCTATGTTCGCAAATCATATCTGACATTAACGATCAAATTCGAGAAGCCCAACATGTTTCAGTAACGGAAGTTGATGTACGAAAGGAGCTGTCCTATGGAGCCCAGCTTAAAATTGAAACTAAATCTGACGGTATTCTGTACTATCTAGATCGCATATGGATTCCTGACCACAACAATCTGCGTGAAATTCTTATGAATGAGGCTCACAAAACACGATATTCTATACACTCAGGAGCCGATAAGATGTATCAAGACCTTCGATACACCTATTGGTGGCCTGGAATGAAAAAGGATATTGTTGTTTTTGTTTCTAAGTGTCTTACATGTTCCAAGGTGAAAGCTGAACACCAAAGACCCTCAGGACTTCCGGTCCAACCTGAAATACCTGTATGGAAGTGGGAAAACATAACCATGGACTTCATTACCGGGTTACCTCGCACTTCTGGTGGGTATGACACTATATGGGTAATTATTGATCGACTTACAAAATCAGCTCACTTTATTCCTATCCGCGAAGATTTCAAGAACGAAAAACTAGCTCGTATTTATATCAGCGAAATCGTAAGCCGACATGGTGTACCATTAAGCAATATTTCAGATCGTGATGGTCGTTTCACTTCACGAACATGGCAAGCAGTACAAGCCGCTTTGGGTACGCGATTAGATCTCAGTACCGCTTATCATCCTCAAACTGATGGACAATCTGAACGCACCATTCAAACTCTTGAAGATATGCTTCGAGCATGTGTCATAGACTTCAAGGGAAATTGGGACGCTCATCTACCATTAGTTGAATTTTCGTACAACAACAGCTATCATTCAAGCATCGGTATGGCACCTTTTGAAGCCTTATATGGTCGTAAGTGTCGATCTCCTGTATGTTGGCACGAAATTGGGGAAGCTCAAATCACTGGTCCAGAATTGATCCAAGAAACCACAGACAAGATCCATCAAATCCGAAACAATCTTCTAGCGGGTCAAAGTCGTCAAAAGAGTTATGCAGATAAACGACGAAAGCCTTTGGAGTTTAACATTGGTGATCATGTACTTTTGAAAGTATCACCGTGGAAGGGAGTAGTTCGTTTTGGTCAAAAAGGCAAGCTAGCACCACGCTACGTAGGACCTTTCAAGATACTCGAAAGAGTAGGACTTGTAGCATACAAGCTTGATCTACCAGAAGAACTCAACAGAATTCATCCCACATTCCACGTATCAAACTTGAAGAAGTGCCTCGCTGATGAAAACCTTCACATTCCTCTGGAAGATATTCAGATTGAAGAATCTATGCATTTTATTGAAAGACCTGTAGAGATCATGGACTTCGGAGAGAAACGTTTACGACGAAGTCGCATTCCAATTGTTAGGGTACGCTGGGAGTCGAAACGGGGACCTGAGTTTACTTGGGAACGTGAAGACTCAATGCGCGAAAAATACCCGCATCTTTTTCCTACTACTATTACTTAAATTTCGGGACGAAATTCCTAAAAGTAGGGGATACTGTAACATTTGTCAAAAACGGGTTTCCAAACCCGCTCTGTTTTGTAATCGAATATCAAGTTATAAATGTCACGTTGCGTATTTATGGCTATTTTGATTTTTAAGATACATAATTAATAAACAAACTAAACTAAAAATTATAATTGATAAAAAGTAAAAATAAACTAATTAAAAATAAAATGTGGCTGCCGGGACTCGAACCCGGGTCAGCCAGGTTATGAACTTCCAAAGACTTAACACACACACACATAACCACTCTGCCACTTGTTTGTTTTCTGTCATCTATGGGAAACAAGTAAATCTTATAGTCAACCTTAAATCAACCGGTTACGCCAACCGTAACTGAAATAGGTTACCAAACGTCCAAAGACGTTTGATTACTCGCGGTTCATTGAGTTTAACCGATACACCGACAATTCCAAGCAATTTTACCTTGAATGAAACTTGAATTCGGGAGTGAATCGGTTTAATAACCGAAAACTTTCAATTCTTGGATTACTTCAATCTTTGTTCTCTCTCGCGACTCAAGATACTCTGCAAGACCTCCAATTACATTTCCGCACACTTTTCAGTCCACCGGGGAAGCATTTTGAACTCGCCGGAAAAATTCTGCAAGTCGCCAGAAAACCGTACTTTTCATCAAAACAGTAAGTCTTTCAATTTCTTCGTGGTCTAACAATTGTTAAGCTATTTCTGACTCAAACCTTTCAATTGAAATCGAATTCACACGCTGTTTTCGGATAATTCCAGTTCGCCGGAAAACTTCTGGAAATCCTTACTTTCATCTGTGAACCGGTAAGAACATTCAAACACTCTGTAAACGTTTGTTTAGCACTACAATTCCACGATTAGCTAATCAAAACGGTTAATTTGCTTGCCCAGTTGAAGTTCATAAAAACAGAGCCGACACCTTGCCGGAATTCTGGGTTAAATCGTTCACCGGTATGTTACTTCTAAATATCGTCTCGGTCATTTCATATTAGTCTGTACAATGTTTATCAATCGAATTAAACAAGATATAATGGTGTAATCTGCTGTCTGTAAAAACTAACGGAGAAGATGAATTGTGCTAACACTATAAGATTAATTAAAATCGGTATTTTAAACGGATTAGACACATAGTCCAGCGGTGGACTGTGTGCAAATAATACGCACACGCCGCGGGTTCGATCCCTGATACACGCACCCTCTATGTAATAAAAACGTTTTATTTTTCTAACTGAACCGGATTAACCACGTTAGTTGTTAAGTATAATAAAAATTTGTATAATAACCAAGTTAGACACACAGTCCAGCGGTGGACTGTGTGTAGCGTTAAAGCACAAGTCCCGGGTTCGAGACCTGTACATGGCACCGGTTCGATGATTTAAAATGTTTTTGAAAATAAAAGAATTTTGAATAAGCTGAGTTAATATATAAGTATAATTAAAAACAGAATTATTTCGGGTTAGACACGTAGCTCAGTTGGTAGAGCTGCGTGCACGCGTACGGGAGGTCTCGGGTTCGAGCCTCACCCAGCGCATGAATTTACACAATAAACCGGTCAACAAGTCAACAAGTCAAACGGTCAACAGTCAACGGTCGCAAAAAGTCAACATATTTTTATATTTTTATTTATTTAATTTAATTTAAAAATCAATGTAATTTAAAAATAATGTTTTTAAGGATAGGAAATAGCCTTAAACTCACAAAAATATATCTAAAAATCCTATTAAAATTATTAATAAAATCCACTCATTTACTATATTTTCCGTTATTATTTAGGTTAGTTATTTCTCGTTGTTCCGCTCTTCCAATTCGTGCGCATCTCACCATCTCCAATCCAACGCACCCAATGTGAGTGAATCTTTACAAATTCCCCGTTTTAATCATGTTTTTGGGGTGTATCATGTGTCTGGCTATTTATTATATTTAAATCGTTGTGCATACATCATATCATGAACAAATGTGTATTCAGTTTGATTCAGTTGTTTGTGTGGTTATTGTTAGATTTAATTCATTATTTTCAGTACATGCAATTTCATAGGCCGCCGCTCCCCTTTACATTATGAGCATTGAGCATGTTCCCCATTACATTATGAGCGTGAACCTGGCGTGCCCACATACGATCGGCTCCGTTTGATTGAGCCTTGATCGCACAGACATTTATCATTTTCAGTACATGCAATACGATCGGCTCCGTTTGATTGAGCCTTGATCGCACAGTTTCATTCATGTTATATATTTATGCAAGTTGATATGTTATGGTATGCTGTTGGTATGTTATTGTATGTTATAATTTGTGGTTAACATTGTTACTGATTGATTATTTATCATTTGCTCACTTATGATTATGCACAATTTTTCCTTGATAAAATAACAAGTAAATCAATAATAAATGTTTATCTAACAAGGTTCACTCGCCAACTTATGTTGACCCAAAAACCCCTATTTTTACCCATGATACAGGTGAACCAGCTGCAGCCAGAAACACATAGGATTGGACTAGAAGAATAAAATGATTTAGAGTTTGGAATTGTTTAGTTGGTTATTTTCTTTGAATTTGTATGGATATGCTTGGATTATTGAGAATGTAATTTCGATTTAAATAAATATGAAACATAATAGTAATTATCATGAGCTTTGGTGATAACCCAATTATGCCCCGACTCTTATTCCGCTGCGGGTCGGGGTGTGACATCTTAATTGCTAAAAATTTCGCCATAGTTTCCCCTAAACTATGGAGGTTTCCACGTTTTAAAAACGTATTTAAAACCGTTAATCTCATAATATCATCAACAAACCATCTAATATTTATTTTACATAATTAAACTATCATCATCCATGACTTTTATGGTTTAAAATCCTAGTATATCAAGTGGGTTTTTAGTATTTATTAACCATTTTCAAAACACTACTTTCATCATGTTGTTTAGACAAGTCCATGCACTTAACCCCTTGATTACTACACATTTTTAAGGTAGTTATAACTTAAATATAAGTGTTACTTCTCATAAAAATCATTCATATGCATAAATATTATTTATAAGTTGCAGTATTTTTCATGGATGATGTAGTTGATGATCTTGTTTAGATTTAATCCTTAACATGTTTAAATCTTCATTTTTAAATCACACAAGATCATCCCACTTTTATATCATACTTTCAACATAAAATCTGACAATCATATAAACATATAATCAACACAAAATAAATAATATTTTTTGTTATATTATGTTGTGAGTTAGGGTCTATGATTTATCTTTTCTTGATTTTCAAGATGATCAACTTGTACACTAATAATCTAAATATAAACATAAGCTAAATTATGGAGGAGTTTAGCTTACAAAGGGTGCACAAGTATCTTGAATATTTAGAAGAAAATGAAGCTCCTTAGGAAGCCATAATGATCTCCATCCTTGCTAGCTTCTTTAAGGGACTTGATTAAGCTTCAAAAGGTGTAAAAAGTGGTGGATTGTGGTGGCCAAATAGTGGTATGTGGAGGTGGTAGTGGAGCCGTGAGGTAGGGAAGAAGAATGAGATAAAATGTTGCAACTTTTTGAATGATGAAATGATATGAACTTTGTTTATGATAAGATATATGTTCATCATTCATCAGTCCATTCCTAATCTAACACCATACTTCAAATCTCAATTTTTCAAAAAATCAAGTGGGGTGGGACCCAGTTGAGCCGTGAACTATGAGGGGGGTGAACTGTAATTTTGATTTTTACCACATGTTAAAATGTGAGATATTTAGGTAATTAGGATAAGTATAGTGATTAGGGTTAATCTTCTAGCATCTTAAATAAGACTTGAGTTTAGACTATGTTTACATGGTATTTAATCCACATGATCCTCCAATACAAGGTTCAGATGACGGATACGTCGCTAGATCGCTCATCGTCGTAATAATCGCTAATAAACGAAACTATTTATTTAGTATCGGAAGCCTTTGTTTTCGACTACCATGATTAATATGGTGTCTAATTAGTGCATTTCCGGTCCAAAAATATGCATGACTAGTTCGCTAGACGAATATACGATGAGTTAGGATGGCCGATATGTCTTTCGTTCGATCGTTCGATCTATATCGGCACTTATATGTTCCGTCGTCGAACTTTTCTGAAAGTTGTGTTTCCATGACCTTATGTTAGTTGAATGGATTCTTAGTCCCAAATAATGCTTAACTAGTTCATTAGATGCCCGGATGAGGCTATCGGCTACTAAATATTTGACGTTTCGACGATCGACCGCTTTCCGGTCAAATTGTGCACTGATTGCCGAATGACCGGAAACGATGTCTTTTTTGCATTCTAGCTATACTCAAATTATTTTAGGATGTTTAACATTGTTTTATTCTTATCTTGACATCCAGAATACTCCGAGTTAATCTTGCGGACAAAATGCCATTTGTCGCCTTTTTGGTCGAAACGGACAATTTTGCAATTTAGGCGTATCTTTAATGAACACATTCAAACCTGTGTTGACTATACCACAAAAGGGTATCTTTAATAGACCACCAAAGGGTCTCTTTAACTAGACAACAAATCAACAAATGATTTGTTAATCAGAAACAGTTTCTGTCATTACCCAAACTTCCACCAAATCCAGTGAACAGTCCGATAATGGGTTATCAGTCCTATGGTACCATAACATACTATTGGTCGGCTCGGCCAAATCTAATGAATGTCATTCGTGTTATGGATAGCACATCAACAAGTTGTTCACATTATGAAATCGTATTGTTTTATATATAAACCATAGACATTGTTTTTGAAAACTTTAAAATGATTTAGAACATATGAGTCACCCTAAAACATTTGCAAAACGTAAAAGAGGGGAACTATGTACTCACTTTGAAAATCATTTTTGTATACATAAACCATGTATATTGTTTTTAAATTTTGAAACTAATTATAGGCACATATGAATCACCCCAAAACATTTGAAAACGTAAAAGAGGGGGGCTATGTACTCACTTTGAAAATAATTTTGTATACATAACCATGTATATTGTTTTGAAATCTTGAAAATAATTATAGGCACATATGAATCACCCCAAAACATTTAGAAACTGTAAAAGAGGGGGGCTATGTATTCACTTTGAAAATAATTTTTATACATAACCATGTATATTGTTTTGAAATTTTGAAAATAATTATAGGCACATATGAATCACCCAAAATATTTGAAAATGTAAAAGAGGGGGGCTATGTACTCACTTTGAAAATCATTTTGTATATATAATCCATGTATATTCTTTTGAAATCTTTGTAATAATTATCGGCACATATGAATCACCCCAAACATTTAGAAAATGTAAAAGAGGGGGCTATGTACTCACTTGGGATTGCGAAAGTGTTTTGATCAACGCAATAAACAAAGCTCAAACTTGTCCTAATGTGTCAGATAAATATGTTAGCGTGTCGGGACTACAAACGGCGGTCAGATAGAATGAAGTCTTATAAACCAAACAAGTGTTGGAACACATGTGATATGGTTTACCAAACTCAACATTCTGCTTTGGAAAGGATCCTAAGTGCTTTTGACCAATTATGACTGTTAAGGTAGTTTATGCTACTTTAACGGGTCATTAGCGTAAACGCGTGATCGTCCTAAGATAAGTGCCTATGATAAGTCTTAAATGCCCCAAACATCTTTGAAAATGTTATAACATCAGTTTATATGATAAAAATTTGGTTACATGTGTTTAAAATGGATTTATGCGCAAAAGGGCATTTTGTTCATTATTTTTTTTAAGAACATAGAAGTAACTTATCATAACACTAACCAAACGATGTGACCATAAGGTATAACCTCAGTAGGTTATTCCCTATACAAATATGGTTACAAATATGTGTTTGGTTAGATCCTAAGATTGACCAAACGGGTCGGATTCCAAAGTCAAAGCGGTGGTCAAGACCGCTCGACTTACGACCCTAAATAAGCACTAAATAGAAGTGATGAGTTAGACATGTCAAAATATGTATAACTAAGTTTATAAAACTGATTTGGTATCAAAACTTGGTTTTTTGATACCCGAAAATAGTTTGGTCGTAAAATGCATATCATGTGCATTTTTGACCGAAACTTTGACTCGTCACTTCAACTAGTAAACGTAGTAATCAGAAGGTGAAATCGTTAGAGATTATAACCTTCATGAATATGATCACGTTTCAAAGTTCAATTGAACTTTGTTTTGACCAAATATGGTCAGAACCAAAAGTCAATCAGGTTGCCAAACTGTTCGAATTTTAGCTCAAATAGCTAAAAAATGAAAGAACCAGGAAGAGTACTTACTCGTGTTGAAAAACACTTTCGGAACTCAAGATAGGAGGCTTCAAAATGCTGGAAACAAGCTCCAAGAAGGATAGAAAGAAGTACTTCACACTTTGCTTTGAAGCGGTGTGAAAAAATGGAAGAATCATGGGGTATTTATAGTATTTTAGGATTAAAGAGGTGATGACAAGTGTCCTCAAGTGATGATTAGTGTCCTAACATGTGTCAACACCATATTAAGTGTCGCAAGTGAGTGCTAGGTGTCAAAAATTGGAGATAGGTGGCAAACTTGGTGAAGAAGCAAAAATATTATTATTTTTTTGACATTTTTGACCCTTGGACTTGTATTTTCACTTGTTTGCCATTTTTAACACCTTTAACCTAATATTTAGGTTATATAAAGGTGTAAGACATGTGTAACTTGGATTATGCCCGAAAATGTCGTGGATGTCGGTTTGTTCGGTTGTACGGTTACGTGTTTTGCAAAAATGCGTAAAACGCTTTAACGAACACGAAAATGATCAAAATTGTGCAACGATTGACATTTTTGCATTCTCATCAATAAAATACAAGATTTTGTTGAATACAAAAATATTTGGAAATAAAACATAGGGTTTTATTGAATACGAAATTGTTTGTATTTGTGCAATGATTGAAAAGGCACAAATGTTACACCATTTGTGTTTAAAAACTTTTGATTGATTTTCTTTGCTAGATTCTAGTCTCCATCAAAGGGCTTGGCTCAAGTGAATTCATGTGCATGACGTTGATGGTGTGATGCCATCTGATGATAGGTGTTTCTGGAATAATAATACATGAGAGGACGATGAACACAATTTCTAGCTATGTGACCCGAAATTCCACAATTGAAACTTTGTCTTTTCGAGAAAAAGACATTCAGTTATGCTTGTGTTATTCATGGAAGCTGATTGGGTCTCTTCTTTCCACTAGGTGCTCATTTCTTTTGTGCATGTTTACTCTTGGATGAAACCTACTCACAATCATTAGCACAAGAGTAAGGATTGATAACTTTACTCTTAAACTTAGGTTCAGTTAGTGTTTGAGGTGGATTTTTCTTTTGACTTTTATTAGTAGCATCTAAGGAAATTTCCTCTTGAGATTTCTTTTGCGTTGTTTTCTTGTTTTTAATTATCGCCTTTTCTTTGAAGGAGTGGATCCTATAGGCTTAGTTTCCTTAGAAACCGTTTCTTTTGAAACTGAGCTTTTGGAATCGACTAAGTCAGTTGCTTTAGAAACTGTTTCATTAGACACAAAGCTCTCAGGATCATCAGATTCTTAATTGCCAGATGATGAGCAATATTTTTCAAAAAACAGTTTGACTATCAAAAACACATTGCTCATTATCTGATATACTAGAATCTTCAGTCTGATTGACAACTTTATCAGACAACTCCTGTTTATCAAAAAATTCATTCACATAATCAAAAACAATAATATTTTCAAATTCACAACGTTTAGAGAGATCTGAGGCATCAGTTGAGATATCAAGCATACTATAACAATTATCTGAATCATTCGAAACAGATGTATCAGATTCAGCATCGGATGCCTCAGACTCCTCTCTTCTGGTAAAATAGTTAAATCACAATTAGAATAAAAAACCACAGCATTTAAAGTTTAAGTTTTAACAAGTTCCTCAGAAAAAACCCTGAGTCTCAAAAACCAAAGACTGAACATAGTTCCAAACGTAAATATCATGTTTATTATCACACCCCGACCCGCAGCGGAATAAGAGTCGGGGCATAATTGGGTTATCACCAAAGCTCATGACATTTACTAATATGTTTCATATTTAATAAAGTCAAAGTTACATTTCCAAATATCCAAACATGTTCATACAATACAAAGAAAATAAACCAAACATAATAATCCCAACTCTAAATCATTTTATTCTTCTAGTCCAATCCTACGTGTTCCTAGCTGCTGCTGGTTCACCTGTATCATGTGTAAAAATGGGGGTTTTTGGGTCAACATAAGTTGGCGAGTGAACCTTATTAGATAAACATTTATTAATGAATTACTTGTTAGTTTATCAATGAAAAATTGTGCATAGTCATAAATGAGCAAATGTAAATAATTAAGCAGTGGCAAATAGCAATCACAACTATAACATACAATAACATATGATAGCATACATTAACATACCAACATCATAAAATAAATAACATAATTGAAACTGTGCGATCAAGGCTCAATCAAACGGAGCCGATCGTATTGCATGTACTGAAAATGTAAATTGTCTGTGCGATCAAGGCTCAATCAAACGGAGCCGATCGTATTGCATGTACTGAAAATGTAAATTGTCTGTGCGATCAAGGCTCAATCAAACGGAGCCGATGTGTGTGGGCACGCCAGGTTCAACCTCATAATAAAATGGGGAACATGCTCAATGCTCATAATGTAATGGGGAGCGGCGGCCTATGAAATTGCATGTACTGAAAATAAATAATTGCATCCAACAATAACTAGACAACAGAAACAAACTGAATACACATGTTCATGATATGATGTATGCACAATGGTTTAATTATAATATATATAACAAGACACATGATACACCCCAAAACGTGATTAAAACAGGGAATTTGAAAAGATTCACTCACATTGGGTGTGTTGGATTGGAGATGGTGAGATGCGCACGAATTAGATGAGTGGAACAACGAGAAATACTACCCTAAATAATAACGGAAAAATATATTAAATGAGTGGATTTTATTAAGGATTTTAATGAAATTTTTAGATATATTTTTGTGAGTTTAAGGCTATTTTCTATCTTTAAAAATGTTATTTTTAAGTATTTTTAATTGATTTTTAAATTAAATTAAATAAAAAAAAATATAAAAAAAATTGTTTATTTTGCGTTGACCGTTGACCGTTGACCTGTTGACTTGTTGACCGGTTCGGTCAGTGACATAGTTTGCGCCGGGTGAGGCTCGAACCCGAGACCTCCCGTACGCGTGCACGCAGCTCTACCAACTGAGCTATGTGTCTAACCCGAAATAATCTTGTTTTTAATTATATTTATATACTTATTCAGTTTAACCGAAATTCTTTTAATTGCAAAAACATTTTAATTCAACAAACCGGTGCCAGTGACGGGTTTCGAACGCGCGACGTGTGACTTAATGTTGCACACAGTCCACCGCTGGACTGTGTGTCTAACCTGGTTATTATCTTGGTTTTTATTATTCTTAACAACTAACTGAGTTAACCCGGTTTAGTTTTTAAACAAAAAGGCATTTTATTACATAAGGAGTGCGTGTAGCAGGTATCGAACTCGGGACTTGCGTGTGTATTTTGCACACAGTCCACAGCTGGACTGTGTGTCTAACCCGTTTAAACTACCAATTTTAATTATACTTATAGTATTGTCAAAGTTCATCTTCTTCACTGGATTTTTACCGACAGCAGTTTACATCATTAAAACTTGTTAATTCGATTGCTAAGCAATACACAAACTAATAAGAGATAGCAGGGATGACAATTAGAGGAAAAACATACCGGTGGACGATTGGTTACAGAGTTCTGGCAGGCGTCGGTCTCTGTTTTTGTGCACCTCAACTGAACAGACGATTAGCCGTTTTTGATTAGTCAATTGTGGAATTGAAGTGATAAACAAACGTTAACGATATGTTTGAAGGTCCTTACCGTTTCGCAGACGAAGATACAGACTTTCAGGAAAGTTCCGGCATACTGGAATTAGTTGAATACAGCGCCTGAATTCGATTTCAATTGAGAGGTTTAAGTTAGAAATAGTCTAACAATTGTTGAACTACAATGATATTGAAAGATTTACCGTTTGAGGATGAATACGGTTTTCCGGCGACTTTTGCAGAAAATTCCGGCTAGTTGATTTAGACGTTCTGACGGTTTGAAAAGGTGACGAAAGTGAAATGGGATGTTTGTATGATATTTCTGAGTCGCGAGAGTGGTCTGAAGTTGAAGTAATCTGAACTTGATTACTTTTCGGTTATAAAAACCGATAGTAATGAAAATTGATGCTCAATCACTTCTGAATTGATTAAAGACATCGGTTCATCGGTTATGAACGTGAATGCGCGAGTAATCAAACGATTTGACGGTTGATTTGCCGATTTCCGTTTCTCAGTTGGTGAAACCTGTTTAACCTAGTCTGTATATACATCTCATTTGTTTCCTAGAGATAACAGAAAACACAAAGTGGCGGAGTGGTGATGTGAGTGTGTGTTAAGTCGTTAGAGTTGTTCTTGGCTGACCCGGGTTCGAGTCCTGGCAGCAACATATTTTTTTTGTTTATTTTGTTTTAACTTTTTATCAAATATAATTTTTATAGTTTAGTTTATTTATTAATTATGTATCGTTTTAAATCAAAATAATCATAAATATTCAACGTGACTTTTATAACTTGATATTCGATTATAAAACGGAGCGGGTTTTGAAAACCCGTTTTTTTACAAATGTTACATTTATCACATAAAGAAACATATGAATTATCAACATCATTTAGATGTGGTTCATCATACACTTCCGACCGCTCCTCAACTATCACTGACTCCTTTTCATGTTCTAAATTCTCAACTGATTCATTTAAGCATTCTTGATTTATGTTTTTAATAAAACTCATGGGCTTTTGAAAATCAGTGGGTTCGGCGTTCTTTGGTTTGAAAGTTCCCCATGGAATGTAATCGCTTGCTTTGCCATACATCATTTTATCATAATTTTCTAATTCTTGCTCAGTAACTTGCACTCTTGAATAATTATGATTGTATTGTGGAGGAACTTGTTTATAACCCAAATATTTGCCATTATTTTCCTTGAATGCAGGTTGTATATTGCATAGATTATGACTAGTGTCGCTCTAAATATCAAACTTCTTTAAGATTAACTCATTTTGTTGATACTTTCCAGTGAGAAGTTCCAGCTTAGCTCTCACAGAGTCGCATTCTATAGTTTTTATAATTAGTCTATTTTTTAATCATGTACCCAAAATTTCTATTGATTAACGTCCAAGTGGAGCTGAGCTATGTCCTTCTTTAGTGCTTCAATCGTTTCATAGAGAATTTTATTGTTCACTCGAAAACCAATGCACTTAGACATGGCACTATTGTAATCGTTTACTAGAGCAAAATTATGTACTCTCATTTGTGCAGTTTAATTTCTACAATGCTCGGGACATAAAAGAGAGTTTTTAGTTTCGGAGGAGTTTTAGGTTCCTCAGTCTGCGCCATCAAGTATTGGTGGATTGTTTCAGTAACTTCATAAATCTTAAGAGATTCCACATGTGCTGCAGCATCCACCCAGCTGAAACCACGGTGCTCTTGAGCCATCAACGCCTTCCCTACTCTAGTGGCTCCTTGGCTAGTTAAAGTAGAAATTGAGGTTTGAACTAGAGTAACAGGGACCGTTGACCTCTCTAAGTTCCTAGTAGTAGTAGCTTGTGTAGCTTCATAACCCACTGGTGTCTTCTTGCAATCCCTAGCAAAGTGTCCCGGTTCAGGACATTTGTAGCACCTTTGCTTGTCTTTTACAGATCTAGTATGAATATTTGACATGGGACATCGACCGTATCTTTTCTGAAACTCTCTGCTCGAAATGCTACCAGAGCCAAATTCCAAGATGCATCCAGTTCTTCTATATCTTCTTAGACCACCTAATTAATCTCTGTTGCAAGAACGAAAGGGACAAAAGTTCACCTGCCAGAAATGTGTTCAAACTGTTAAGCATAGAGGCTGCCAGAGCTAACTTTCCTTCATTCTGCTTGGTCAGAGAGGCTAGATTTTCTGCAGAGGGAGTAGATGGGACATTTTGAGTTGATGAGGGATTCACATGGCCGAAAACCACATTGGCATGCTTAGGGTATTGCTGAGCAAGAGTGGGTGTAGCTGAAGATGAGTTGTTTGGAAGAGACATGTCGTACTCATAGTTTATCTTTTGAGCTTGTAGTTGAGCTCGAGTTAACATTCGGGCTACTGTTCAACACTCCATGAATAGGGCTGAAAATAAGGTTAGGATGACTCTGAGACATTAAGGCAGTGTTGGAACTAGTCATCCCTGCAGCAATCATTGAATTCTTGTAGTTTAGCTCTTTCTACTGATTTTCAATCTGACATGACTTGATTGTAGCAATCAGCTTGGTGAGTGTGACTTCATTCAGGTTTGATATACGCATAATCATCAAGACATCAGCATCCCAGCTTTTCGGCAATGAGTTTAGAAGTTGGCGATTCATCCCATTGTTAGTAATAGTGATGCCAGCACTTATCATTTGTGAGACCAGTTTGACGAATCTTCTGATTTGGTTCTCCACAGTCTCCCTGTAAATGTGATTGAATGAACTAAGCTGCTGGTTCAACATGTTTACCCTGCCTAGCTTTCATGTTAGTGTTGCCTTCATACAGATTCTTAAGCACATCCCAAATCTCCTTCACATTCGTGCAGCTCCTAACCACGATTGAGATATCCGGACCAAGAGCCATAGTGAGGTTTGCCATTTCCTTATCATCTTCATCTTTGATTCTTCGATCATCATCCGACCAAAGATTCTCAGGTTTAGGAATCTGAGTTAGAAGATCATCTTCAGTAGTGTACATAATGGTACATGGACCATCTCAAATACATCTCCAAACACCAGGCTCCTTTTCCTTACAATACTTCTCAAAACGCCGGGTCCAATCAAAGTAATCATCTCCATACAACAACCTTGGAATTCTTGTAGACGTGTCGATAATGTGATTGAGTTCCTAATGCAATGCTAGAGACTGAGATTCGATAGTAGCTAAGGTAGCGTTGGCGAGACTGCAACAGCAAAAACACCGTTTGGGTTCATCATTTTTAAGTTTAAGGAATATGAATTAAGTAATTTTAAACAAAAAGTGAATTGTCCAAAACATCCAATTGAAACAGTCCAATTAAAACAGTAGCCAATCCGAAACAGTAGCCAATCCGAAATGAAGGGTGCAATTGGAACAGTGATTCAAACTCAGAACAGTGATCTTCAACAAGTATTATCCGAAATGAGTTCGAATATAATGAAGATGATCTAAAATGCTTTGCACATAATCCAAAATGCAGGCAATCTTCAACAAGTATTATCCAAAATGAGTTCGAAATGCAAAACTTGTGATCTGAAATGAATCAGAAACTCAAATTATTTATCCAAAATCAACTCGAAACTTCAATTGTTGATCCGAAATGATATCGAAACCCAAGAAGATTATCCGAAATCCAGTCGAAACTATAGAAAATGATCTAAAACCCAGTAGAAAGCTCGAACAACAGCTAAACTGCAACTCAACAATGATCTGAATTAGTGTGATATCAGATCAAGCCTGGAAATAGTTTCAACAGGCTTTGATACCAATTGTAAGTCTCGAAAAAACCGGATCTGACGATATCACACGTAGTTTGATTGGTGGCGAAATCACACAAACAAGCTAAGGATCATGATAGAAGAAATAAGATGAAATTGAATAGATGAAAGATTAACTTGCATACAAATATGGAAATTTGTCTAATACAAGTTGTGAGAGAGCCATAAAAAAGCCACTAATCCCTAAATATCATTTACTATTTATAGTAGGTGTGATATCCCGGGTTCTTCGGATAACTTACACGTGACACTTGTCGAATAATATATGTGCTAAGTATTAAACGTGCATGAATTAAATACGTGTTGTGTGTCGTGTGAATTTTTAGTTATAGAGTAAGTATGATAGATATGTACACGAACTGAATCGAACCGCGACACGAATCAGCTCTGATTTATTGTGACTCTAGAAGTTAACAAAGTTTAAACTTTGAACTCAAGTTTTCGGCCAAAAGAAAACAAGGATCAAACCTAGACCTAAAGTTCTAACTACTCGGCCGAGAACAACCTAAACCGAAAACCATTGCATGCCAAACCTAGAACCATTCGGCCAAAACCCAAACCAAACCAACTCACCCTAATCTTTGGCCGCGAGATCAAGCCCAAACCCAAACCAAACCAACCCAAGTCCCTCGGCCACGAATACTTATCTAGAACCGTAAACCTTATCATTTTGCGCCTATAAATACAAACCATGCATGTGTCATTAAAAAAAAAACACAAACCCTAAAGAAAAACAGCCGTCGGCAGCTTGTTCTCGCCTATTGTGATCGCAATCAGCTGCCTTTCTTGTTCGTTTATTCCTCTCGGTCGCAGCAGCAGCAACAGTCTCCATCTTCATCTGCATTCAATCGCGAGATCAGTCTTTGTTCACCTCTAGTCGATCAAACAACCCACTTTATCAACAAGCCCTTCTCGGTCGCGATTTACCTTCAAGCCAAATCCATTCACATCCAAGTTTCGGCCGCTTACCTTGTCACTTAAGGTTAGGATCTATCTTTTGTTGCTAGACCATGTTCGGTTATACGTATCTTGAGTGTGTTGTTTTCGGATTTGCATAATAAAATGAGATAGATGATTGTATTGTTTCGGATATACATATACATGCTTGAAAGAATTGATATAAATGTTCCGGATATATGTATGCTTGAATGTTTAGTTGTCTCGGATATATGTATGCTTGAATGGTTAGTTGTTTTGGATATATGTGTCTTGATTGTTGCTGTTCTCAGATTGCATGATAGTATAGTTTCGGATTGTTAATACAAGATTGAGAGTTGGAATGAGTTTGAAAGCTGAATACATATAGGCTGTGTTTTGGTTGTAATAACTAGAAGTAAGAACTAGGGTTTGCATGGATAGGTTATTAGTATTAGTCTATGATTAAAAATCAGTTCTTGATCGCCTAGATTAATCGCATGAACGGGATTACACGAATTAATGGTAACAATAATGCTGAAACAGGATGCTGAGTAATAGTTACAGCCGACTTCATCTGGCTGTAACTTGGTCGTTAGTTGTCGAAAAACGGATTTTCTGATGTCTAGAACGTAGAGATTTGAATAAGGAATCTAATGGCGCTGGATTCATAATTTTCTGAAGTCGTTTGATATTTTTAAAGGGCTAAATAAGTTCAGTAACTAAAACTGTGAAAATCCTGAAATTTTGCTAGTTGTTTGTCAAGCTAGATTTTAAAATCAGTAGGGAGTTGAGTCATGATTTTTGTACAGCAACTAGGTATAGAAATTTCCGGGCAACTCCAACTGGAATTTTGTTAATCGGACGATCAGTGATTTTTAAATAAATTCTTCCGTGGACTGCAGTCAGAAAGCGGTAAATCTGACTGCAGCTTAGTGAATTAATAGGTATGGTTAATTGGTAAAGATTTAGGACTCGGAAAAATTATATAAATTTCTATGGTATAAATGTCACCTACTGTAAAAATATTGGAATTTTTGGAATGTTAGAACTATTTTATAAAAATCCTAGAAAACAGCTGAATAATTGAGTGTTAAGCAGAAAGTTGATAACTTGTGATTTTATGCATTAAAGTGTTGCATGGAATTGGAATATGTTCATGATAAGTTGTTTGATTACTATGATCACATGAGAATACTTGCATGCATGTTTGAGTGTTAGATATGTTGTTTGTGTGTATCACTTTGTGAGTAAATTGCGTGTGGAATTTGTATTGGTGTGATTACACACTGACGTGGAATTAATTGGTTTGTTAGGACGCAACTAGCGGTCCCATCTCTTATAACATCTTTGCTACACTAACCGAGCAAATAAAGGTGAGTTCACGGCCCCTAACTTTATCCGGTTTTAAACAACAGGGGGAGAAACATGTATACACTCTCAAACTCAATCTCTTTACGTTATACAAATTTAACGTCACGCAACTATACGGTAACTAAGTTAATGTTAATGTAATGTTATGGTCACTAAGCAGCTTTATCACTTAAGTCCTCGACAATCTCCTCGGATCGTTAGTATTTGGGTTAAATAGCGGGGGAATTATAAGTAGTACTACTGGGCCCGACAAGCCCCATCCGAGCTAGTCGCGCTAGCCGACCTGGTATGGTCAACGGGTGAATAATTGGCCTAACACCGCCATGGTCATGTGATAGGCCTGGCAAAACGGAGGCACAATAGTCAGCTTCGATCGCGAACACTTAGTGACATGACTTTAGGCTAGCTACCTATATATATTAACATTGAACTTAATTACGGATCAACTTAATATTCCGGGTTTGGAATATTGGAAACATCAACTTATTATCCCGGGTTGGGGATAATGGAAATAACAACTTAATATTCCGGGATGGGAATATTGGAAGCAACAACTTATTATTCCGGGATTGGAATAATGGAACTGATACGTTATCCCGGGTTGGGAATAACGGAGTAACAAACTATAACCGAACAAACGAAATTATGAAAACCTGTGAACTCACTCATCTTTAATGTTGACACTTGTTTCTTTACATGTTTCTCAGGACGCTAGGAGCTCTAGGTGCACGCACATGCATTGAACAAGACATCTTTATCGAGTCTTATTTATTAATATTGTTTTGGGATTTTTCATTTGTTTTGGCGTTTGTGTTGGCGCCCGCATCACTACTTATTTATGCTTCCGCTCAAACTTAAAACTAATGCTCTGCTAAATATTGGTAATTGATATAAAATCTACAATGAACGATTTTGGAAAACGTATTATCAAATCAGGTAGAGTCGTTCGACGTACTAGTGTTTCAGATTCTGGTTTGTTCACACGCCTCGCGGTAAAACTCCGCAAGTGGAAGGTTGAGGGTGTGACAGTAGGGGACCTCAAACCCTAAGCCCAAAAGCCTTCCCAAGCCTAACCATTACAAGTTAGCCCAAACATATTAAATGACTAATGCATAAACTTTGAGGACCTAACACGTGCTTTGAGTAAAGCAGTGAACTCACCTTAGTTTTGCTCGGCTAGAATTTAATGACTAGAGTTAAGTACGGTCAACCACGACCTGATATGGTTACTGTTTTGTTGTTAGTTACTATTGACGTAAGTCACATGAATTCTACACGTATACTACCACATAATATGCATAAATGTTCACACTTAGTAGTTTGTTCGTGTGGTTAAGTGTATGTGTACATCTCACTATATGCAATATGTTTAATGATATTCTAGATGTTAAACAACAATTTACACCTCGTACTAACAAGCAATTGCACTTATACACATAAACATCAAGTTTCAGCAGTTTAAACTCAACGTCCTTATTGAGCTGATTTTGTGATTTTTGTTTAAAATAATCAACGGACTAGAAAAATTAAAAATAATTTATGAGACATGTCATTAGGTCCGAAAAGGTTTATGTAATTTTCTCAAAGTCTAATTGTCATAGAAAAATCACCAAAAGTTGTCACACCCCTAAATTACCACTTGTGGGGTTTTACCATGAGGCGTGTGACGTACTAGGATCCAGCCACTAATCATATCGAACTAATAGTATATAACATAAAACACAATCATCATGTCCAACATGAATAGTGTATTTCCAATTTAATATTTCATACAAAGTACGTGTTCAGCTAAAGCATAAATTATTATTCAATCAATAAAACCATATTGTTTCAAACCATAAGCATAACATTAAGTGTTTCATCAAACGACACGACCCATGACAACTCCCGCGCCTCAGATGCAAGTTCCCATTCAACCACACATCTAATGACCTGCAAGCATGCAGAATAGTGTATTAGTGATAAAGTCGGCAAGTTCACAGTTTTAGTACAATATAAATCATGTAAGTGTTTAGTCTAAAGACATGTCAAGAATAAGGAACTCGATACCGAAGTTACTGTTATGTTTGTTGTGCCCTCATCAATGTCTATTAGCATTGATCAAGTGTTTAAGGTCCTTAGTTCATGCCCGGCTCCCAGCACATTGTGAGGTGTGTCAAAGCTAATGGCGCAATCAACTAATACCCATTGCCTCCTAGGCAACTAGCTCGGTAGTAAGTAGGGACTTTCATGATAGATAGTGAGTTTATTAACCAACATCGAATTTAGATTACAAAATTTAGAAAGTACTACTCCCAGGATAATTAGTTTGTCCCCCTGGGACGTATGCTTGTGAAAGAGTAGTGAACTCACCTTAATTTACTCGGTAAGTATTAGCGTGCTTCTACGCGTTAATAAAGTGTTCGGTCCATTACACGTACCCTAACATATATTAACATGTAAGTATGTATTTAAGTAAGGGTTTCAATACCCTAAATGTCCAAACAACGATGTGTTTTACGTAATGAAGTTAACAAGTTAATCATACAGTAACAATAACTCATAGTATTTTCTCTAATTAGTTGGGGACATGTTGTGCAATATTGTGAAACTCGGATTCTAACCCTTATTAAGCATACATAAAATGAAACCCAGATTCCTACATCAAACTATTAAACTCTGACAATCAAATATTCACCAAGCTCGAACCCACAAAAATATATAAATTTAGAACATGCTAAACACATAAACTCGGAATCATGCTTATCATATAAGTTCGGACCCCATACATACGTTACATAAACTCAAACTCTCTACATTCATTACTTAAATTCGGATTCCATATGCATTCCTCACTTATGTTCGAACTCCATGTGTATACCTCACTTAAATTCGGATTCAACATAAACTAGTTCAAACATCGTTATCCTTTAACAAATTCGGACCAGTGTGGTTTCACATTAAAACTTGGACTCATGTATTCCTATCCATATATTCGGATAACATGTTAAACTCGGATCCCCACCAAGCACGTTCAAGTTTGGACACAACATTCTAATCAAATCCAAACTTCCCTTTTAAAATACAAATTCGGACCACACATGACTACATAAACTCGAACCATACATGCACTACATAAACTCGGACCACGTCAATTAAGCAAACTCAGACATCCTCAAATTAACCAGTTCAGACATCATATTAAACTCGGACTTTGTGACTTCACAAAGTCTGACAATTATCTCCATACTAACAAATACAGAAACACAGTTTTCAAAGTAGCAGTTTAGGATCAAAACCCTAATCACTAATAATCAAAGATGTTACAGATCCAAATAATAAACTAGCAGTTTTATCATATCAATAGCAATTCCAATGTCTAACAGTAATCATGCATTCCTCATTCTAACAACAATCACATATCCATCCGTATGAAACAAAACACAGATTGTTTGGATGTCTAGGGATTTGCATGGATCAAAAGAACAAGAATCACGACATATATCATAAACACTTACCGTAGATTGATATAGAGATTGTTCTTGGAGAATTGGAAGACCAAAGATTGATGATTTGTGTGAGAGCTTGGTGTAGCCAAAAGATCAGAGAAGTGGTGTAGAGAATTACTTCTGTATGATGATTAGGAGGAGTGTTTAGGGTTTCCAGTATTCTATTAGAGTTTCATTAATTCACTTATGTGTCATGTAACGTATAAAATCATATAAATCGTCCGTTTATAATTATTATTCGTGTTAGTCACCAACGTTTATAGAATTAACTTGTGTATGTGTTTTGATAATTCCCCGAATTACCAACCTAGACTCATTTAACAAACCCTAGTTAAACGTAGTGCCATGAATGTATGACTAAATGAACTATGGTTAGGTTAAAGTGTTAACCTAAACTTGCGGGTTGAAATATCATCCCCAAGTTGAAACAAATTTATCCCGAAATTTGATAAGCAGTCACAAAAGAGGGAAAAATAAGTTAAGATGACAGTGTATTTTCCTGAGGTACCACATCATCCCCAAGTTGAAAGGGAATTTTGTACCGAAATTCGCTAGTGGTGTCGGTGTTATGTTCAGCAGTTTTGAATAAGTGAGGATACTTGAGCATCATCTGATCATCGCGTTCCCACGTGAATTCTGGTCCACATTTTGAGTTCTAATAAACTCTCACGATAAGTATTCGACTGTGGTTTCGGACCTTGACTTCCTGGTCCATGATTTCGACAAGTTCCTCGATAAACTGCAACTTGTCATTGATTTTTAATTCTTTAAACAGAACTTTAAGTGTTTCATCCGACAAACACTTCTTTAAGTTAGAGATGTGGAAAACATTGTGTACATTACCAAGTTCATCCGCAACCCAAGTCGATAAGCCACCATACCGATCCTTTCCAAAATCTTGAACGTCCCACATAGTGGATTGAGCTTGACTCGTTTCCCAAAACGAACCACACCCTTCGAGGGTGAGACTTTCAATAAGGCACGGTCGCCCACATTGAATACCAAGGGTTTCCTATGCTTGTCGGTGTAGCTTTTTTTGCGATCACGAGTTGCCGCCATTGTCGTGGTGCAAGTGTGTTATAATTTTTGTTATATTTTAAGCAATTTTTACTCATGAATCAAGCTTTAAATTTGTAAAACATGATACAATACTACCACTCTACACACGTTAGCGCAAGTGCACCCATTGTAGACGTAGTTTAGTAATGGTAAGATGCCGAGATCTTCCAAGGACATAAGAGCTTTTAGTGTTGGGTTATCGTTAATGTCTAATCTAACCAAATTTTGATAAAAGTTTTGAAAGTCTTAAAAGAATGGAAAAAATAGCATGTCGTATCAATTAAGAGTTCTGAGAATATTTTATTCTTTCCGGCTCGATACAAAGCCCTCATTAATGAAAAACAAATAGACAACAAGGAATCACTTTGTTCGAACTCCTCTTTTATATATCATTTAATAACTTCTGCACTTTGGTCTTTTTAAGAGATTATCTTAGTTATAGTAGCATGCCCTCTTGTGAAGGTGACACTTCCCTCAACCATATTGGTCTGAGTCAGCAAGGTTACAGTCCCGCAAGGTCAGAATATTGAAAGATAATTTAATAAGTTATTAATGCGAAAAGTGGTATGCCCCTCTTGTGAAGGCGACTTTACCCTCGACCATATTGGTTTGAGTCAGCAGGGATACAGTCCTGCAAGGCCAGATAAAGTTTTAATAGCAGTTTATTTATAAGGGGTTCAAGTTGTTCTTACTTTCCCCCGATTTGATACTATCTACCTCAAGGGAAGTCCAATAAGCTTAAACTAAGTTCTCATAAGTTTTATACACTAAACGAGGTAAAAACTTTACCCGAACACCCTTCTAATCCCCTTCTAGGCAGTTAACACGCTTTATATAGACCGTAAAGACACTAATGAGTGAATCAACGAAACATGAAGAAATGTTTAACCAAAGTTCACTTTCAATGTAAAAAACTAGTTATTAAATTCATTAATATATACCGAATTAAAAAGTTGCCAAAGATTAGAAATCAAAAGTAATACATAAAAGATTTGTCTTCACCAAGTGTTATAAGAGATTAGCCAGGCAGGACGTTTGTTTGACAATAACTCTTACAATCAATCTTGGATCTCGAGATTACTATACACTCTAAAAGATGAAATATGGATGATGGTGGTTGGTGTTGGTGTTGGTGTTGTAGTAATGGTGGTGGACTGATGGTAAGTGTGAGAGAAATGGTTTGCCAAGGGATGACTTTCTCTTGAATAAAGCACCTCTATTTATAGCTGAAAAAAGAGGGCAGGCACGACCCTGTGGTCTTCTCTTTATCTCCCTTCATTAACTACAGATGTTAGGTCTTGTACCAACACGCCCCGTGTTGTCATGGCACAACCCTGTGGTCAGTGTACTTGTTGTACTATCCTAGATTCTGTGAATCCTAGAGTTGACCACGGCCCATGTTGGGTTAGCACGACCCCTTGTTGGTTTGCCTTTTGTTGTTGTATTTTTCTGTAGGAAATATTGATTGGGCACAGCCACGTGCCTAAACTTCTGTTCTTGTTATTTTGTTGTTTTGGATGTGGATGGGGGTTCGGCAACTTGTGTCAATCTTTCTTCTTTATATTTGTGTTGGTTTCTGTTGTTATTGTGTTCCTTTTATCCGCTTATGCTCTTTTGATCCTTTAACTTAAAAGTAAACAAAGAAACATGTTTTTTTCCAAGATTAGCACCGAAAAAGGGTCACTTTTATGCCTTGTGTGTTGTAATTTATATGTTGCATTTTGCGCACATCAAATACCCCCATACTTGAATCTTTGCTTAGCCTCAAGCAAAACTCTATAATGTAGCTTACACACCCAAACGAAATTGGTAGAAGAGAAGTTTTAGGATTTTCTTTAGAGTGTCGGGAATCCAAGTTCTAAATTATTTTTGTTTTATTTTATTTACAATCTTATTGGTCATGATTTATATAAAACATATTTAAGAAAAATTATTTGTCTTGGGCATAACATACCTTTTTAAAATTCTATTTAGTGATATACAAATTTACACACCTCACAAGTGGTCACTCAACACTCGGCCGAAGAAGTATAAGTGAAAGCGGTCGGACCGGGTGTGGTGCTTGCGCCTACTATGTGCTTAACAATAATCAAACCTCATCCTTTTTGACATTTAATCTTTGTAAATATTAAAAGGGATTTTAGAGGATAGGTTTTGGCTAAGGGTAGGTGTTTTTGTGTAAAATGGTGAAAAGCGAAAAGAGTGTCGGCTTTTCGAGAAATCTTGCTTTGTGGCTTAGAAAAAAAAAACCTTTAGCCAATGGTTTTTCTTAACCAAAGTTGAAACTAAGCCATACTCGTAATTTACAACCTAACTTTTTACTAAAATAAAAGGTGTAAATAAAAAAAAGTTTGTGGATGTGGGTGGTTGTTTTTGCAAAAAATATATTTTTTGCGGGGTTAGATACGAAAGGGCTAAGGCTCAAATGGGTTTCACTAAGGGCATATTTTTTGTAAGGGATGAAAAGAAAAATAAAGGTTTAGAATGAAAAATGGATTATAGTCCTAATGCCTCCATCATTTACTTACTTGGATTTGTGTCCGTAAAGATTGGGAAAGTATTGTTTTGGCAAGTTCTAGATTTGTAAGAACCAAACGGGTTCACACAAGAAATGAAAAATTGAGCAATTAATATAGATGTGTATTTGTATGCTCGGTAAAGGCTCAAAACTCACTTTTGTGGGAAAATGGGTATAGTGTAAAAGTGGTATATATAATCAAATTTTACAAAGATTTGTTATGCTCATTTTTATAATTTTCTTAATTTGTTCTTTTTATCACGACGTTGTCAGGTGTAAATTAGTAAAAACATAATATTTATAACTTATTTTTCCCAAACTAACCAAGATAAGTAAAAAAAAATGAAAACTTTTGAAAAATATTTGGGGTGATTAGCGGTTTTCTAAGGCGGGTTTTGTGTAAGGCTTGTTTTTAGGACAAAAGATTCAAGGTTTTAACATCGCCCCACACTTAAATCACAATTTTTTCCTCAATGTGTCCCAAAAAGGATATGTTTGGATTAAATGTGCAAAAATTGGGGGTAAATAACAACTTTTAAGGTTACTGGTCATTGGGCACGGGTTGTGCCTGGTGGACACGGCCCCGTGGCCAAAGTGCCAGTAACAAGCTTTTTGAAAAGCTTATAGATGGTTGGGCACGGGGCGTGGGCTATGTGCACGACCTTGTGGCAAATGTATGTGACAGTTAAGAACTTGGGTTCGTTGCTTGGCTTTTGATTTGTGGGCTTGGGGACCACAATGCTTAGTGTGTCCAAGCCTCCCAAGGTACCTGTGAGTTATAATCCTACCACAATACAGTAATCCAAAACAAAATAACAAGCGTTCCTAAATTACGAGTTTTTACTTGTTCAACCACTATCGTACGAAAAGAAAAATAAAAAATGCAAGAAAGCAAATTGTTTGAAGAAGCAAATTGTCCAACGGGACGCAGCCCTGAAAGTACCAAATTGTTCAAGGGTCAAAAAGAGATAACCTGAAGGGTAGATCCGTCGCCCATCATCACCATTGCCTAATTCAAATCCATATCCTCGCTTTCCTCCTCCTCCTTGTCTTGATAGCCATGTTCTCCTGGATGTATGTAATATCGTTCTGCATGTTAACGATATTGCGCTCCATGCTCCCAATCCAGCTGGTTGAGCTCTGTCCCAAGTTATAGGCGTTCCTAGACACTTGGAGTGTTTCCTTCATAATACTGTATAAATTCTGAAGGTTATGAAACTCTCCTCCTCCTTGAGAGGAGGAGCCCTGGGCATATCCAGAGTATGGAGGATGGTCGGGATCGTCTTCGATTGTAAGGACCTCATCCGGGTCATTTGGGTTCCATACCCGGCCACGTGCATCTTTAAACGCATGAGGCCATCATTGCATTCGATGATAAGACCCAAGCTTCGGCATAAGGCTCGATTGGCCCGTGTTACACCACTCCTTTGTAGAACCCACTCTGAGTTCGCCTAATATAGTTCTTGAATAGCTTGGCGATCCATCCTCTGAAAAATATCTGCGTTCGGGCATTGGCGGTTGCATTTGAGGCCATGTTCCATAATTAGATGTGGTCCACTTCAAGGGTTGGTGATTCAGGTTGCAATATTGGCAAGTCAGCTCCCGGAGGTTCACCACCCCACCACTATCCTCCCATTGGCACAAAGAGCCACTAAGGACCCGATGAATGTATCGGATTAGAGGGTCCCTTATTTTTATGCTTTTTGTAGAGCTTGGATCATAATGGACATCCCCAATTAGTGCCCAGGCAGCTTGTCTTAGGTTATCTGGGATTTCGCGAACACCTTCTGTGAAGTTTGGCTAGGTTGTGTCTTCTACATTGTATAGCCCAATATTCACGCTGAACTGAGCCACAGAAGTATTTCCCATCCTCCCCCACACCTAAACTGAACTGCATTTGAATCAAATAAATCCTGCTCATTTTTTTCGAAAATAAGCATGCTTAAGAATTTCATGTTGTATTCGTGGATTTATCTGACCCGGGTCTCTAAAAAGATACATAGCAGAGCGTCGTATCTCCCTCTTTGCCCCCACAGCCTCAAGTGTAGTATAACACACTTGTCGTGGTGGTTTCTCGTGCCTTGCTTGTTGTATTTCAAACCCGTTTTGAAATTCAAGTTCAACACTTTTCAATCGCAAGAACTTATGAGGTGTCATTCCTGCATGAACAAGTAAGACAATTGGCGTGTTGAAAATTATGTGAAAATTTGAAATCAAGGAGTCTGGACACGGCCCCGTGCCTTTTAGGCACGACCCATATATGGAATCTGGGGCGCCCGCAGCCCGTGGTTAGTGAGCACGGCCCCGTGGTGAACCTTCTGTTAACCAAAAATTAAGGTTTTCGAGCCGGGTTCGAAAAATTCAAAATTTTTGGTGCATCATGTGTGGTTTACCCCAAAAATCAAACCCCGAGTGTCAATTTTGCACAAAATTCTTGTTTACCCCTTCGATTTTAACTTTTTTTGGTTATGAACGAAGGTTTGTGGAAAACTTCTTGAACAATCTGGTTTTTCTGACAAGGTTTGGTTATTTACTTCTCAAAACACTTCTACTTACTACTAGTAACAAGGTCTATGCAAAAATTCAGGATTAGCACAGGTCTAGTTCAAGAATCCTAGATTTTTCCCAATTTTTTGATGTTAAACTACATGTAAAGTATTAATCTAACTAATCATGATGCTAGAATTATACCTTGTTGATGGATTTGGGTAGAGAATCGTCAAAATTTGTGTAAGAACGGCAGGAACCAGTTGCTCAAGAGAAACAGGTCATGGTTTTGTGTTGAAAGAGTAAAGAAAAAGGGCTTATAAACCCGTCTGCAGATTTGTCACGGCCTCATGGTAAAAAAAATTTTTATAATATATATATATACATATACATATTGTTAGTGTAGTATGTCTATAGCCTACGTCTTAGGGTAAAGTCGAATGTAACTAGTCTTAAATGTTAGTTTATGTTGAGTTTTTGTATGTTTTGGGTCGCCCCGTACGAGGTGCTACTCAGCTCGTACGAGGTGATGGTTTTCCACCTGGTACGAGGCACACTGAGGCACCCTTGTGCAATTTGAGCATGTCTATAAATAGCAGCTCAAGGGTGTTGTTTTTGATACTGAGGCAAAGCCTTGTTAGTTTGGGTCTGTAATTCTTCCACGTTTATTAATACATGAAGTAGAAGCATTTAAACAACAGATCCGATCTTTTGTCAAACTTACTAACCATGAATTTTGCGCACGTTGGTTAGCTCCAGTCCGTCCATTGTTTTCGGGGGAAAGCCGATCCTCCCACAAGTGGTATCAGAACAGGAGGCCTGATTTGAAGATATTTGATCATATTTCAATAAATGAAGATCTCTATTTCTACTCCTTCTTTGAACTTTTTTAGATCTAAACAATTTCATGGACAAATTGGATTAGGATTCTAGTATAACATGTTAAAAATAGTTTAAAAAACCCTTAAAACTTTCAGACATAAAATCAACCAAATCATGTCAAAAATTGCAAAAAAAAGAAAAGAAAACATGAAGCTGTGAACAAACTCGTACGAGCTGATATTACACCTCGCACGAGTTGCCTAGACACCTCTAGGAGGCGACTTCAAATCGTTCGAAGTTTTACAATTGCTTTCTATATCCACCTCGTACGAAGTGTGTCAATCGTACGAAGCAGGTAACTTGTCTTAAAAAGATTTTTGTGAACACCTCGTATGAAGTGAGTTCCAACTTGTACGAAGCAGGCAAACTTGTCTTAAAAATTGTTTATGAACACCTCGTATAAAGTGCCACATCCCACAAGCACACTTCGCACCAAAACAAGTTCTAACAAATTTTTTTGAAAGTTTTCAACAATTTTCAAGTAAAATATGGAAGAGGAATTCTTTAATGCTTTCGCCACATCTGCTGTTACAATTGCTGCAACTCAGAACATGAACCTAGAGAATGAAATGGGAACCATGGCGAAACCTCCAAAACTCATGAACTTAAAGATTATGACAGTTGGAGCGAGAGATTCATCAACTGGGTTCAAGCTGATCATTTTACATGTTGGTTTGCTATTGAGTCAAAATACACAGCACCTACAGGGGAAAATGGTCTTGAGAAGACACTGGCTCAGCTCACGGATATAGAGAAAGAGAAGTTTATCAACGAGGAGAAGAAGATGATGAATATACTACAATAGACAGTAAAATAAGATATCTTATCTCTTCTGCAACATGATAATGGCACCCAGTCTCTGTGGAATGCTTTAAGAATTAAGTTCTAGGGAAGTTCTCAACTTCAAAAAGGAAGAAAAGCGTTGCTAACCAAGGAGTTTGATATTTTCAGTTTGATAAGAGGAGAGACTATGAAACAGCTGATCGAAAGATATTGTCATTTGGTGGTTCAAATGAAATGAATGGGGATTTTAAAAACCAGATATGAACTAGCCGATTCTTTAATAAAAGGAGAGTGGACTACTTATCTGACTATCCTGGAAAACGGCACAGAGTATAGTAATTTCACATTGCCAAGATTTATCGAAAGGTTAGAAGGTCATGAACTAGAAATGCAGAAGATGGCAAAGAACAAAGCCGCTCACATGCAACAAGATGTGAAGCTATACTACAAAGGTAGTTTTGTTGGAAATATACTAAGTACCAAGGTCCAACTGCTTTTAGTGCCAACAATACTACGAATCTACCATTAAACCAATCAAGTGGGTTTCAGTCGTTTCAGTCATACAACCCTAACACTCCTCAAGCTCCACAATCTTCACAAAGCTCAAGCAATCCTCAGAACAGTCAAAACAATCAACCTAATTCAAATCAGCGAATTCTACAATGCAACATCACTGTGAATCTCAAAAACACACAAGACTTCAATGAACACACGGCCAGACAACACATGGCCTTACTTGCATCAGTTCTCGAATCATACGAAAGTCTGGTAGCTGGAAGGATCGGGAATCCTGAAATGATAAAAGAATATTATGATCAGATAGATCTGGTTGAATTGGAATTAACTGATATTAAGTGGTGTATGGCCTCGATAGTCCGAATAGCTCAACGCTTTATGGAAATCACAGCAAGAGACAACTTGGGAGGACTTACGGTAAACTGGGTTTCGATAAGGCTTAAGTAACATGCTTCAAGTTCCTAGAAAAGGGACATTTCAAGAGAGAGTGCCCAAACAAGAAGGCAAAGGAAACCAAAATCCATTTGCTGATGATTACTACAAAAAGGCCATATATCATCGGCCCCAACCTCAGACCAGGTTAGTGCAGATTGAAGACGGGCCATCAAACTTAAAAGATAAGGCTCTGGTTGTCACCCAGAAGATGAAGGGTTCAACTGAAACAAGTTTATCACAAACAATGAAAGCCTCGCACTGGTAACTGAGATAATTGACGAACCAAACAGACAGAAGAAGAATATGCTGAGGCATCCTTTGATGAAGCACCAAAAGAACATTATAACACTTCATCAGAGGAAGAAGAACTATTAAATAGTGCATTTAGACATTTATTGCCTTCTGATATTCTTAAAACTTTTGCAGGTTACTTTGACTCAAGCTACCAACCACCTTGTAAAGAAGAGAAAAAGCCTCAAATAATAGAGGTGATTGATGTGACCAAGGAGATGACCTTGGAGAATTTAACTGACATAGCCAACAAAGCTTTAAAGGCTAACGTGAAAGAGGTAGTTACGGAGGAAGCTTAGGAAGGTAGAGTCAAATCAGTAAATGTGTCGGTAAATGAGTCAGTGGATGAAGTAATTAAGGCTCAAATTGTCAAAGAAGAAACACTTTGCATAAAGTGCAAAGAGCCATGTAAGGAGTGTGTCGAAAAAGATAAAACATACAAAGAGCTGAAAACTCATGTAGATAATTTGTCATGTGATTATAATACAACAAAAGAAGCATATGACAAATTAAGTAAAACGATTAAACAATTTGAACTAGTGATCAGATAAAATGACAAAGACTTTCGATGCTCAAGGCAACTGTAATGGACAAACAGATGGCCATCAATATTCATTTAAATACAATTGCTGAGCTAACAAGTGAACTTGAGAAAATGAAAATCAAAACTGAATGGGTTGACAAGTTGTTAATCAATTATTCTACCAATTCATACGTCATTGATCACATTCTTCCGAAAATTGAGAGTAAGGAAGATAATAAAATTGATGAAACAAAGGTGTAGGTTAAGATAGTATTCCACCAACCTTGTGGAAGAGTTATGCAAGAAAGAATTCATCTGGGTGGAAAAGGCATTCAATTTAAAATTGAAAACTGAAAAGAAAAACAAGCTGCTTGAAAACATCGACGTAACATACACCAAAACAGAAAAAGACTGTGAATCTGAAGTTGTTACCACTTTGTACGAAGCGAAATGCTAACGTCATTCGAGGTGCTCATTTCTATATATATATATATATATGTGCGTGTGTGTGCTGTTTGTTCATTGTTATGTATGTTTTGGAAGTTCCCACAGGGAAACGCTGGCAGAATCTCTACTGGAATTTCGCCAGCCAGACAAGATGTATACTCTTTCAGTATGAATGAATGAATGCTTCTGCTGATTTTGTTTGTACTTCATTCTTAATAACGTTATTATATACCCAAATTTCCATCTAGAACCGCCGTTAACTGGACCTACAACTGGTCAATTATATCCAAGTGGACCATAGACAGTGGAGCTTCTCGTCACATGACAGGAATGCTGGCATTACTTTATGATATAAAATCCATTCATGGAGGCTATGTGGGGTTTGCTGGAAATCAAGATTGGAGAATTATTGGAGAAGGGAAGCTTTCGAATGGAGTGGTCTCGTTCGACAAAGTAAACTATATTGCTGAATTAGAGAACAATCTATTGAGGATCTCTCAAATTTGTGATAAGAAGTCTACAACACACTTCAATGATAAGGAATGCTTAATTCTGAAGTCGGGGGTCAATATTCCTGAGAACTGGATCCTCATGCGCGCTCCTCGAGAAAATGATTTTATGTCCTAGAGATGAGTGTCGCATCCACCACCTCGAAATTGGCACGGTGTTTTGTAACCAAAGCAACTGAGAAAGAATTAATCCTCTATCATAGAAAGATGGGGCATATTCACTTCAGAAAGATAGACTATCTGGTACAGAACAACCTAGTGGGGGTGTCAATCTCAAAAGTTTTCATCTAGACGAAGATTGTCCTAGCTGCAAAAAGGGGAAGAAGCATAAGAAATCACACCTGAGGAAAGTTCTGAATTCCATCAACTTACCACTGGAGAGGCTTCATATGGATCTTTTCGGCTAGTAAAAGTCAAAAGTATTTCTGGAGATCTTTATTGCCTAGTCGTGAAAGACGACTATTCAAGGTTCTCGTGGGTCATGTTTCAGGAGAGTAAAAATGAAACATTTGAAAATATTATGATTATCTTAGAAACTAGAGAACCTGTACCATCTTCCAATAAGAAGGATAAGAAGTGACAACGGTACCAAGTTCAAGAATAATCGACTTGAATTCTGTAATGATAAAGGGATCTTCACGAATTCAGCGCCCCCTATACTCCGCAACAAAATGGAGTAGCTGAATGGAAAAATGAACTCATTGAAATATCATGCACAATGCTCACCGATTCAAAGTTACCTATTAGTTTTTGGATCGAAGTCGTTGCCTCTACTTGCTCCATGTTGAACAGGGTCTTGACCGTCAAGGCTCACAAGAAGACATGTTTCGAACTGCTTAATCAACAAAAGCCGAATTTAGAGTTTTTGGAGCCATTTGGGTCTCCATGTGCAATCATTGACCCGGACAACAAATTTGGTGCTAAATCTTTGGAAGGGTTTTTCGTGGGTTATGCCAGTTCGTTGAAAAGAGTATATCTGCCAAGCTTAAATCAAGTGATCCTTGCTCAACATGTCGATTGTTGGAAATACACAATGCTACTGAAAAGCCTGGTGAACCCTGGATGTTCAATTATGAGAGCTTATGGAATTAATTCGACCTACCAAAAGTACCTAACAAAGAGGAACTTGTGTTATTATATCAACAACATCAAGCAGCAAATTAAGAACAAGTTCCGGGACTAATAGTGTTTCTGGTGAAGGTCTGAGCACGACTCATTCTGAACCTGTCGTCAAGCCACGTAGTGAATACCACTGAGCCCACGTGCAACCAGACGGATTATTCTGATTCTAACGCTGAACAAGATATGATAAAGGTGGTGAATCTAATTCCAATGAAGGATCTGAGTAGATAACAAGTATACTACATCAATCTGCAAGTCCTAGAAATCAGAATGAAGCATCAACAAGTGATACGGTTGCCGAACAGAACATCACAAATTTGGAAAGTGAAGTGGACGTTCCTGATGAAGTAATGCCAAGGAATTTGTCCTACCATCCATTAGAGAATATTATGGGGGAGCTATAGGCTGGAGTGAAAACGCGCAATCAGATCAATAAGGATCTTAGATGTTTTTATACCAAGATTGCACCAATTCAAGAAATGTGCTTACATCGTTGTTTTAATTTGGCAAAGGATTTCATCAGCAGGAGCGCTTGCCAATGAAAGCTGGGTAAACGTAATACAGGAGGAGCTGCAACAATTTGAGAAGCTTGGTGTCTGGAAGCTTGTTAACTACCGACTAATTAGAATGCTATCACTACAAAATGGGTTTTCAAGTGCAAAAGAGATGACCCAGGGGTAGTTGTGCGTAACAAAGCTTGACTCATTGGCAAAGGATTTCATCAGAAGGAAGCCATTGATTATACTGAGATTTATGCTTCGGTCGCTCAACTCGAAGCCATTCGCATTTTTCTAGCATATGCGTCATTGAAAGCTTTCATGGTGTACTAGCTAGATGTCAAGTATGCTTTTCTTTATAGAAATGTGAAGGAGTTAGTTTATGTTGGACAACCACCGGGGTTCGTCAGTCGAGTGCATAAGGACAAGGTTTATTTACTAGATAAAGCATTATATGGGTTACATTAGGCCTCAAGAGCCTGATGTGAGACACTCTCTCAGTACCTGTTGAGCAATGGCTTTATCAGAGGCACTGTTGACTGCACACTCTTCACGAAGGAAGTAAACAGACACTTGCTGATTGTACAAGTCTATGTGGATGACATCATCTTTGGCTCAACAAACGACGTGTTATGCAAAGATTTTGAAGCAGTCATGAAGAAGAAGTTCGAAATGAGCTCAATGGGAGAGATGAAGTTTTTTTTGGGAATTCAAGTTAATCAAATACCTGATGGTATTTTTATCCATCAGACAATGTACGTCCACAATATCTTGGAGAAATTCGAAATGTCTAGAACGACACTATTATCTACACCATTGGCAATCAATCATGGCATCTGCCCAAACGAAAACGGAGTCATGATAGATGAAACCTTGTACAGATCGATGATTGGATCATTGATGTATCTCACAACATCTAGACTCGACATCATGTATCCAACCTGCCTTTGTGCCTGTTATCAATCAAGTCATCGAGTGTCGCACCTGATGATAGTCAAGCGGATTTTCAGATACCTGAATGGTTGTCCAAGCACGAGCTTGTGGCATCCGTGAATCGACAACTTCGATCTCACTAGATATTCTGATTCAGATTTTAGATGTTTCATACTTAATGCCAAATATACGACGACTGGTTGCCAGTTATTCAGAACACGCTTAGTAACATGGCAATGCAAGAAGCAAACCACGGTTGCGCTCTCTCTCTCTCTTTCTCTCTCACTTTCTCTCTCTCTACTTGTGACGCTGAATATGTTTCAGCTTCCAGCTGTTGTTCCCAAATTCTGTGGATACCACAACAGATGAGAGACTTTGGATAGCAGTTTCTTGATACACTTATATATGTAGATAATAAGGCAGCCATCGATATAACCAAAAATCCGGTTCGACATTCTAAAACAAAACACATTGAAATTCGACATCACCTTATCCGTGATTGTCATGAGAAAAAGTTGATTCGAATAGAAAAAATCCACACTGGTGAACAAAAGACTAATTTTTATACCAAACCATTTGGTCGAACCAGATTTAAATATCTTATGAGACTTAATGGTTTGAAAAATCTAACGTCAGATGGGGAAATTGAGGTTGAATGCGAATCGGATGACGAATTTTCGATATCCTCACATTTCTTTCTTTAAAACCAAAATACAAAAATATGTTTTAATTTTAGGGGGAGATATGTAGTGGAAAAATACAAAAAACATGGAAAAGACAAAAGGAGTTTTCATGTAAAACGAGAAAATGATGGTACATCAGTGAACTATCACAGTATGCTAAAGAAATGTAACTTTAAAAAGTGTTTAAACATGTCTTACTAATGATGTGCCAGTAGGCTTCACACGTTCAGTAAATTGTTTTCAAGATATACACATAAAATAAAAACTGATTAATCTGTGGCTTAACATCTCTTGGATATGTGGACTTAGTACTATGAATTTCGTTTGAGAGAATGCAAGATTCTGAGATACTAGATCTTTATAGATAATTGATATCTGGGGTATTATACGAGTTCTTCTGATTTTACATAGGCAATGTCCTAGAACTTTTATAATACTTCCGCATTCATTCCCCAAAGCTTTATAAAAAAATTAAAATATCAAAACATATGATATTTGTTGTAAAAAAGATTCCAAAATTTGGAACACTACCTTAAGGCGAGCCTTCATCTCTTTGTCTGTATGGTAGTACTAACCTGAGCTCTCAAGGTCTCACATCACCCATATACACAGATAACAGTTGGCTATATTCACTTGTGAGTTGAAATCTGGGAATCTCGATACGGGAGAATATTCTGAGGTGGGAAACACAGTTGAGTCATGTTCCTAAAATTACCTAACGTATCTTGAAACAATTGAGAAATGTGTAGAGGTTTAAGTGGATCAGTATATTGACAATCCAAGTAAATCTGTTTAGAACTTAATAGTTTTATAAAGATCAATGGTACTGATGATATGTCTCAAAACTGATATGATCCTTCTACACAAACCCACAAAAATAAGTTTGTAAATGTATTTTGTACAAAGTTTACTTTTCATTTCAGAAAAACCCAAAAAGAATTTAAGAGTGTTTTAACATAAACTTTAGAAAAGTCTAAAAGATTTTATTTCTATCTTAGTTTTGACTATCGATTATGGAAAGCGGATCTTCGAAATCCAGAGTTGCTGATTGCTGAGAAATCCAGAAGACAACGGGTTGGGAGCATAATCTGAAATTGAGAAAATGTTTTGAAAAGATCAAAAGTTCATTAAATTGAAACTTTACATTGCCTAAAAAAACATCAGTTTGTTTAAAAAGTATTCAAAACCAAGGTCATTAACTTGGACTTGGTAGACAAATCGGTTAACTGTGGTCATTAATTTGGACTCGGTCAACTGTATGGGTTGCTAAAACTGATAAAATTCTTAGAAAATCTTAAAAAAAAGTCTTTAGTCCACCTCATACGAGTTAAGGGATACCTCGTACGAGTTGGCACCTTGCACCAAAAATTGGAAGCGCGCCTCGTTCGAGGTGGTCCCTACCTATAAAGGCACAACTCGTACGAAGTGTCATAACCACTGTTGGTGCGATCTGTGAAGTCCTTTCGTGCGATTTGACTGTTTTTAAGCGATTTACACCAATTTGTTGTTAAAATGAACATTTGGAAGGTCGATTAGCACTCCTCTTATAATGGTTAAGGTAAACATGTAACACCTCGTAAAATCATGTCCAATAGTATAGTGACACATGTTGTATTTTTAATTTAGCCTATTAAAGACTAATAGGGACTAAAGGTTTCAACATGCTCAAACTGAGCCTCTGAGTGACTGCCTGATGTCAACATGCATAAATGTAAGCCACTAGGTGACTGATATGTCAACATGCTTAATCATTAGCCTATGAGTGATTGATATGTCAACATGCTTAAATCATTAGCCTCTGACTGACTGATATGTCAACATGGTCAAACTTGGCCTCTGACTAACTGATATGTCAACATGCCCAGCCTCTGAGTGACATCGGAGTCAACATGCTTATAGTGGGCCTCTAAGTGATCCTTTATGAAGTCCTAATTCTCATATGTCCCATTTGTTGGACGAGAGGGTTCAATTCTATAATTATGTGAAAGTTGGATAATGGAGGGATTAAAAGTGTCAACATGTTAATTTATACCTCTGAGTGACCATTTAACCAACCGAGAGCTCTACAATGTCCGGGCATACTACCGGGTAAGCCAAATATTGGTTATAGAGGGCTAAATATACTAAAAAGGTGTTTTAGATGGTTTTAGAATGTTTTATAAGTCAAGGAGCTAAAAGTGTCAAAGTTTGAAACTGGCCATGTGGCGCTCGTGGGGCGCAAGAGGCAAGGCTTAGGCCACTCGCGAGGCGCGAGAGGCCTGTGTCTGTAGAAAATTTGCTTGGCCTCCACACAAATTGCCAAAAACCATTTGATTCGAAACGATGGTCCTCCAAACTGCTATGCCACATTTTAGGATGCTTGTAAGCTTCCTCTTACACCCCTCAACACCTAGCATCACATCATTCAAGCTCTCCAACTATAAATAGGTGCCAAGGTTCACCATTTGAACTTGCACCTTTCTCATTCACAACTCTATCTCCCTCCTCTGGAAGTTCCTAATTGAAAGGAGTATACAACTAAGTTCCATTGCATTCTAGGAACCTCTTGTAAGTGTTCTTCCTCTTGCATTTTTGTTTATAGGCTTTTATAGCCAAAAGTCAAGCGTTTTACGGAAAACGCCTTGACTTTTGGTTAAGCCATTATGGTCCAGCCATTGTTCGTAATGAACATGGCTAAATGATCGTAATAAGGTAGGTGTTAGTCCCTATATAGGGCACCTCCTGAAGATCACGTTTGCTAGACCAATTGACGGGTCAAAGTTATTATATTAAAAAGTCAAACATGCCATTTTTCAGAAATGTTATAATTTGATCTTATATATGTTATGAAACTTGTTTTGACACTTAAACATGTTAGTAATAGTTACTAGAACATGTAAGAACATGTTCGCCTCGTCAATTTCAGTTCTAGGGTTGGTTCACAACCGAAAGTCACGAAGTTTGACTTCTTCTTTGACTTTCGATTCTGACCTCATATAAATTAGTTAGCTACTGATCTAAGTTGCTTTATGATCGTAATAATATGTAGCATAACCCCCTAAGGTTATATTACATGATCATAATTAGAATATGAGTTTATGCACAAGTTCTGTAATTATGTCATTTTCAATAAAATGCCCTTTTTGCATAAAAAGAGGTTTAAATGATAATGAACTTGAAAATTAGTTCCTAGTGATGTAACATTATAAGTAGGATTATTTGGGATGTCAAATCAGATTATAAACTAAGTTTATGAGCAAGTCCTTGTATTATGTCGATAAATGACGATAAGGCCCTTGTGGCTTATAAAATGGCTTTAATCCGATCTTTTCAAAGTAAATCTTTTACAGAGCTGATATGTTATATTAAATAACATATCTAACTCATGTTAACCTGACCTTAACAATAGTTTTTTATTAAATATCACACAAATCGTCATTTTTCGACATAAGCGCCGTTTTCGGCGCATAGTATGGTTCTAAACCAAATTTATTAACCAAGACTTGTTACCTACTTATTTTAAAACTTATTTAAATAATTTTATAGTAGGTACATGATACAAACTCAGAATCCCAAATAATCTATAAACTATGTGTAAAATGACCAAAATGACCCTTCGGTGCATAGCTTGGTCATAAAATAAAAATTACACATATAATTAATATCCTAATGATATTATATCATAAATTAATTATTTTTCCAGAACACTTATAGTTATAACATTAAATTATATTCAAGTTCCTTTTATAAGGTATGAAATTATGGAAACGCCTTTATTAGGCATAGTTTCATTTTTAAACATTAACGGGCATATAAGTTTATATCCTACTGATATTACAACTTATCTAAATTATAATGGCATATAGTACTTATCCATGACTTATCCGGTTACCCGATATCGCTGATATGCATACGGTTAAGTATATGTAACTAGTTTAAGGAAATTAACCGAAACAGGTCTAACCTTATCATTTAAGTCTCAAATCCAGAATGTTTATAGTTTATCCAAATTACACAAGTCATAGTACTTGTTGGGATTAAACTACATTCTATCCGATCATCGTTTAATCTAGCGTTATACGTTTGGATCAAGTATGCTAGTCGGTCTAAGTCTATGACTTCAATTGACCGTTAGTATTTAATTGGTTAGCTTATGCCATAATCTAGACTAGAGACATTCCGGTAAATACTATCTGCACTTAGTGCTTTTGTGTACGACTGAGTTAATAAATCTTGCGTTTAAACAAAGACTAGCTCTGGTAAACACTCTCGACGTATATCCCCTATACGGGCTTGGATTACGGTAAACTATTACCGCTTGGTAAGAAATGGGATCAATCGAATGCCAGATTGTGGCTAGTAAATCCGCATATTCTATTTTAATCAGTTTTGTTTGATAACTTAAACATCGGGGTTAACTACCGTGTCATGGATATCCTCGGCTCATTAAATTAGATAATGGCCACGACCTTAGCGCAGGGTGTAGGCATACACCCGACAGACGCTCAAATGCAACTACCCAATGTCATTGGGGATAACTCCTTCGTGAGTTCATAAGTAGTGTGTAGTTAATCTTGTCTCGGTTTTTCGCACTGGACCCTGTATGTATGGACAAACATGTGAATCTGTTAACAAGGTTGCAACTTCAACTTTCCCAAGTTATAAAAGATTTTGTGGATTTGCCCTTAAAACACATTTTCAGATGTTTTCAAAATGAGTCAGTTGGGTGTATTTACCAGCGAAAGCTGACGTATTTTTCCAAAGACTGAGTTTGCAGGTATAATAGGAAAATAGGCTGGAAGTGCTTGGTAGTGATAAGAGGATCTTGCAAATCCTAGATCTGCCCAAAGTCTGTTTTACATTCTTTCTTTGTATAATTTATGATCCGCCTGTGGATCTTTATTACGAGCCTGTATATTATTTTATTTCAAACATTTGTTTTTAATAGTAATTTAAATCCAAGACTTCCGCTGTGTTGTGTTTAATTGACTATGATGATATCAACTTACGTCACGATATTCCCTACCCGGGCCCACCGGTGTTTGGATTGGCTGTGGAAAGCCGGGGAGTGACAGGTTGGTATCAGAGCTAACGTTTGAGAGAATTACACACTTGCCTTTTGTGTTTAATCTCAAACTTATACAAGTACATTCCTTAGGCTTCCGATTCTAGGCATTGACCTAGGATTACTCATTTCATTATTAAGTTATTAGTATTGTTTTTGAATTGATTTTAACAGGAAAAATTCCCCACGTGTACGCGGAAGAGGCAAAGGACCAATCAGGGGAGGACCCTCAGGACATATCCTCCACATCCACATCACCCGAACCCCTATGAAGATTCAGGGGATTCATGGCCACTACCACAACATTCATCTTCCCATACCTAGAATTCTTGTCACTCATACCATTCATATCATTAACACCACTCTCACCATTCCCATCATTCTTATCAGGATCAATTTAATCCCAACCAATACTTTAATACACCCCCAGCCAACCAAAACCATTAGATCAACCTCATCCTATGGACGGGGACTCCGATCTAAAATGTCGCGTCAGGATCACACACGCATCCCATAGAGATCTCAAGCGATTCGAACTCTTATGCCAGATCGCCTAATCAAGGTCCTAATGAGTGGGACCCATATTGGAACCAATTTAATTTTGCTAACACTCTTTTTTATCATTCCCAAGCACCTCCATGCAAGAAGATGTGCACATGGAACTGGTGGAACAACCGCAATCGCCACCCGAACCGCCAAGGAGGAAAAGTGGAGCACGTATGTCGGTATGTGCGGGCCAACGCTCGGGATCGCTGCCACCTTCGCCCAAACCTTACCCTACTATTCACAAGGACCCACAAATGGGTGGACCCTCTAATGTGTCACCTGTGGTGGAACCAACACCACCACCAATGGTTCAACCACCACCATCGGGTTCTAATAACCCTATCCCAACATAGCCGGATATGTTTGGATATGATCCTTTTAACTCATTGAACCCTGTTGATTACCAAGCATGGTCGCATGAACCATACATGCAAGCGGTCATCCATAACGCACTTTACCCGTCTCCTTTACCACCTGCTTATCCATCAACTGGATATCCAAGTTATGGGTATCAGTATCCTAGTATATCACAACCACAACCACAACCTCTGTCGCAACTTGAGGCCATTAACGAGGCCTTAGAACGAATGAAAGAAATGCAACAACTAGCGGAGAAAACGGAGAAGAAGACAAACAAGTTCTTCAAGAAACTCTCCCAACTGGTTAAGGGAAACAAGGACGAGTGAAGTCTTTTCTAATAAATATATGTTAGTCCCTACGAGGACATTGTTATTTCCTTAGTCCCTGTGTGGACATTTTTATTTCTTTGAGTCCTTGCATGGACAATTTATTTCATTGTTTCTAGCATTATAACTTCTATTGGAATTTAATGAAGTATTTTTGGAATTATATGTGTATTCATCCTTTTCAAAGCGAGCGTCTCGATTTTATTCAAAATTTTTGCTCTGCTATATAAACCCAACAGACCTTAATGTAATTAATTATGCTAAGTGCGTAGACCACACATTGGCCAAGGAATGATAGTTAAGGACAAGGGGCCTTCTATTAGGATAGTTAAGGGAAGTTATCCTTCTATCCAGAGGTGGTGAACTAGGTTCAAGCCTCCAAGGTCGTTAAGGTCCAACGTGACCAGGACCATTAATTAATCATTAAGGTACTCTTATGTTAACATTAAGGAATGTTCATAATCCAGGTAGTGTGACTTGAGGAACCACACTAGCCAGTATAGGTAAAAGGACTACGTCCTAAGACCTATTGTTCAACCTTTGTGATCAATGTGATCCCGGATAAAGTCGTCAATGTGATGACAATTGTAGGCCAACTGCCATAAATTACGTCTGTTATGATGTAGGCCAACGTGCCATGAATTACATCTGTTATGATATGGGTTGACGTGCCATAAATTACATATGTTATGATGTGGGCCGATGTGCCATAAATTACACCTGTTATGATGTGGGCCAACGTGCCAAAAATACATCTGTTAGTGATGTAGGCCAACGTGCCATATTATTATGTCCATTAGTGACAAGCCTATGAGCTACATATAATTGTCAATTATGACAATGACAGTTGTGACATTACGATCCACTGTCTAATAATATATGGACTATGACCAGATTGTAATTTGCCTTTGATGGTCTTATTAAGACCTAGGCCTATTATAGATATGATAAGCCTAAGAGTTGTGATGTTATTCATATTAGCTTAAATGGGCGATGGATTGTTATATCCAATGTGTACAGCCAATATGGTTATTAATACCATACTAAAAGAAATTTAATTTGGTGTTTAGAACAAAGCTTTAAAGAATGGCTAACTCGGATGAGGCGCAAAGTAGCCACCGGGATGTTAACTCTAATAACGCAGAGAATATAGCCATTAATAATGAAGATTTCCAAGCTCGCAAGACGCAGGTGTTGGAAACACCATGGAGAAGGCCATAGAAAAACTTAGGAAGTCGAGTGCTACTCGCTCCAGACCATTGTTGATCCCAACATCCTCAGCTCATAAGGAGAGCTTAGTTCACTCTTCGAATGCGAAGAGTGAACAAAAGAAAATAGAATTTACTGATAGGTCCCGTTCTTCTAAATACGGATGTACCTATAAATATTTCGTCTCCTCCAAGCTCCGAGACTTTAATGGGGAGAAAGGAGTTGTAGAAGCCTTGATGTGGCTGGACGAGATGGAGACAATAGTAGATATCAGCGGATGTGCTGATAAGGATGTGGTCAAGTATGTGTCACAGTTCTTCAAAGGTGATGCCTTAATTTAGTGGAAGGCTATGATCTACAGGTAAAATATACATGTATAACTTAGGATGGTCCAAGTTTATGGACCTTGTTAAGGAAACAACAGCCCACCCTATGAGGTGGAAAGATAGAGTCAGACTTCCTGACTCTCACAATGAAGAACCTAGATTGTCGGAAGTATGTTTCCGATTTCAATTCCCTATCTAGGATAGTTTCCTATTTTATTACCCTGGAAAAAAACGCATCGTGCGTTTTATAAATGGTTAGCGCTTGAGATAAAAGGCATGGTCAAAGGCTGCTCAGCCTAGTACCTATAGGTCTGTTGTTGACCTATCTCTCTCCCTCACCCTAGATGTAGTGAGGCAGAAGTCAGTCAAAACAGAGACTGACGGGAAAAGGAAAAGAGAAGATGATAACTCCCAGAGATTTAATAAGAAAAAAAAGGGAGATTTGGGTTCAGGACAAACAAAGATAAGTCGGGTGTAATGCCGACATGTAAAAATTGCAGCCGTAAGCATTGGGGACAATGTAGTATTGATCCACAAACTAGACCCTGTGGTATCTATAAGAAAAGAGGGCATAAAACTTTAGAGTGCAAGGATCTTAAGAATGTCGTCTGCTACAATTGTAATGAAAAGGGGCATATTAAGTTCATACGCCCCAAGAACCCGAAAGGTAATGAGGCAAAGCCTGGAGAGGCTAAGAAATGGAATGCTCGTGCCTTCGAGATGAATGCTAGGGAGGTCGTTAATGACAATAATGTCATAACAGGTACATTCCTCATCAATGATGTATATGCTAGAGTTCTTTACGTATCGGGTGCAGATAAATCTTTTGTTGATCATAAGTTCAGTAAACTATTAAACATGCCCATAAGATCTCTAGATATAACTTATGAGGTAGAACTCGCTGATGGAACGTTAGAGATAACATCCTCTATTCTTGATGGATGTTCTATATCCATTAAGAATCATTCTATCCCCATCTCTCTTTTGCCAATGAAATTGGCAGGGTTCGATGTAGTTTTAGGCATGCACTAGTTATCCCATAACCAAGCCCGTATTGCCTGTGATAAGAAACTCATCGAGATTAAAACCACATCAGGTGAAACGATTACCATCCCTAGAGATTCAAACTATGTTGCCTGACAAGCTGTCATTATTTATGGCATCCAAGTGTTTGGTGAAAGGTTGTGTCATTTACCTGGCACAAGTGACTATCAACGAGCTTAAACCAAATATAGAAGACCTTCCGGTTATCTCAGAGTATTCCGATGTTTTCCATGAAGAATTACCAGGCCTGCTCCCGATAGTCAAGTAGAGTTTAGAATTGATATCCTGCCAGGATCAGCACATGTTGCAAGAGCTTCGTATCGGTTAGCAGCAACAGAAATGAAGTCTTGAGAATGTAGTTAGATGAACTAAAGGCTTTATTCAGTCGAGTTCCTTGCCTTGGGAGCTCTAATTCTTTTTGTTAAAAAGAAGGACGGTTCAATGCGGATTTGCATTGACTACTGCGAATTGAACAAGATAACCATTAAGAACCGATATCCTCTACCCAGGATTGATGATTTATTCGACCAACTTCAAGGGGCTAGTTATTTTTCTAAGATTGATTTGAGATCAGGATATCATCAGCTGAAGGTTAGGAAAGAGGATGTTCCTAAGACTGCCTTTAGGACCCGATATGGTCATTTTGAATTTCTAGTGATGCCTTTTGGGTCACAAATGCACCTGCAGCATTCATGAATCTCATGAATAGGGTCTGCAAACCATATTTGGATAAGTTTTCATTGTCTTCATAGACGACATACTTATCTATTCGCGTAATCAAGATGATCACGAGAAACATCTTCGGTGCATTTTAGAATTGCTAAGACAAGAGAAGCTTTATGCTAAATTCTCTAAATGTGAATTTTGGCTTAGAGAAGTCCAATTTCTTGGACATATGGTCAGTGAGCATGGTATCTAAGTGGTTCCCGCCAAAATAGAAGCCATAACAAATTGGGAAGCGCCCAAAACCCCATCAGAGATTCGAGTTTCTTAGGCTTGGCTGGTTACTATAGAAGTTCATTAAGAACTTTTCAAGGATAGCCACTCCTTTAACTACTTGACCCGTAAAAATATTAAGTTTATTTGGGATCCGAAACAACAAGAATCCTTTGAGATTCTGAAACACAAGTTGAGCAATGCTCCTGTGTTATCCCTACCGGAGGTATTGAAGATTTTATAGTTTACTGTGATGCTTTGCACACTAGCATGGACTGTGTGCTAATGCAAAAAAGGCAAGGTGATTGCTTATGTATCACGACAGTTAATGGTGCACGAAAGAAATTACACCACCCATGATTTGGAATTGGGTGCCGTTGTATTTGCACTAAAGCTATGGAGACATTACTTATTCGGCACAAAGTGTATTATATACACTGATATAGAAGTCTCCAGCGTCTGTTCAATTAGAAGGAATTGAACATGCGACAACGCCGTTGGATGGAAACACTTAACGATTATGATTACGAAATTCGCTATCATCCTGGCAAGGCAAATGTCGTTACTGACGCCTTGAATCACAAGGAAAAGGTTAAACCCATTAGGATTAACGCCAAGAGTATTGAGCTCGGAAATAGTTTGAATGAGAAGCTTTATATGGGCAAAAGCAAGCCCTCTAGAGGCTAATATTCCTAATGAGGGATTAGTGGAACTGTGGATCAGTTAGCGCCTGGAAGGGATGGAATCCTTAGATTTAATGATAGAATCTAGGTTCCAATTTTTGGAGGACTTAGAGATCTAATCCTCCACGAAGCGCATAAATCGAGAAACTCAGTTCACCCTGGAGGTTACAAAATGTATCAGGATCTGAAAAGAATTATTGGTGGATGGGTTTGAAGAAATCCATAGCGACTTTGTAGCTAAGTGTCTGACGTGTTCGCAAGTTAAGGCCAAACATCAGAAGCCGCAGGACTTCTACAACAATTGGAAATTCCCACATGGAAATGGAAAATGGTAACAGTGGACTTGATTACCAAGTCACCTAAGACCAAAAGTGGAAATGACACTATTTGGGTCATTGTGGATAGGCTGACTAAGTCAGCACATTTCTTGCCAATCAAAGAAATGTATAATTCTGACAATTTGGCTAAGTTGTATGTGGACAAGATTGTGTCCCTACATGGTGTGCGAGTATCTATTGTATCTGACGGATATACTAGATATACATCTCACTTTTGGAAAAGTTTCCAACAATCCTTAGGCACAAGATTAAACTTTAGTACGGCCTACCATCCGCAAACTGATGGTCAAAGTGAGCGTACTATCCAGACACTGGAATACATGCTTAGGCATGTGTGATTGATTTAGGTGGAAGTTGGGATGACCACTTACCCCTAATAGAATTCTCCTAAAATAATAGTTATCATACGAGCATCAAGGCTGCTCCTTATGAGGCATGTATGGGAGAAAGTGTCGAACGCCCGTGTGCAGAAGTTGGGGAAGCCCAACTATCAGGACCAGAGATTGTCCTGGAGACCACAGACAAGATTGTACAAATCCGTGATCGTCTTAAAGCTGCCGAGATAGGCAGAAGAGTTATGCAGACAAGAGGCGTAAACCTCTTAAGTTCCAAATATTTACTAAGTCATGCTAAAAGTATCACCTTGGAAAGGTGTAATGAGGTTCTTAAAGAAGGGCAAGTTAAGCCCAAGATATAGTGGACCATTCGATGGGGTGTCGGTTCTGTGGCTTATAAGCTCAAGCTGCCAGAGAAGCTTTGTGGAATTCATGATGTGTTCCACATCAGTAACCTTAAGAAATGTCTAGTCAATGAGTCGCTAGCAATGTCACACAAAGATGTGCAAATAGATGAAAACCTGAGTATTGTTGACAAACCAATTTCGATCGAAGATCGGCCGGTTAAGAAGCTCCGAAGGAAATTAATACCTATAGTAAAGGTTAAGTGTGACGCCTTTAGAGGTCCCGAGTATACATGGGAGGTTGAGTCAACTATGCGAAAAAGTACCCCCATCTTTTTTATAAAATTTCGAGGACGAGATTTCTTTTAAGCGGGTGAGGATGTAACACCTCGTCAAATCGTGTCGAATAGTATATTGACACGTGTTGTATTTTTAATTTAGTCTGTCAAAGACTAATAGGGACTAAAGGTATCAACATGCTCAAATTGAGCCTCTGAGTAACTGTCTGATGTCAACATGCATAAACGTAAGCCTCTGAGTGACTAATTTGTTAACATGCTTAAACAACAGCCTCTGAGTGACTGATATGTCAACATGCTTAATCATTAGCCTCTGAGTGACTGATATGTTAACATGCTTAAACTTGGCCTCTGAGTGACAGATATGTCAACATGCTCAGCCTCTAAGTGACATTAGAGTCAACATGCTTTTAGTGGGCCTCTAAGTGATCCTTTACGAAGTCTTAACTCTCATATGTCCCATTTGTTGGACGAGAGGGTTCAATTTTGTAATTATGTGAAAGTCGGATAATGGAGGGATTAAAAGTGTCAACATGTTAATTTATACCTTTGAGTGACCTTTTAACGAACCGAGAGCTCGATAACGTCCGGGCATACTCCCGGGTACGTCAAATATTGGTCACAGAGGGCTAAATATACTAAAAAGGTGTTTTAGAAGGTTTTATAAGTCAGGGGGCTAAAAGTGTCAAAGTTTGAAACTGTCCATGTGGCGCTCGCGGGGCGCGAGAGGCAAGGCCTATGCCTTTCCCGGGGCGCAAGAGACCTGTGCTTGCAGAAAATTTGCTTGGCCTCCACACAAATTGTCAAAAACCATTTGATTCGAAACCATGGTCTTCCAAACTACTATGCCATATTTTAGGACGCTTGTAAGCTTCCTCTTACACCCCTTAACACCTAGCATCACCTCCTTCAAGCTCTCCAACTATAAATAGGTGCCAAGGTTCACCATTTGAACTTTCGCCTTTCTCATTCACAACTCTATCTCCCTCCTCTGGAAGTTCCTAACTGAAAGGAGCATCCAACTAAGTTATATTGCATTCTAGGAACCTCTTGTAAGTGTTCCTTCCTCTTGCATTTTCGTTTATAGGCTTTTATATCCAAAAGTCCAGCATTTTACGGAAAACGCCTTGACTTTCGGTTAAGACCATTATGGTCCACCCATTATTCATAATTAACATGGCTAATTGATCATAAGAAGGTAGATGTGAGTCCCTATAAAGGGCACCTCCTGAAGATCACGTTTGCTAAACCATATTGATGGGTCAAAGTTATTATATTAAACAGTCAAACAGGCCATTTTACAGAAATGTTATAATTTGATCTTATATATGTTATGAAACCTGTTTTGACACTTAAACAAGTTGGCATTAATTATTAGAACATGTAAGAACATGTTCGGCTCGTCAATTTCACTGCTAGGGTCGGTTCGCAACCGAAAGTCGCGAAGCATGACTTCTGCTTTGACTTTCGATTTTGACCTGATATAAATTAGTTAGCTACTGATGTAAGTTGCTTTATGATCATAATAATATGTTGCATAACCCTCTGAGGTTATATTACAAGATCATAATCAGAATCTGAGTTTATGCACAAGTTCTGTAATTATGCCATTTTGACTAAAATGTCCTCTTTGCATAAAAAGAGGTTTAAATGATAATGAACTTGAAAATGAGTTCCTATTGATGTAATATTATAAGTAGGGTTATTTGGGATGTCAAATCAGATTATAAACTGAGTTTATAAGCAATTCCTAGTATTATGTCGATAAATGATGATAAGGCCCTTGTGGCTTATAAAATGGCTTTAATCACATCTTTTCAAAGTAAATCTTTTACCTGCTAATGGGTTATATTAAATAACATATCTAAGTCATGTTAACCTGACCTTAACACTAGTTTTCATTAAATATCACACAAATCTTCATTTTTTGACATAAACGCCGTTTTCGGCGCATAGTATGGTTTTAAACCATATTTATTAACCAAGACTTGTTACCTACTAATTTTAAAACTTATTTTAAATACTTTTACAATAGGTACCTGATACAAACTCAGAATCCCAAATAATTTAAAAACTATGTGTAAAACGATCAAAATGCCCCTTCGGTGCATAGCTTGGTCATAAAATATAAATTACACATATAATTAATATCCTACTGATATTATATCATAAATTAATTATTTTTCAAGAATACTTATAGTTGCAACATTAAATTATATTCAAGTTCCTTTTATAAGGTATGAAATTATCGAAACGCTCTTATGAGGCATTGTATCATTTTTAAAGCTTAACGAACATATATGTTGATATCCTACTGATATTACAACTTATTTAAAGTATAATGGAATATAGAACTTATCCATGACTAATCCGGTTACCCGATATCACTGATATGCATACGGTTAAGTATTTGTAACTAGTTTATGGAAATTAACCGAAACGGGTCTAACCTTATCATTTAAGTCTCAAAATCCAAAATGTTTATAGTTTATCCATATTACATAAGTCAAAGTACTTGTTGGGATTAAATTACATTCTATCCGATCATCGTTTAATCTAGTGTTATACTTTTTGATCAAGTGCGCTAGTCGGTCTAAGTCTATGACTTCAATAAGACCGTTAATATTTAATTGGTTAGCTTATGCCATAATCCAGACTAGAGACATTCCGGTAAATGTTATCTGCACTTAGTGCTTTTATGTACGGTTGAGTTAATAAATCTTGCGTTTAAACGAAGACTAGCTCAGGTAAATACTTTTTTCCCCTATACGGGCTTGGGTTACGGTAAACTATACCGCTTGGTCGGAAATGGGATCAATCGAATGTCGGATTGTGGCTAATAAATCCGCATATTCTTTTTTAATCAGTTTTGTTTGATAACTTAAACATCAGAGGTTAACTACCATGTCATGGAATCATCGGCTCATTACATTAGATTATGGCCACGACCTTAGTGCGGGGTGTAGGCATACACACGACAGACGCTCAACTACACTACCCAATGTCATTGGGGATAACTCCTTCGTGAGTTCATAAGTAGTGTGTAGTTAATCAATTCTCGGTTTTCGCACATGGCCCTGTATGTATGGACAGACATGTGAATCTGTTAACAAGGTTGCAATGTCAACTTTCCCAAGTTATAAAAGATTTTGTGCTGATTCTCATTAAAACATATTTTCAAATGTTTTCAAAATGAGTCAGTTTTGTGTATTTACCGGTGAAAGCTGACGTATTTTTCGAAAGACTGAGTTTGCAGGTACAATACGAAAATAGGCTGAAAGTGCTCGTTAGTGATAAAAGGATCTTGCAAATCCTAGATATACCCAAAGTCTGTTTTACATTCTTTCTTTGTACAATTTATGATCCGCCTGTGGATCTTCTATTACTAGCCTGTGGATCTTCTATTACTAGCCTGTATATTATTTTATTTCGAACATTTGTTTTGTAATAGTAGTTTAAATCCAAAACTTCCGCTGTGCTGTGTTTAATTGACTATGATGATATCAACTTACGTCACGATATTCCCCACCCGGGCCCACCGGTGTTTGTATTGGTTGTGGAAAGCCTGGATGTGACAAAACAACCACAAATTAACCATTAATTTGATGGCGTCGGCCTAATGAACCTAAAAACGTAGATCTAGGAATTTTGGACCGCTCAAACTCTAAATTAAAAGTGGAATTGTGTTAATCGACGTTGTTAGGTCATGATTGGGCCATGAGTTTCATAAAAATCATGTTTTTCAAGTTTGATGTTCTTGAATAGTACTTTTGAATGAGGTGATACCTCATACGAGGTGGCATGCACACCTCATACGAGTTGATAAGTAAAAAATGTTCAAAAAATTAAGACACACCTCGTACAAGGTGACATTGATCATGTGAATGGGGATCGAGCTCCCCATATGAGCAGTCGATCTGATCTCGCTCAACTAGCAGAGGAGGAATTCATTGCTAGAGAGTTAGACATGACAAGCAAGATAAAACTTACTGTTTAAATGCTTCTGATCTATTAATGAGGTTCAAGTTACAAATGCAAGTAAACAAACTAACGGAGCTTCGCCGTATGAAATGACAAATCCGTCCCAAGCTCTAACACAACACTTCCCTATTTATAGGTCGACATGACTCGTACTGAAGTGCGTGCACTAACAAACATCTGTGTTTCGTACGAAATAGTGTTTCTTACGAGTGACTCACTCGTACGAAACACACTTATGTTTCATGTGAATCACAGTGTATCAATACATAAAATTTACATTTTCTCCTTTAAATATTAACGTGTAAACTTTATAAACACTACAGATAAATCCTAGACATAGGCAATAGACATTATGCACCAACAAATTCCCCCTTGGATGTTGCCGTAGTCTGGATAATCTTCAAAACATCACTTTGATTTAACTTTAACGCCCAAAAAATCTCTTTAACGGCTTTCAACGTTCCTCAGAAGCAATAGGCATTTGATCAGTCAGAGGACGTCACTTCAAAAACTGAAAGCTCCTTAACATTGCTACTCTTGAACGTTCAGTGATCCGGGCTTCCTTTTCTTCAGTTTTCTTCAACTCCTTCTTCTCAATCTTTCTCTAGGTTGTCTTCCAGTCCGATCCCGAGTGAATATCATTTGCAAAGCACACATTCACAATCTTTTGAAATTGAAGTGATTGCTCCTGATCCTTTTCTTCAAAACTGATCTTGCTATAAAATAAACATTCAATGTCTTTCTTTGAACAATTTACTAGCCACATGGGGTCTAGTACGTGAATGCCTCACCACAACCCAAATATTCTTTTGTGTGCTATGACGGCTTCGGTTAATTCCTCAGTTATCTTCCACGAATCCTCATCTGGGTGTACACAAACAACAATCTCACGTGTTTTAGAATCGTAATGCCACCACTTGAAGATCGTATAGAAATCTTGCTCCATTTGATCATCTGCATTTTTTCAGCACCATGGTTTCTTCACACTCAACATAATATCTTTTTCTTTTGTCACTGGATCTTCTTTAATAATGCGACGCGGATAATGTGGTTTCCAGTGAACAAAACCATGCTTTGCTTCAAATTTGATCAATCTCCACAACTTTTGATCATGGAACTTTATCTTTAGGTTTATCATCTTTGTTTGCACAAGTTCCTTAACGTCCCAATATGGCAGAGTTTTGATGTCACTTAGTTATCGGAAGTATTGAATCCCAAATTCTCTCTTAATAGCATAAACATTCAGCTCTTCAATCCAACCCCAACTCAAAATATCCCTAAGGAAATATCAGCATCTCTAGTGAAAATGTCAGGGGTCTCTTAAACTTTCGCTCAGCTGGACTTTCCCTAAACCATTTCTTCTTTTGTTCGATAATCTCAGCTGTAGACTTCTTTTAGGAATCGTTCCTTCTTTAACAGCTTCCAATACTTTCTTTGTAACATTTCAGAGCTTTCTGCTGTAAATAAATCGATAAACGTTGGTAAATCCTCTGTACCCTGAACGACATCATTAGCATCTTCATCAGAGTCACTTTCAACGACAACGTTATCATATACTTTTGCGTCTTCTATTTCTTCAAAAACATAACGCATTCGGTTCGAAAGCATCTATCTCATTCAGTTCGTCTTCAAAGTCAAAATCGAACTTTTCCCACTAATTCCGAGCATTTCAGTTATCTCTTCTTTTGAGTAACTATGCACAAACTCTCCCTCTTCAACATCATGCTCAAGATATAGAACAAATGGCTTTTGCACGACAGGAACAGAAGATGTAACATTCTTGTGAAAATTCCTGCCTGCTGAGCATCTACTTCATCCGATTTGTCCATCCTTTCTTCTTCAGCAGTTTGGTTCTCCGAATCATCAAAATACTCGGAAAGATCAACTAATTCACTAAAATTTTAATCTATTACACGAACACCCGATCCACCCACAATATCATCATCATTACCATCATCCGAATCACTAGAATCTTTATCATTAACGTCAACTTCTTCATTATCTTCTTCTTCTGTCTCTTTTTCTTTTTCTTAAACCGATTCTTTACTATCTTTTCCTGTCTTTTTCATCAACCACTCTCGATGTCGTTGGGAAATATCCAGAAAACTATATCAACAGCAACAGGCTTCCCTATCAGAATAAAATTATTCGGTTCTTCATACACTATGATATCCCAACACTGTACTAGCACAGATTCAGCTTCTGGCACAGCTTCTTCAGTCACAGAATCCTCCACAATCTTACCCTTACCTTTCCCTAACGCATCAGATTGTTGTTTTGCCAACCGTTCTCGCTCTTCAACTCTTTCTCTTGCTTCTTCACGTTCAATTTCATCAATCGCTACAGATATACTCAAACCAAACTTCTTCTCAATAATCATCTCAAATACATCCATCCTTCGATTATTTCTAAACCTTTCTTCTTCGTACTCAGTCATCCACAAACACAATCTTTCATTTTCTGAAATAATACTTGCCATCATTGCTTCTAGTTGCTGTTTATCAACGATTAAACCTCCAATTCTTTCAAGCATTTCAAACTTCTCAGCCGTGAACAATTTTATCTGTTCTTGTAATTCAGCAATGCGGACAATGTTCATCGTTACCTGTTTCTGGAAATCGTCAATTCTAGGATCATCAAATCGAAAATCATCTCCTCCAGGTAGATCGTCTAAATTAATCTCGTCAAAAAATTTTTGTGTATTAAATGGCTGTAATGTAGGATGAGACTGTTGAGCATGAGATGGTGAGAATGTTGTTGAGCCGACTGTTGTGGTGCTGGATGTTGGACAGGTTCTGGATCAGGCATAGGTTGTTGAACAGATTCTTGCACAGATTGTTGCGGTGTTGGTTGTTGCTGTTCAGGTTCTTGTTCAGGAACTGGTGGTTAGTGAACAGGTATCTCTGGTTCAACATGTTGCTGATCTGGGTCTAGATGCATTTAATGTGGAGAAGATGGAATATTCTGCGAAGGTTCCTCCACATTTTCTTCGGTGATAGGATCAGCTCCAGCATCTGTTAGACCAACGTTTGGAGATATGCGAGCTGCCGATCTTTTCATCCTTCTTTGTCTTTTCTTGACTGGAGTTCTAAAACCAGATTCAAGCTCAGATTCAGACGGAACGTAAGTAGTATCGTCTTCGCCTGTCGCCTTTCTTTTTTGTTCTTCAGCTTTACGCTTCAGCTCATCTTGACGTTTCGTTGCCAATTTCTCTGCTCTTTTCTTCTCTCCCACTCGTCTACCCTCAGAATCAGTACCAGAAGATAGTACTTTTTCAGCTGCTGCCTTGTCAGTTCCAAACGCCTGACGTTCTATATCTTCTGCCATCTTTTCAACTGTTTCTTCAACCTCAGGTTCATCCCTCAATCCTGAACTTTCAGTAGTAGACGCAGCTTTTCTCTTTCTTCCTTTATATGTAGCCTTTCCTTCCTTTTCTCCGTCTTTCACAAACCACGGACTTCGCTTAGCTACAAATAACGATAACGATTTAACTTCCTCTTCATCTTCACCACTATCGTCTTTCTTCCATTTTCCAGGTGCGGGTGAGATATAAACTTTATTCAGAATAGCACCAAACATCGGTTTAGCAGCGGGAGCAGACTTCAAATGCACGTTCATCTTTCTCAAAGACTGAACATCCAATGCTCAAGTTTAAGAATATCGTCTGGAGACTATTTCAAATCCGGATGTATATGATCTAACATCATCTGTATAAACCTTGGATACTGCAGAAATCTCTCCTTCCAAATGTTTTGGATCATCTGAGTAAATATAACTTTCGAAAAGTTATAAGGAAGGTTCAGCACTAGTGTAGTAATCATGCACATCTGGTAATCCACCAAATCATCAAAACCACCCTTCCTGTCACCCAAACAGTGAATAATGGCATGTGCCAGATATCGAAACGACCCACTTAGATTACTCTTCTTAAAAGGAGCAGCATTCACAAAATCCGTATAACCCATCCTGTAGAAACAACCTTTAACCATATATTTAGTAAAGCCCGTTGGATCATCCTTATTATCCTTGAACTCCAACGCTTTCCGTATCAACTCTTCAGTAAGCTTTACTTGAATATCCATATCGTTAATCTTCACTGCTGAAATAATTGCATTTTCGTCAAGACTATACTCCACAGCATTCCAAAAATATTCCACATGCGACAAATACGCCGTATGTGTTTCGGTAATCACTTTCGTCACTCTAATTCTTGTAAGAAAATCCAAGATACTTCGGTATGCAGCTATCTCTGGGATTTTAGAATCTGTGATACAGCATATGTTATGCACTAGAGAAAATCCGGATCTCTTTGCCTGTTCAAGAAAATAACATACAACCGTTAGAAAATTTTAAAACTTTCAATAAGTTCTTCACTGATTCGTAAAAAACTCTTTATTTCGTATGAAATACACACTTAAATAAAAATGTTAAACTTTCAAAGTTTCTATCTCTTGGTTCGTACAAAATCCTAAGTTTCGTACGAAGTATCCAGACAAGTTTTGAACATTTTAACATTATTTTCTCAGTTTCATACAAAAATTTTGTTTCGTACGAAACCTTCATGTGATCAAACCATTTGAAAGTTGAAGTTCATGTTATTCATACAGTTCACTTGTTTCGCACAAAACTATATTCTTAACCATTTTACTTTGAAATAATATTTCGTGCGTAACAGTTCGATCGTACCAAATCGTCGTTGTCCCAAAATTTGTACAAGTGTCATTCGAACATAAACCTTGTTGTTTTTAGCAAACTGATAGTTGATTTTCATGTTATTAGAGCCGGTATTAACGATTTTGTGGTCAATTTTAAGTTTTACCTGTCCAATTTCCCTAGATCTAAGTTTTAGTCCGAATCGTACGAAATTTTGACATTATAACAGTGAGATCGTGACGAAATTACCTTGCCCATTGTAAGAGGTGTGCAAATCAACCTCAACAATGTGAATAGCAAGCACAAGAAACGAGAAATGAAGTTTTAGAGACGAATCGCACAAAATCTCTCTGAATCGCTCAACAGTGCTCAAAGAATAGAAATCTCATTTTTGTGCGAAACAATGGATATTTATACTTACTCTGTTTCGTACAAAAACTTGTGAATCGCACCAAATATATTCCTTTGTTTCGTACAAAAATGACTTAACCGCATGAAACTTGATTTTTTACGAATACTTTAAACTTTTTCAATTCCAATTTTTTTTTTTGTTTTTTTTTCATTCCTTTTTGCAAAAAAATTTATATGTTTCAAAAATCCACTTGACTAACCAAGTCCAAGTTAATGGCCCTGGTTATCCAATTTGCCTTCCAAGTCCAAGTTAATGACCTTGGTTGACCATATTTGACCAAACAGATTTATTTTAACATGTAAAGTTTCAAATTAATAAACTTTCTTGACATTTGAGTAAACTTTGATGCTAAAAATTAGTTCCCAACCCATGATTCCAAGCTTTCCTCAGCAAGATGTTGCTATGAATCCAACCATCAGTATTTTTATCATTGGTACACAAAAATAAAAATATCAAGCTAAGAAAACTAAAAATCTTTATGGGTTTTTAAGGAATTTTTCAAAGAATAAGATTTTTGTGAATTTTGTGTTTTCAGAGGATCCTTTCAAGCATTCATATAGGTCATCAGTACTGTTAGTCTAGATACACCTTTTAAGCTTTTAAACAAATTTACGTAGATTGCCAATATATTTGTTCATTTAAACCTCTTCTCGTTTCTCAATTGTTTCAAGATATGTTAAGGTATTATTAGAAACATGAAATAACTGTGTTTCTCATCTCAGAATATACTCCCATATCGAGATTCCCAGAATGTCATATTAAAGGTGAATATAATGAATTGATATCTGTATATTGGGTGAATGCGAGACCTTGAGAGATCAGGTTAGTACTACCGTACAGACAAAGAGATGAAGGCTCGTCTTTAGGTGGTGTTCCATTAAGGAATCTTTTGTACTGCAAATGTCATAATTGCTTAAGACATAATCATTTTTCATGCAGCTTTCGGGGAAATAATGCAAAAATATTATATGAGTTCTAGGCCATTGCTTCCGCAAAATCAGAAGAACTCGAATAATACCCCTGATATCAATAAATATAAAGACCTAGTATCGCAGAATCTAGCATTCTCTCAAACGAAATTTCGGAGTACTAAGTCCATATATCCGGGAGATGTTAACCCACAAGTTAATCAGTTTTTTGTGTTTTAGGTTTATATCTTGATAACAATATACTGAACGAGTGAAGTCTATTGGCATATCCATAGTAAGACTTGCTTAATTAATTTAGAAACAATACAATTCTTTAGCATACTGTGACTATCTTTTTGATTTACTATGATCACTCTTTTTTTACACAAACTCTTTTTGGTTTTTTAAATGTTTTTGTATTTTCCTCAAACATTCTCCCCCTAAAATCAAAAACATATTTTTGTATTTTTAAGAAATGATTAGAAAGAATGTACAGAAAAGGTTTAACCGATGACAAATTCACATGAAGTCGTCATCATCCTCAAACTCAACCTCAAATATATCCCCTAAGATCATATTTTTTAAACCATTAATCTTTAACAAATTTTTAAACTTTGTTTTATCAAAAGCTTTGGTATAAAAATATGCTTTTTGGTCATCAGTGTGGATTTTGTCAATTCGTACCAACTTTTTCTCGTAGCAATCACGGATAAAGTGGTGTCAAATCTCGATATGTTTAGTACGTGAGTGTTGACATGAGTCTTTGGTAATATCGATCGCGGCCTAATTATCTACATATATAGGCGTATCAAGAAATTGCAAACCGAAATCTCTCATCTGTTGCTGTATCCAGAGAATCTAAGCACAACAACTGGAAGCCGAAATATATTCAGCCTCACAGGTAGAGAGAGCGACCGCGGTTTGTTTCTTGCATTGCCACGTTACCAAACGGGTTCCGAAGAACTGCAGCCGGCCGTTGTAGATTTGGTATTCAGTTTGCAGCATCCGAAATCAGAATCCAAGTAACCTCAAGATTAAAATCATCATGTCTAGGGTACCACAAGCCGATGCTTGGAAAACCCTTCAGATATCTCATTATACGTTTAACGATAAGCAGATGTGACTCTTTTGGATTAGACTGATAACGGGAGCACATGCACGTTGGATACATAATATCTGGTCGAGAAGCAGTGAGATACATCATGGATCCGATCATGGAGTGATATAAAGTTTCATCAACCTTTTGGCCGGTAAGATCTGGACAAATGCCGTGATTTGGAGCTAATGGGGTCGATGTTGGTTTAGCTTCTGTCATATTGGATTTCTCCAATATGTCATGAACAGATCTCATCTGATGAATGAAGATACCATCAGGCAACTGATCAACCTGAAGTCCTAGAAAGAACTTCATCTCCCCCATTTCGCTCATTTCGAATTTGCGCTTCATGACTTCTTCAAAGTCTTTACACAGCTTGTCATTTGTTGATCCAAAGATAATAATCCACATATATGTACGATAATTAGATGTCCATCGACTTCCTTTGTGAAGAGGGTTGAGTCTACTGTTCCCCTGATAAAGCCATTGTCTAGAAGATGACCCCATAATGTTTCATACCAAGCACTCGGGGCTTGATGAAGACTATATAAGGCTTTATTCAAGAGATAGACTTTATCTTTGTGCACCGGGTCAACGAACCCCGGTGGTTGGCCGACGTACACCTCCTCTTTCACGTTTCTGTAAAGGAAAGCAGATTTAACATCCAATTGGTACACCTTGAACCCTTTCCACGAGGCAAAGGCCAAGAATATGCGAATTGCTTCAAGATGTACAACTGGGGCATATACTTCAGTATAATCTATCCCTTCTTGCTGATGGAAACCTTGAACCACAAGTCGAGCTTTGTTGCGCACGACAACTCCTCTATCCTCTCTTTTACACTTGAAGACCCATCTTGTATTAATCTTTTTTTGATGATCTGGAAGGTCAACAAGCGTCCAAACTCCAAGTTTCTGGAATTCAATAACTCTTCTTGCATTGCATTCACCCAACTTTCTTCTTTCAACGCGTCTTTCCAGTTTCCTGGTTCAACCTGAGAAATAAAACAACTGCGAGAAAATCTGACTCAAAGTCGAGCAATACTAGTATAGAAACAACTTAGATCTTTATTAATCTGATTGCGAGTTTGCACACCCGATTGTAAGCTGCCTATAATGTTCTCTGACGGATGATATGAAAGTGTCCTAGGCATCAATTCAGTTGGAACATCTACTTGTGATTGCAAATTTGTGAGAATTTCATGGACAACTGGTACATATGAAGAAGTTTTTTTCTAGCATTAGACTGATCAGCCTGTTGTTTCAGAAAGATTTCAATCTGTTCAGATCCCTCATCAGAATTGGATCCTCCATCGTCGAAAGTTGGTTCCCGATTAGGGTCATCATCTTCATTTGGCTGGGCAGAAGGTTCAACAGCATTGACATTTGAAGCAGGAACCGGATTAGAACAGAAGAGCTTTGATCAACATCAGACGTGTTAAATGTAAAGATGTAGAAATCACCAAAGGTCGAGGAACTTATTCTTGATTAGATAACTGATGTTGTTGAAATAACATAACAAGTTCGTCTTCAGTTGGTACAGCTGGTAGATCAAACGAATCCCACAATCCATCGTAGTTAATCAACCACGGATCCCCAGGCTTCTGCGTAGGCGTTGTATATCTTTGACAATCTACGTGCTGTGCTAGAACTACCTGGTTCAGACTCGACAAGAAAACACGTTTTTGAGGAGTAGCATAACCAACAAAGAAACACTCCAAAGATTTGGCTCCAAATTTACCAGCCAGGTCCAAGACGGTACATGGTGATCCAAACGGTTCCAAAAGTGCTAAGTTAGGCTTTCGTTGATTCAGTAACTCGAAACATGTCTTTTTGTGAGGCTTAACTGTCAACAGACGATTTAGGGTATAACATGCTGATGCTACTGCTTAACTCCAAAAACTTATCGGTAATTTCGAAACAGCCAACATTGTTCTAGCAGTTTCTATCAACGTGCAATTCTTTCGTTCAGCTACTCTGTTTTGTTGTGGAGTATAGGAGCGCTGAATTCATGAAGAATCCCCTTTTCATTGCAGAACTCTTGCATCTTCTTGTTCTTGAACTCCGTTCCATTATCACTGCGAATTCTCTTAATGGGCAAATGATATAGATTCTCAAGTTTCTGAAAAGGATCATAAGAGTTTCAGACGTTTCATCCTTACTTTCCAGAAAGAATACCCATGAAAATCGAGAATAATCATCTGTAACGACAAGAGAGTATAAATCTCCAGAAATGCTTTTGACATTGAACTGGTCCAAAGAGATCCATGTGCAGTCTTTCTAGTGGTAGCCTTATTGAATTCAACAGCTTTCTCGGGTGTGATTTCTCATGCTGCTACCCGTTTTTGCAGATAAGACAATCATCTGATAGATGAAAACTTTTCAAATTTACACCCTCCACTAAGTCGTTATGCACAAGAAAATTCATCTTTCGAAGATGAATGTGCCCCATTTTTCTGTGCCATAAAATTGACTCTTTCTCGGTTGCTTTGGAAACAAAGCATTGAACTTTCTTTGACGTGGTAGAAGCAATGCTCATGTCAAGGACATATAAATCATTTTCTCGCGGTGCTCGCATCAGAATCCATTCTTCTAGAATCTTGAAACCAGGTTTTAGAATAAGACATTTTTTATCGTTGAAATATGTCATGAACTTGTTGTAACAAATTTGCGAGATACTAAGCAGAATGTTCTCAAGTTCGGCGATATAGTTCAGTTTATCAAACGATACAACTCTGTTTGAGAGAATCCCTTCTCCGACAATCCTCCCTCCTTGTGTTCCAGCAAATCCAACATATCCTCCTCGAATAGCTCTAACATCATTGAGTAGCGCAAGCATTCCTGTCATGTGACGAGACGCTCCACTATCCATGATCCATTTTGACAATATCTAACGTTGGAGCCCCTTCACACATGATCAACAAAATTCATTTAAACAAAGAGACCCAAGCCTGTTTGGTCTTGGGTGGATTTGGAATGTCGAACTTTGGACCCACTTTGTTCTTTTCAATAAGCTCAATTTTGTTTAGAACATCAGGTTTGAATTCAACCTTGGATGATTTGATTTTAACAATTTTAGCAACCCATTGAATCTTTTTGTTGAACTTTGTGTTATGTTTCACCAATTTTAAACTTAGATTGAGGTTTAATAATTTGTTTAACATTTTAATTAGATTCAGTTTTCCTTTTAAGAATTTGTGTTGGCATAACCATCGGTGCTTTTCGCTTTTCATCCTTAGTGAACTTTTTCAGAGAAGAAACTGGTTTTGAACTTTCTTGTGAACAATATCGTATGATATGTCCAACTTTCTTGCATTTATAGCATGTCCTGCTGTCCTTATGGGCAGAGGTATTCAAAACCTGTTTCTGTTTTTTGTTTCTCTTTTTCTTTAAGAAAATCATCATTTGATTGAGTTCTGATGATCTCTTTTTCTTTCTCGGTTGTTGTCCCAAATACAAAATTAATTTTCTTTGAAAAATTCAGTTTTTGGGATCTTCTGGTTTTATGTTGCTTCTGAAAACCCAAACCTGCACGCTTGTTTTCCGGGTAATCTCCATTTTTCCAAAAGTCGGGTCGGTTGTCAGCTTTTGATTTAGAATAGAAAGATACATCATGTTTATCTTAATCATTATGACTTACCTCCATCAGCTTGAACATTTTATCAACACAACCTCTTTTCACATTCTTGATGGGAAATTCCTCATCCGAAAATAGTTTATCAGATCCTTTCATTTTATAAACTATGACATTGGAATCATCACTTAAACTATTTTCTGATATATCATCAGACTTTGACTTCTCAGACTTTTCAGACTCAGCCACTTCAGATTCATTTTTTAACACTTTGTTAACCACATCTTTTACTACTTCAGAATCACATTCACCATCATTTTTAGTGTAAATTACATCGATATCCTTAGGCAACTGTTTGGTTTTCAATTTCAGATTTAGCGCCTTTTCCACCCCAGATAGATTTTTGCAAGCATTACTATTCACATGGGTGGAGGAACTCGATCATAACTTCCACTCTTTGTTTCACCATTTTTTAGATTACTCAGTATTTTCAATTTTTGGTAAAATGTGATCTATGATATATGAGCTTGTGGAATAACTAATTAACAGTTTGTTAACTCGTTCGGTTTCGATTCTCATTTTTTCATGCTCAATTTTGAGCTCAGCAATAGTGTTTAGATGAATATTACTTGCCATTTGTTTATCCATCACTGTTGCTTTAAGCATCATAAGTGTCGCATCATTTTCTCTTAGTGCTTTATTATATTGTTTAACAGGCGCACTCAATTTGTCATAAGCTTCTTTTGTGGATTTGTAATCGCATGACAAATTGTCTGTTAAACTTTGTAATTCAGCAAATCTTTTGTCTTTTACAAGACACTCGCCACATGGTTCATCACACATCGAACAAGATTTTTCATTCTCAGATGACTTGTTTACCTCATTTCCATTCGCCATGCACGCTTTAATGATGTCTTCTTTCAGCAATTCCTTTTTCTCATCCACTTTGACAACTTCAACCGGCTTCTTTTGCTCTTCATGTGTTGAATGTTGGGTAGGTGCGAAAAATCCTACAAAAGTTTGTAAAACATCGTTAGGCAAAGGATGTTTGAATGGAACATTCAAAAGCTTCTCTTCCTCTGATGAAGTATGATAATAATAATCCTCATCCTGAGGTCCTTTATCAAAAGATGCCTCCGATTCTTCTTCCGGTTCCTCAATAATCTCAGCCACCAATGCCAAACTTTCTCCTTTAGAAATAAACTTGTTCCAATTAAACCCTTTGTCTTCTTGTGCAATAACCAAAGCCTTATCTTTAGAATCTGGTTGCTTGTCTTCAATCGGCACGATTCTTGTTCTTGGTTGTGGTTGGTGATAGATCGCTCTTTTGTAAAAATCGTCTGCGAAAGGATTCTGATTCCCTTGAACCTCTCGGTTTGGACATTCTCTTTTAAAGTGACCTTTCTCTCGACACTTGAAACAAGTAACTTTGGATCTATCAAATCCAAGTTTCCCATCCAAACCTCCCAAATTTTCTTTACCAGTGATCTCCATAAATCTCTGTGCTCGTCGAATGATTGAAGCCATACACCATTTTATATCTATCAACTCCATTTCAGCTGTATCAATTTGATCGTAGTCTTCACATGTCATCTCAGAATTTCCAATCTTTCCAGCAACAAGACTATCATATGACTCAAGAACTGAAGCAAGTAGAGACATATGTTGTTTTGTCGTCTTTTCGTCAAAATTTTACGCGTTCTGAAAGTCAACGGCAATGTGGCATTGTAGAATTCTTTGACTTGTATTGGATGATGGAGTGGCTTGATTGTTCTGAGATTGATTTGATTCGAAAGAAGATTGTTGACTAGAAGGTGTATTTTGATCAACTGTTAGGTATGATTGGTAACCACTTGACTGAGTTGGAGGTGTGCTTGGTGAACTATATGCACTGAACGTAGTTTGAGTATTTGGCGCTCGGATTTGAGTAGCAGAACGGTTTTTGAAATAAAGATTAACATCTTGTTGCATTTGAATAGTCTTGTTTTTGGCCATCTTTTGCATCTCTAATTCATGACCTTCCAATCTCTCGATAAAGCGACATAATGAGAAATTGTTGTATTCAACCCCATTCTTCAAAATGGTTAAGTAAGTCGACCATTCACCTTGTGGCAGAGAATCAGCTAGGTTATCAACAAGCTCTTCATTTGTCTTCACAATTCCCATTCTCTTCATATGAACCACCAGATGACAGTATCGTTCAATTAGCCGCTTAACCGTTTCTCCTTTGATCAATGTGAATACATCAAACTCTTTGCTTAATAATGCCCTTTTGCTTTTGCGGAGTTGAGCACTACCTTGAAATTTTAGTCGAAGAGCATTCCATAAAGATTGTGCATCATCATCATCATCATGCAGTAAAGCCAAGATGTCTTCTTTGATCGTTTGTTGAAGAATGTTCATCATCTTCTTTTCATTGATAAATCTTTCTCGTTCAACATCAGAGAATTGGGCAAGGGTCTTTTCAAGCCCATTTTCGCCAACTGGTGCGATGCATTTTGCCTCGATTGCAAACCAGCAAGTATAATGGTTAGCTTGCACCAGTTCATAAACCTCTCGCTTCAACTATCAAAGTCTTCCAGATTCATAAGCTTTGGAGGTTTAGTCATTGTTCCCATTTCATTCTCTAAATTGATGTTTAAGCTGCTACAGTGGTAACAACCGATGTGGCGAACGCATTGTAAAACTCTTCAGACATTTTTCCTATAAAAAGTTAGAACACACTTGTCGAAAACAAACATATCAGATTAGACAACTTTTTGTGCGGACAATAAATTTCATACGAAACAAATAACAAAGATTTGCATGAAGTAGATTTTAGTAAGATTCAAATTTTGTCCATTTTGTCCATGAATTTGTTTGAAATTTGTCCAAAATCCAGCAAAGGTCAGAAAAATTATGAAGATGAAGATATGTCCAAGTCTGAACAGTAACTACTTGTTGTCTATCTGTAGATCAGATCTCATGGCTCTGATACCACTTGTGAACGGGGGTCGAGCTCCAGAAATGAGCAGTCGATCTGATCTCGCTCAACTAGCAGAGGCGGAATTCATTGCTAAAAGGTAGACATGACAAACAAGATAGAACTTACTATTTAAATGCTTCTGATCTATGAATGACGTTCAAGTAACAGACGCAAGTAATCAAACTGACAGAGCTTCGCCGTATGAAATGACAAATCCGTCCCAAGCTCTAACACAACACTTCCCTATTTATAGGTCGACATGACTCGTACTGAAGTGCGTGCACTAACAAACATCAGTTTTTCGTATGAAATAGTACTCACTCGCACGAAACACACTTATGTTTCGTGCGAATCACAGTGTATCAATACATAAAATTTACATTTTCTCATTTAAACATTAACGTGTAAACTTTATAAACATTACAGATAAATCCTAGACATAAGTAATAGACATTATGCACCAACAGGTCAAAATTTTGTAAAGTGATTTTATCACACCTCATGCGAGTTAAGTTCTGTCACTTCATTCCAAGGCACCTCGGACCCAAGTGTTGGAAATTTTTTCGCCGAAAATTCGTCTTAGTGTTTGATTCTCTGATTGTACAGGATAAGAAGAAATCTTTTGAGCCGATTCATAATATATGCTGTGAAATGGATGAGAATGTTCCAGGAATGGTTCCGTTCAAAGGGATACTAGAGTTTATGGGACGAAAATCAATTACAAAGGCTCTCACCGACAAGCACACGACGTATCGTTCACATGTCGAACTTTTCTGGAATGCCGCAAGATACGATAAAGCTCAAGATGCTATCTTTTCTACATTAAAGATTAAAGACAAAGATATTGAAGTCAAGATTACTAAAAGTATAATCAGAAGGGTTCTCGAGTTTAATAATGACGAGAAAGGTCCAACTTGATATCCGGAGCGGATGGTGAAGGGCTGCTTCTACAGAATGGGCTACAGGGGATACGTTAACGCCACATATTTTAAGAAAGCTAATTTGGGAAGACCGTATAAGTTCTTTGTGCACTCTGTCATTGTGGCCCTAAGTCAAAGGAAAGGGGGCTTTGACGACATCACTGATTACTAGATGTGCATGATTGTAGTCGTGGTTCTTAATCTACCGTATAACTTCTCATTGATTTTTGAAAAGATGGTGCTGAATATGTGGATGAAACCGGAGTTTGATGGTGAGATGCAGCTTGAGATGGTGAGGAGGCTTTCTGTTGTGATGATGATATATGCTTTCTCTTTCTTTTTCTTGCCTCCTCCTTTTCTGTCTGCTTCTGAATCCTGAGAACAATTTCCATCATCTCTATCTTTCTCTCTCGAGCTCGTTCCACAACCCTTTGGAATAGCATTCTTTCTTCTCTGTACACATTTCCGGCTCAAACGTGGATTTTGCGACCAAAGAGAATGTTGAGATCATAGAGGGAAAATATGAAAACATCTATCGGGTCTAGAATTCGAATATCTTCGTTAGAAACTAATCGGATCACTGATTCTCCTGTCTTCCCATCGTAAAACCATTTCTTGATGTGTGTAAGCATGATAGGCTATTCAGGTGGAATTTTGACTTTTGTTTTGACCTTAGCAGGATCTATAACCCATGTAACCATCCCTTTTCCTGTGATGGGATCTTTTGTCGTCTTTGACACTCTTCTTCGAGGTTGTTGCGGCTTGAAAACTGTGAAGCCACGATCGCATTCTCTTAAAATGAGTCTTTCAAAGTCAGCTCTGATGCTGCTGTTAGTTGGGTTTATCAGGTCTAGCCTCCCTAGTTCTTGAATGTCCCATCTTGGAAGGCTTTTCATGTGAGCTCTGATCTTAAAATGCTGAATAACACCACCTCGTCTCTTTACGATGAACATCCCTTTGAGATTGCAGTACTTCCAACTTATTATTCTATCAGTGACTTCATATTTTTCAACGGTGACCACCTGATAGAAATCTGGAAGCTTTTCCCTCTCTTTTCTGAACCATTCAGGATGCATTGGAGTTACTGCGTCACCGTCCTCAGTTTCATAAATAGTATCATCTTCCAAACCCCACTCAACGAATCTCGCTGGCATTTCATCTCTGTCTACCTCCTCCTCTTCACTTTCGTCATCCTCAGTGACGTTCATGGCCAATTCTAAGCGCTTTTTCTTCTTTTTTGCAGTCTCAGTTTTTTGTCTTTCCTCTTCAGTCTTGAACTTTTCATAATAAAAAATATCAGTAGATGGGAACATCGGTGGTATGTCCACTTTGGTGCAAAGTTCTTTGATCATACGATACATCTTTTCCATCCCATCTTGCTGAAATCTCACAAATCTTGTCTGTTCTTTGAAGTATGCATGAAGGTCTTTGTTTTTTTTTCTTTGTTCCCTCAGCTTCTCGCGAATAACGTTTGTGTTGCTTACTTGATGCTTCAACAGACGAATTTCCTGAGCTGGGCCTTTCCCAATATCTTTTGCTAGCTTATCGTACAACTCCTGAAATGGACAAGGTCTTCGAGGAGCTTGTTGCGGCATTTGTCTTTGTTGTTCCTCTGTCGGAGGTCCTTCCCCAGTTTTCTTACGCTTCTGCGAGGGAGATAGACTTGGGGCTTCCGGATCGACAATCACTGGTCTACAAACTCGTCTAACTGCTTTTGCTCGGTGGTGACCATCACCGGTGTTTGGATTCTGTCATATGACGTCTCTTTCTTCTCGTTTCTCTCTTCTCTCTTTCTTCGGCCTCATGAATCGCACAGAGATTCTCTATATGCTCGCGATGTTCTCTTGTGGCTTCGGCCCTGAAACTGCTTTCCATCAATCGTTCTTGAGGAGCACTATCTTTCCATTTCTTCGAGGGGTCCCCTTCCTTCATAATTTTCTTTCCTTTATTCTTCTAACCAGCTGCTCGGTTTCCTCTTCTTCCTCCACTTCCTCATCACCATCTCCTTGTCTCGTTTTCTTAACCCGTTCTCTGTATTTCTCATAGGCTGCTTTAACGACATGGTATCTTTCCTCCCTATACATCCATTGATGCAACAGTACCCATTCCTCAGTCTTTAGCTCGGTAATCTGACGCCCTGTTGGCAGCTGGAACTTGTATAGGCCGCCATCATGAGGAAGATTTGGATGTTGGTCATTGATGAGGAGCGAAACAAAACGAGGGTACACGGCCCATGTGGAGGAATTTGCATTATCAACCATGCAGTAAAAAATGAGGCCAAAGATATTGAATGACTGCTTTGTGCAGAGGCTAAGCATAGTAGCCGACCATTCCAAGTTCAAACCGTCATATCCTCCTTTCCTATGTGACAAGCTCATAGAAAATACATGAAGAATGAATCTCTAGTCCTTGGTAAGCCCCTTTCTTTTGATCTCATTTTTCTCTCTAAAGTCTCCAATATACCTCATCCCTTTAAACCCATCTAGGATATTGTCCTTCTTCATTCTGAGCAAATCACTGTTCTTGTCTCCAAGACTGAGGACTCTGCGTATGTTCTCCTCTGTAACTACGATCTTCTTATTTCTTACTGTAGCTGTGATTCTTTTAATTTCGTTTACGATCGACACTTTGGCTGTCTTCCAAAACTCTTCGATGTGGATGCTGTAGATGATCGGATCGGCTTGTACAGCGTAGCTGATCTTACTTGAATTTATCCACTCTGCTACATCTTCAAAATCGATTGGAGGTGGGATCAACTTGCATGGTTGATTGTGCTTTCGATTTTATCCCAAATGATCTCCTTCACCATATCTGAAATTGAAAACGAGCTATGTTAGATTTATGTATATAATTATATATATATATATTTAAATATAAGTATATTATAATAATACTAAAGATATATATATACAAAATAAACTCATAAATTCGCTAATATTAACGCCGGATAAAACAACTAAGTTCGCCGGACACATGACTGTGCACGAGATTCAGACATAACTACGCTGATTAAGGGTTATTTACGCTGCACAAGAGTAGCGGATTTAAACTTTGACCTGAAAATGTATCCAGCGAAGATAAGTATATACGCTGGTTTACCGGCGTAATTGTCAATTACGCCGGTTGCTTGAACTCGCGTTCAAGACTTAAATCCGCTGACTCGAGGGTTTGAGCTAATTACGCCATATTCAAACTAAATACGCTGGCTTCAAGTTTTTCTTGATAACCCATTAAAACCGAGAAACAGATTCAAATGAAACTTTATACGCACATCAGTGACCAAAATCAATGACTTGAACACTATCAAACATAGAACAAAGCACATTTGAGTATTGAAACCATACCGATATCGATTTCTTTCAGATTTACTAAGAGAAATTTAAGAGTGAAAGTGGGTTGTTGGTTTTATTTTGGATGAAGAAGATGAAGATGAAAGGATTTTGAAATTATTCAAAAGAAATGAAACTGAAATATATATACATATGTGCTTTCCAGCGTATTTATTAAATACGCTGGAATATTAAATACGCCGCGTTGATATGTTTGTAAGATATCTTCATCTTTAAGAAAACTTAGAAACAAATACGCTCGAAAATTTTTAACTTTTCTCGAAAAACATGCCCCTTTTTGATTAAAAAAATTGTGCAAGAATTTAAAAATAAGCTTAAGAAGAATAAAAAATTTGCAATCTGGATCCTGAAAGTTGTTTTTGGGTCCGGAAGCCTCCTTTTTCACACAAAATTTATGCTAACTGACTTGAATCATGTGACTTTCCTGCAAAAGATCATACTGGTAACACTTCGTTCGTTTGAGACAAAATATTTGTTATATTAAATAATTAAGGCACAAGAAAAACTGTCAGTATGCTCGTCCTTTTAAATCCATGCACCTATCTTTCGACATGCGATCGAAGAGCCTTTTTATCATGTTGTAGTAATATTGACAAGAAATTCAATGTTCCCCCACTCATGCTAAAACAATCAGAATGTTGTGCTCGTGAGTCCCACGTCAGGACATACCCCTGCGATCAAGGTATGCGCAAAAATTCCTCATAACAGGTGAGTATACTGACTTCATTCGTTTTTGAGATTTCAACGTTAGACAGTTGGTGTTCAGGTCAGTATTTCCGTACAGTAGAGAGACCAAGGTCAATGAGAGATTCATTTGTGTAGGGTTTTGGCCGCATAAGCTCTTTTAGAAAAGATATTATAGTTGTGTCTAGGTCAGCATATATCTCGCTGCAGCAAAAGAGGAACTATGATATCCCCGAATGATTAGCCAATATAAAGACCGACTTTGGCAATCTATCAACGCAAGATTTAAGACCATTAAGCCATACGCCGCAACGTGTTACCCTCAAGTTGCACAACATTGTGGGTATTCAGAATTCTTGTGTGATCATTAGAGTTTGTCTCCGTTTCACGGTTTACTTCAAGGTATTGCTGAATCTACCGACACGTCGTAGCTTGAGGCCTTAATCTTTTCTGTTTTAAGATCAAAACAAAAGTGTTAGCAGTTTTTCGATCATTTCTCGTGCAGGTGCCAAAGAAGAAATCAGTCTCAACAATATTTTTTGGAAAACTTCCCCCCTTAAAATTTTATTTTCGAGAATCCATTGTTTGAAAAAAGTTTTTAACCTTGCAGAAAATCTTTTTGTGGGACACATTTTATGAGATTGTTATTTATTTTAAAGACCTTTTTTTACCAAAAGTCAATTCCACTCAAGGAAGTTCACCATTTCCAACCAGGTTACCAACTGGTTGAATCGAGCTTTATCGAAGGCTTTCGTAAATATATCAGCTTTTTGTTGCACTGAATCCACTAGCACCACTTGGATGTATCCTTTCTCGTACGCATCTCTAATCGCATGAATGTAAATTTCGATGTGTTTCGTTCTTGAGTGGTGGATGGGATTCTTCACAATCCCCAGACACGCTTCATTTTCGATGAATATCGGAGTCTTCATGATGTTGATCCCATAATCTAACAACTAATTCTGTATCCAAAGGACTTGTGAACATCAACTGTAAGCTGCCGTGTATTCAGCCTGAGCGGTAGATGTAGAGACTGTTGTCTGCTTTTTGCTCTGCCATGAAATAAGACGATTTCCCAAGAATTGGCAGCCTCCGGAAACGGATTTTCTGTCTACTTTGCAACATGCATGATCATTGTCAGAGTAAGGTATTAGATCAAAGTTACTATCTTTAGGATACCACAAACCAAGCTTTGGAGTTCCTTTGAGATAGCGAAAGATTCTCTTGACGGCAGCATCATGCGATTCTTTGGATTTGTCTGAAAGCGGGCACAGAGCCAGACAGCCACATTATGTCAGGCCTACTAGCGGTCAGATACATTAACGACCCAATCATTGAGCGATAGAGAGATTTGTTCACTGGCTTTCCTTGAAGATCTGAAGTGAGTTCCATCTGAGCAGCAAAAGGAGTGCTGGCGGATTTGCAGTCATTCATGCTGTATTTGGAAAGAATATCTCTGATGTACTTAGCCTGATGAATGAGGATGCCATCCTTTCGTTGCTTCACTTCTAGTCTAAGAAAAACGTGAGTTCTCCCATCATACTCATCTCGAACTTTGCTTTCATCACCTTCTCGAATTCTCTGCAAAGGGCTTCATCTGTCGACCCAAAAATGATATCGTCTACGTAGATTTGAACCAACATCACATCTTCTCCAATCCTTTTTATGAAGAGAGTCATGTCTATTTTGCCTCTTGAGTATCCACACTCCAGAAGATATGTTGACAAAGTCTCGTACCATGCTCTAGGAGCTTGGTGAAGACCATAGAGAGCTTTATCAAGCTTGTAGTATTTCGTGGGTGAATGAGGATCTTCAAAACCTGGAGGTTGACAACATAAACTTCTTCTTTCACTTTCCCATACAGAAAAACACTCTTTAAATCCATTTGAAACACCTTAAAGTTTTTAAACGAGGCATAGGCTAAGAAGATTTTGATGGCTTCTAAGCGTACAACCGGTGCAAAAACTTCCTCGTAGTCAATCCCCTCTTCTTGTCGAAACCCTTGAACCACTAAATCTAGCCTTATTCTTGATTACAACACCGCGATCGTCCATCTTGTTGCGAAACACCCACTTGGTACCAATTGGATACTTTTCGTCTGGTAGGTCAACGAGTTCCCAGACATTAAGTTTCCGAAATTGGGCTAATTCTTCTTGCATCGCTTGTACCCAACTTGAATCTAGAATAGCTTCTTCAATATCTCTTGGGACAGACTGCAAGAGAAAAGCTGCATACAGTCTTGTGTTTATGGTATGAGTTTGTCCGCGTGTTCGAACTCCATCTTCAACATAACCGATGACATTTCAATCGGATGTTTCAATTGGTCTTGAACCCTGCATTGGTGTGAGCTTCAATTTGTTGAGGCAGATTAGAAAAGTGTTCATCGACGTAGATAATTGGAGTTTCGTCTTCTTTGGGTGGTTCATCCACAACCTGTTGTGAAGAAGAATCATCATGTGGGATGCATTTTCAGCAGATGTGTCACCATTCTTGGAACACGGAGAGTAGGAGAGCGGAGGCAGGGTGAACGGTGTAAAGGGTAAACCAATGTCTGAGCATCAAACAAAGGTTCCAACGGAGTGGATTCTGCAGGTTCGGATTCAGTGATGGGTTCAATGATGCTGAAAGTGTTGATTATAATATCAACGTCATAAAACCAGTTCCGAAACGCTTCCAGTGTTAGTGGAGTTTCCTTCTGGAAAATCAACATAGTATGATTCAATCACCATCTTGGTCCGTTTGTTGTAGACTCGATATGCCTTTTGAGAAGATGAATAGCCCATGAGGTAGCACACGTCACCGACTGCTTCAAACTTGATGGGATTGTCTTCAGTGTTGAGAAGTGTGCATGAACACCCGAACAGTTTGAAGAAATCTATCAGAGGCTTCCTTTTGAAAAGTAGTTCACAGGGTGTCTTTCCGTGGAGGTTGATAAGAACACGATTCAAAACATAGCATGTTGTGTTCACCGCTTCCGCCCAGAAGATTATGGGAAGCTTAGAGTCGAAAGCATAGTTCTTGCAGCTTCGATGAGAGTTCTATTTTTGCGTTCTGCTACCCATTTTCCTGAGGAGTTATGGCAGTGTTGTATTGGAGGTGAAATTCCCTTATCTTCACACAAGGAGACAAACGTATGATTTTTAAATTCAGAATCGTTTTCGCTTCTGATGGAGATGACTTTCAGCTTGATCTCGTTTTGAATCATGGGAATGAAGCTCCTAAGAATGGATGCAGTTTCGCTTTTGGCTTCAAGAAAGAATACCCATGAAAACCGTGAGAAATCATCTGTAATCACCAAACAATAAGATCTTTTAACTAAACTGTTAACGCTAATTGGACCAAAAAGATCCATGTGAAGTAATTGTAGAGGGGCAGAAATCGTATTCACTGCTTTGGACTTATGAGGCTTTTTATGTTGCTTTCCTTGGGCGCATGCGACATACTTTTCAGAAAAAGGAAAATCTTTCATAGGTAAACCTCTTACTAGATTTAATTTTGAAAGTTTATTTATGTTCTTAAAATTCACATGCCCCAAACACCTGTGCCACAACAGTGATTCCGATTCAGATGCTTTTGACATAAGACATGTCATTGGCTCATTTGATTTGGCATTCTTCATATTTAGCACGTAGGTGTCATTTTAACGGGGAGCTCTAAGCATGATCATTTCTTTAGGGACGGAGTAACCGGGTTTGAGGAATAAGCACTCGTGTCATTGAACAACACCGCGATTCCTTTGTCACAGACTTGTGAAACACTCATAAGATTGTAACACAATTCTAGAACATAATTCACATTCTCCAAAGTGAGTGCTTCTGACACGACGTCACCCATTCCGACGATTTTTCCTCCCTTTTCGTCTCCGGAAAAGGATACAAAGTCACCATCAATAACTCGAAAGTTGGTAAGCAGATCCTTTAGCCCAGTCATGTGCCTGGAGCAACCGCAGTCAACGTGCCAGATATACTCCATGAGCATCCGAAGCCGTTTCTGAATTTTATTCTCTTATACAACAACAATAATAAAAATATGTACAAAATTAGCTAGCTTTTGGAACCAAGACTTGCTTTACAATAGTTCTATCATGTTTTTGAGCAAGAGAGTTTTCTTTTCTTTTCCAAAAACAGGTTGAATTAACTATGCATTTTACTGATTTCTTTAAATTGTCAAATTGATCAGTAAAACTTTTAACAAGAACATGACTAGGTTTAGAAATTTTCTTGCTTCTTCAATGTTTCGCCATATGTCCTAAATGACCGCAACGAAAACATTGTTTTTGACTCGATCTTTTCTTCCTGGGTGCTGAATGTGAAGATGATGTATGTGATGAGAGTCTTGAGCATCTTGAGGAGTTTGATGATGTAACGTGGCTTGAATCTTTAGCTTTCTTTAGATTCTCTTTAGGATGATGTTTATTTTCCATGTCGACTTCACTGTGCTCACTGTCTGATGAGGAAATTGATTCTTGACTTTCATCTAACCTTTCTTCAGCGCTTTGTAAAGTTGTTGTGCTTGAATCTTCAATGAAATCCTTATCAGTCTCTGATGTACTTGCAACTGATGGAACAAATTCTAGAATCTCCTCTGTAAGGAATTTTCCAAAACTGTTTTTCTTTAACTTTGGCACAAATACAGGAGATTCAAGCATAACATTTTCATCATTGAGAGCAAAGTTTAGGTCATGACCCTCCACCTTGGCAAACCCTTGGTTATGAGCGTTAAGTGTAGGCACATTGCCATTACAGTCATCCTGAATTGTCAATTTAGGCATACAGCCATTACAATCATCCATCCTAGATAAACTATTACAGTTATCTCGAATAGAAATATTGTTCGTCTTATCACAATTCCAGGAGAACCAGTTAACAGTTGAATAAATGTCGCCTGAATAGCCTATTCCTATTTTCATCTCTCCACAATCATCTTCCCCATCGCACACATCTTCCTTACTCTTGCACATATCTGCATTACTTTCAGAAAGGTTATTGTTGTTTTCGGATTTATAAAAAATACTTTGATCCAAAAGATCATTTTTATTGATTAAGTCGTTCTTAGGATGAGGAGATGGCATATGAACATAATTTTTGCTGTGCGGAGGAGGAAATAATTTCTTTCGTTTCCGAATTTATCTTTATATCCAATTCCATCCTTTATGAATGTCGGTCGTTGGCAGTTTACATTGTCAACCAGTGCTTTTTGGCTATTTTTCCATGTATCAATAATGATTTGTAACTTATTGTTTTCGTTTTGAGATTTTTCTCGCTTTTCGGTCAAATCATTTATGATAAAATCTTTTCTGAAAACAAATTCCTTTAGAGTCTGCATTTCAGCTATGGTTGAATTCAACTTTCATTGATATGTAGCCTCATTTTCTTTTAGTTCTTGATTTATTTTCAAAACTTTATCTTTTTCTTTAATTATATCACGGTTGAGTGATTTGTAGTGTGCCACAACGTTCAAACATGGTTTTGAACACAGCTTTGCTTTAAATTCACATGGAATGCTGTTTACCAAATCCTTATCCTCGGCTTCTGATTTCATGGCGGTAGAGGATGTTCCAACCGCTTCATTCTTGCTGGCACTTATGACTTCTTGAACAGCAGGCTTCGACTCATTCATTTCAGCTTTCTGTGGTCTCTTCTCTGAGGCAGGAGAAATGATGCTTTTCAAACCAGTGTCATCTTTTGGAATCTTGGAGGTTTGTTTTTCAACACCATTTGAAGCAGAGTGGCAGAGACAGTGGTAATGTATGCTGTGAGGGCCTTATTTACTTCACCTTTTGCTTCAGCTATCTCCTCCGACCAATCATAGTGTACCACCACTAAAGCCTTATGGTTATTGTCAGCAGCATTATTATTTCCTTCAATGGCGACCGGCCTCCTTGTCGGGTTGATTTCGGTATTCTCGTTCTTCAGCAACAGACACTCTCTTTTGAAATGGCCCAAGTCTTTGCAATTATAACATCTAAGATTGGACTTGTCAAATCCAGCTTTTCCAAGAGCCAACCTCTTTCCTCTTTTATCTTGGAATTTCATTAACTGTAGAGTGATCATTGCCATCTGCCACTTCAGATCCATCTCCTCCATGTCGTCTGGATCTACTTGATACATGTCCTCTGTTGTTAGGAATTCTCTCTTCAACTCCCTGACATAAGCGCCTCATAGCTAATTAAGAAAGTATTAAAAGAGCTACATGTTCTGTGGAAATTTTAAGTGCTTGAGTGTCGCTGGCCACGGTGGTCTTCTCGGAAGATGACGAGGCCTTCGCAGAGTTTGCGGAAGCATTTGAATAGGATTCGACAGCACTTTGGGGATTTGATCCACATGAGGTAACGGGAGCAAGAAATGCCATATTCTTGGGGACAGAGGTTGCAGCAGCTTGCTGAGACGTCTTCTGAGAATATCCAGTTTGATTCATCTCTCATTTCACGATGTTCATTTCAAAGGCTTTTAAAGTGTTAATCAATTCTAAGAGAGTAACTGGAGTTGTGCTGGTGAGGAAAGTTCTCTTAATCATCATGCATTGAAGACTCCATTCTTTTGGTAGAGAATCTAGCAGCTTTTTAATCGACATAATTTGCAACTGGGTTTCCCACCTTCTTCATCTTGGTCAACACCCCCAGAAATCTGCTTATGTGGTTGGACAAGCTTTCGCCACGAATACTTCCAAACATATCATATTCTTTCTGCACCATGTCTCCCTTGTTCTCCCTGAGTTCCTCATTACCTTCATAATGGTCGATTAGAGCCAACCACAGTTCATGTGCCGAGGTGTATTCTTCAAATAGATTGTTATCATCCTTTGACAGAGCCATAGTGAGAGCAGCGTGAGCCCTCCGGTCACGTTGAATGAGTTGCCTATCTTCATCTGTGAATGTTGAAGGATCTTCATTGATAGTACGGATGTCGTCACGTATTATCATGGGAACATGCGGGCCCACAGTGTGATATCCCGGGTTTTTCGGATAACTTAAACGTAATACGTGTCAATCTAATTACGTGCTATGTGTACGAACGTGTACGAATTAAATGAATACGTGTTGTGTGTTGTGTGATTGTTTTAGTGATTGAATATTTAGATTTAATACGTGCACGAACTTAACCGAACCGCGACATGTTCTAAACCTTGGTTCATTGCGACTCTAGGAGTAACAAGTTTTAAACTCTAGTTCAAGTCAAGTCCTCGGCCAAGATCAAAACCCAAACCAAACCACTCTAATCCTTGGCCGCGATATTAAGCCCAAGACCGCAAATATATTTTGTTCAAAACCAAACCAAAATAGCCCAAACATGTTCGGCCAAAAGATCAAACCAAAACCTTAAATTAAAGCTATTCGGTCAAGACCAAACCAAACGTTTAAGGTGGTGTAGCGGTTTGTGGCTCGTTTGTTGTTCGAGTTGGCCGCGCGATCACATCCAAAACAAACTAACTCACCCAACTCCCTCGGCCACAATACTTATCCCAAATCGAAATCCTTATCTCTTGCGCCTATATCTACGAAACTTATGCATGCTTCCTTCTAAAACACAAACTCTAATCGCCTTCTCTTGACCATAAATCGCGAACAGCTTGCCTTCTCTTTTCTTTCAGTCGCAGCAAGCATCAGCCGAAGCCATCGTCATCTTGGTCGCGAGATTAGTCTTGGCTCACCTCTAGTCGATCAAACAGCCTACTCTATCAACAAGCCTCTCTCGGTCGCGGATCACTTTCAAGACAAATCCATTCCCATCCAAAGTTACGGCCGCTTACCTTGTCACTTAAGGTTAGGATTTATCTTTTGTTGCTAGATCATGTTCGGTTATACGTGTCTTGAGTTCGGATTTGCATAATAGAAGATGATATGTATGCTTAGATGTTTAAGTTGTTTCGGATGATATGTATGCTTAGATGTTTGGTTGTCTCAGATTATATGTATGCTTGGATGCTTAGTTGTTGCGGATATATGTGTCTTGATTGTTGATGATTCTCAGATCGCATGTCGGTATACTTTCGGATTGTTAATACAAGATTTAGAATTTGCATGTTGTTTGAAAACTGAGTATGTAGGCTGTGATTCGTTATAAAGACAAAAGCTATTGCGTAGGGTTTGCATGGATAGATTATTAGTCTTAATCTATGAGTAGAAATCGGCTTATAAGCACCTAGGTTAACCGTATGATCGAATTGTGCGAAATAATTGTAACAATAATGCTGAAACAGTCTGCTGAATAATAGTTACAGCCGACTTCATCAGGCTGTAACTTGGTCGTTAGTTGTCGAAAAACGGATTTTCTGATGTCTAGAACGTAGAGATTTGAACAAGGAATCTAATGGCGCTGGATTCATAATTTTCTGAAATCGTTTGATATTTTTAAGGGGCTAAACAAGTTCAGTAGGTAAAGCTGTTAAAATTCTGGAATTTTGTTGGTTGTTTATCAAGCAAGATTTTAAAATCAGTAGAGAGTTGAGTCATGATTTTTGTACAGCAACTAGGTATAGAAATTTCCGGGCAACTCCAAATGGAATTTTGTAAATCGGACGATCAGTGATTTTTAAATAAATTCTTCCGTGAACTGCAGTCAGAAAGCGGTAAATCTGACTGCAGCTTAGTGAATTAATATTTATGGCTAATTGGTAAAGATTTAGGACTTGGAAAAATTATATAAATTTCTATGGTATAAATGTCACCTACTGTAAAAATATGGGAATTTTTGGAATCTTAGAACTATTTTATAAAAATCCTAGAAAACAGCTGAATAATTGAGTGTTAAGCAGAAAGTTGATAACTTGTGATTGTATGTATAAAGTGTTGTATGGATTTGGAATATGTTTATGATAAGTTGTTTGATTACTATGATCACATGGGAATATTTACATGCATGTTTGAGTGTTAGATATGTTGTTTGTGTGTATCACTTTATGAGTAAATTGCGTGTGGAATTTGTATTGGTGTGATTACACACTGACGTGGAATTAATTGGTTTGTTAGGACGCAACTAGCGGTCCCATTTCTTATAACATCTTTGCCACACTAACCGAGCAAATAAAGGTGAGTTCACGGCCCCTAACTTTATACGGTTTTTAAACAACAGGGGGAGAAACATGTATACACTCTCAAACTCAAACTCTTTACGTTATACGAATCTAACGTCACATAACTATACGGTAACTAAGTTAATGTTAATGTAATGTTATGTTATGGTCACTATGCAGCTTTATCACTTAAGTCCTCGACAATCTCCTCGGATCGTTAGTATTTGGGTTAAATAGCGGGGGAATTATAAGTAGTACTACTGGGTCTGACGAGCCCCATCCGAGCTAGTCGCGCTAGCTGACCGGGTATGGTCAACGGGTGTATAATTGGCCTAACACCGCCATGGTCATGTGATAGGCCTGGCAAAACGGAGGCACAACAGTCAGCTTCGATCGCGAACACTTAGTGACATGACTTTAGGCTAGCTACCTATATACATTAATATTGAACTTAATTACGGAACAACTTAATATTCCGGGTTTGGAATATTGGAACATCAACTTATTATCCCGGGTTGGGAATAATGGAAACAACAACTTAATATTCCGGTTTGGGAATATTGGAAGCAACAACTTATTATTCCGGGATTGGAATAATGGAACTGATTAGTTATCCCGGGTTGGGGATAACGGAGTAACAAACTATAACCGAACAAACGATTTTATAAAAACCTGTGAACTCACTCATCTTTAATGTTGACACTTGTTTCTTTACATGTTTCTCAGGACGCTAGGAGCTCTAGGTGCACGCACATGCATTGAACAAGACATCTTTATCGAGTCTCATTTATTAATATTGTTTTGGGATTTTTCATTTGATTTGGCGTTTGTGTTGGCGCCCACATCATTACTTATTTATGCTTCCGCTCAAATTTAAAACTGATACTCATGCTAAATATTGGTAATCTAAAATTTACAACAAATGATTTTGGAAAACGTATTATCAAACCATATAGAGTCGTTCGACGTACTAGTGTCTTAGATTCTGGTTTGTTCACACGTCTCGCGGTAAAACTCCGTAAGTGGAAATTGAGGGTGTGACAGATTGGTATCAGAGCCACTAGCTATAGAGAACCAGGTTTGCATTAGAAGTAGACCTAAACTACAGCTGATATCACGACACTAGACTTAGTTTGGCACTGAATTATTATATCTTGTTATGCAATATGCTACAAACGTGTTTGGTAGGTTATACCTTCATAATAAGAAATGAAAACAACTCGTAATTAACTACACGACCTAACAGGCAATGTCATCATCCTCATCGTCATCATCGTCCGACAGACTTACGCCAGCAAGAGCACCAGGAAAGGCACCAATGGTGGAACCCATACCACCTTATGGCGTGGAGACACGCTCAGCAGCGAGGAAAAGGCTCGCTCTGGGGGAGGAGTCGTCGTTGCGCCCAACTATTGCTGTACCGGTTGAACCGGTTAATCCTGTAGAAATAGGAATTGACATGCTTAGAATCCTGGTACATACACAACAAAAACAGTTAGAAAGAATGCAGGAAACCATCTTAGCACAAGGATGGATGATCCGACACCTTACGGGAAAGACCGACTCGCTCGAGGAAGAGCATCGTACGAGTAAGATAGCTCGTAACACCATAGCCAGAGATCTGCGTGCTGAGTAGATAAGAACTGACTGGCTTGAGGACAGAGTCCTGGAAAATAGTTGGAACATTCAGGAACTGCAAAATCAAGCACTTGAACCAGCACCTGCCCCTCCAGTGCCGGTAGAGGAGGATCCAGAAGAGGATCCAGAGGAGGATCCTGAAGAGGATCCGGAGGAGGACCCAGCTGAGGAAGCTGGAAATGCCGCACAGGATGACGGCAACGACAGTGACTTGGGGAATGGAGACGTAGACGACTGACACGTCTCGTTTATATTATTTGTTTTCCTTCAGTTTATTATTTTCCACTTGTGTTTAAACCTGAGACTTTATAGTAAATTCGTATGTTTGATTTGCACTTTTGTAAGACGTTGAGATTTCAGTTAATCAAGTATTTCTTTTGACTATTTGACATATTGAGTTGACATAACTTAATAATTATTAAAGTACGAAGTAGGATAACTCTATTGGATATATAGACTTATCGGAGTGTGTTTATGTTGTGTTTCGAAGATCTAAATGGCGACTGGAAGACGTGGAAACCTTAACTTGACGCCCGAAGAGCTAGCTGCCATGATCCAGGAGCATGTGAACGCAGCATTAGCGGGTGTGCAGAACCAGCCGGCAGGTAACCATTATTAAATTTTCGCGTGAAAATCTAATAGTGAGGCTAGTACAATTCCTTGCTGACTTCCTGTTCTCTGTCAGCAGGAGGGGGCTTTAATCCCTATAAGATGTTCCTTGACGCAAAGCCTAGCAAGTTCTCGGGGGCGGAAGGACCCATTGGACTGGTCCGCTGGATCGAGAAGTCGGAATCCGTTTTTGAAATGTGCAACTGCTTAGAGGCCAACAAGGTCAAATACGCCGCCTCAACACTGGAAGATGGGGCACTGACATGGTGGAATGCCCAAGTCCAAACACGTGGACTGTTAGCTGCAAATGCAATGGCATGGACTGAGTTCAAGGCCCTGATTAAAGAGGAGTACTGTCCACGAGACAGAGTGCAACAGTTAGAGCAAGCTCTATGGAACCACAAGATGGTGGGATCAGAAATTGAGGCTTACACTGCAAAACACCATGACTTGGTATTTCTGTGTCCTGATTTGGCAAACACGGTGGAGAAAAGACTCGAGTTCTATCTCGGGGGTCTGGTTCCGGAAATTCAGGGTATGGTGATGTCTAGTAACCCTGTAACAGAACATCAAGCTATCCGATTGGCTCACAAACTCACCGATAAAGCGGTGGAACAGAAGAAACTGCCAGCACGGGGTACCACTGAAGTTGCCTCAGATAACAAAAGAAAGTTTGAAGACTCCACCATTCGACAGTCTTCGTCATCACATCCACAGCAAGGGAACCAGAAACGGTTCAATCACTACCACAGCCACCGGGGTCATCAAAATCGTTCCAACAACAACAGCAACTACAACAACAACTACAACAACAACAACAACCAGAATGCAGGCGGTTATGTAGGTCGAAAGCCGCAGTGCAACCGCTGTAATCTCCATCATAACGGCCCTTGTGCCGGAATTCGCTGCCAAAGATGTGGCAAGATGGGACATGCGGCAAAGGATTGTCGTGGGAAAATTATGTCCCGACAAAATCAGAATCAGCCCCAAGGTCAGCAGCAGGGTATAAACCGGGGATGCTATCAGTGTGGTAGCACCGCTCATTTCAGAAAAGACTGCCCACAGTTGCGCAACAACAACAATAATGGTGGAAACAACCACAACCACAACAACCACAACAATAATGGGAACGGTGGTACAGGAGGTGCCAAAGGTCGCGCATTTACATTGGGCCGCGGAGAGGCCAGAAACGACACGAACGTGGTCACCGGTAAGTTTCCCCTTAATGAACATTTTGCTTCTGTGCTTTTTGATACGGGTGCGGATAGGAGCTTTATATCTGAGTCTTTTAGGAAGAACCTAAATCTCACGCTTAAACCACTAGAGACCCCTTATGTGATAGAATTAGCCAATGGTAAATCTGTAAATGTGACCCAAATCGTATCCGGCTGTCAACTCAAACTCGCGGGCCACACTTTTACCATCGATCTGATGACAACTACCCTGGGTAGTTTTGACGTGGTAGTCGGAATGGACTGGCTATCCGACGTCCGGGCTGAAGTTCTCTGCTTCGAAAAGTCTATCCGTATTCCACTCACGAACGACGAAATCCTGACGGTACAAGGCGACAAGGCAAGCGCCGTCACCAACATTATCTCATTTATGCAAGCTCAGAAGTATCTTCGTAGAAAGAATTCTTTCGCTTTACTTGCACTAATTACCGAACAGCCTAAGGACGAGAAACGTATAGAAGACATCCCTGTCGTCCGTGATTTTTCCGATGTATTCCCAGAAGAACTACCTGGTCTTCCACCACACCGACAATTGGAGTTTGAAATCGAATTGGCAAGCAATGCAACTCCTATCGCCAAGGCTCCATACCGCCTAGCTCCAGCCGAGCTGCAGGAGCTGTCGACCCAACTTCAAGAGCTGTTGGAAAAAGGATTTATCCGACCAAGCGTTTCGCCATGGGGAGCTCCAGTCCTGTTCGTCAAGAAAAAGGACGGGACTTTCCGCATGTGCATCGACTATAGGGAACTCAACAAGGTTACAGTCAAGAACCGATACCCGTTACCTCGCATTGACGATCTATTCGACCAACTGCAAGGGTCAAGTTACTACTCTAAGATTGATTTACGGTCCGGTTATCATCAGCTACGCGTCAGGGAGGAGGATATCGCTAAGACAGCATTTCGCACTCGGTATGGCCATTACGAGTTCTTGGTCATGCCATTCGGTCTCACTAACGCACCTGCGGTATTCATGGACCTCATGAACCGCGTGTGTAAGCCATACCTCGACAAATTTGTCATTGTGTTCATCGATGACATACTCATCTACTCCAAAAGTGAAGAAGAACATGCTGAGCATCTACGATTACTACTAGGATTACTTCAACAGGAAAAGCTATATGCCAAGCTCTCGAAGTGTGATTTCTGGATCCGGGAAGTTCAGTTTCTCGGGCACGTCGTGAATGAGAAGGGTATCCACGTAGACCCTGCCAAGATTGAAACCATCAAAAGTTGGGAAGCACCTAAGACTCCGACGGAAATCCGCCAATTTTTGGGATTGGCTGGTTACTACAGACGCTTCATCGAGGGGTTTTCAAAGATTGCACAACCGCTTACTACCCTCACCCAGAAAGGCATCAAGTATGCTTGGGGTGAAAAACAAGAAGCAGCATTTCAATTGCTGAAGCAGAAACTTTGCAGTGCACCCATTCTGTCCTTGCCGGAAGGGACAGATGACTTCGTAGTGTATTGTGATGCTTCCATTCAGGGATTGGGATGCGTACTCATGCAACGCGATAAGGTCATCGCGTATGCGTCACGACAGCTGAAGGTTCACGAGAAAAACTACACGACGCATGACCTAGAATTGGGAGCAGTAGTGTTTGCACTCAAGATTTGGAGACACTACCTATATGGAACGAAGTGCACCATCTTTACTGACCACAAAAGCCTCCAACACATCTTCGATCAGAAGGAGTTGAACATGCGACAGCGTCGCTGGGTCGAACTCTTAAACGATTATGAGTGTGCCATTCGGTATCACCTGGGTAAAGCTAACGTGGTAGCTGATGCCCTCAGCAGGAAGGAACATTGAAACCTCGTCGCGTACGAGCACTACAACTCACTATTCATTCGGGGCTACCCGAACAAATACGCGACGCCAAGTTAGAAGCAGTTAAGGAGGAAAACATCAAAGCCGAATCAGTGGGAAAAATGGAACGCGATTGGGAAGTAAAACCCAATGGAGCCCGGTATTTCATGAATCGCTTATGGGTACCTCTCTACGGGAACCTCAGAGAGCTAGTCATGGATGAAGCTCACAAATCTCGATACTCTATCCATCCGGGTTCGGATAAGATGTATCAAGACCTTAAAGTTGCGTATTGGTGGCCCAACATGAAAGCCGATATAGCCACCTACGTGAGTAAATGTTTGACTTGTGCAAAAGTCAAGGTGGAGTATCAAAAGCCATCGGGGCTACTCCAACAACCTGAGATCCCAGTGTGGAAGTGGGATCAGATCTCAATGGATTTCATCACTAAACTCCCGCGAACCTTGGGTGGTTGCGACACCATCTGGGTGATTGTGGATCGTTTAACTAAGTCCGCACACTTCCTAGCTATCAAAGAAACGGATAAGATGGAGAAGTTGACTCGCATCTACATTAAGGAAGTAGTTTCTCGGCACGGAGTGCCAACGTCCATCATCTCAGATAGAGATGCTCGTTTCACGTCAAACTTCTGGCAGTCACTCCAGAAAGCGTTGGGAACACGCTTGGATATGAGCACAGCTTATCACCCTCAGACTGATGGTCAAAGCGAAAGGACCATACAAACCTTGGAAGACATGCTTAGGGCATGCGTAGTGGACTTTGGAAATAATTGGGAAATTCACGTGCCTCTAGTGGAATTCTCATATAACAACAGCTATCACACGAGTATTTCGGCAGCACCGTTTGAAGCATTATACGGTCGCAAATGTAGATCACCGGTCTGCTGGGCAGAAGTCGGTGACAGTCAACTCACAGGCCCAGAGTTAATACTTGAGGGTACTGAAAAGATTGTACAAATCAGAAACCGCATGGCGGCGGCACGAGATCGACAGAAAAGCTATGCTGATCAACGACGCAAACCGCTCGAATTCCAAGTAGGCGATCGCGTCCTACTAAAGGTGTCACCCTGGAAGGGTGTAATCCGTTTTGGAAAACGGGGCAAACTTAACCCACGGTACGTAGGCCCGTTTGAAATCTTGAAACGAATTGGACCCGTAGCATACCAATTAGACCTCCCTGCCGAACTCAGTGGAGTTCACAACGTATTTCACGTGTCAAATCTAAAGAAGTGTCTATCAGATGAAACTTTAGTTATTCCATTGGATGAGATCCAAGTGGATGAACAACTACACTTCGTGGAAAAGCCTATTGAGATCATGGATCGTGAGGTCAAGACTCGAAGGCACAGCAAGATTCCAATCGTTAAAGTTCGTTGGGACTCTAAGCGTGGACCGGAGTTCACGTGGGAAAGAGAGGATCAAATGAAAAGCAAATACCCACACCTCTTTGCAACTGAGCAGCAAACTAACGATACCAGTAACTAAATTTTCGGGACGAAAATTATTTCAACAAGGGGATGATGTGACAACCTGGAAATTTTCTCATACTTTGGTGTACTATTGTTGATTAAATTCTTGTGCATGGCACTTGGAAATCTTTGTGTATGACACTTGGGGAACTTCTTGTAACGTTGCGTACCATTGTACACGAACTAACTCTTTGTGCGTGGCACTCTAAACATGTACGTTACATGCTAAAACGCGTTTACTCAATTTTCGGGACGAAAATTCTTTCAACATGGGGATAAAGTGATATCCCGGGTTTTTCGGATAACTTAAACGTAATACGTGTCAATCTAATTACGTGCTATGTGTACGAACGTGTACGAATTAAATGAATACGTGTTGTGTGTTGTGTGATTGTTTTAGTGATTGAATATTTAGATTTAATACGTGCACGAACTTAACCGAACCGCGACATGTTCTAAACCTTGGTTCATTGCGACTCTAGGAGTAACAAGTTTTAAACTCTAGTTCAAGTCAAGTCCTCGGCAAAGATCAAAACCCAAACCAAACCACTCTAATCCTTGGCCGCGATATTAAGCCCAAGACCGCAAATATATTTTGTTCAAAACCAAACCAAAACAGCCCAAACATGTTCGGCCAAAAGATCAAACCAAAACCTTAAATTAAAGCTATTCGGTCAAGACCAAACCAAACGTTTAAGGTGGTGTAGCGGTTTGTGGCTCGTTTGTTGTTCGAGTTGGCCGCGAGATCACATCCAAAACAAACTAACTCACCCAACTCCCTCGGCCACAATACTTATCCCAAATCGAAATCCTTATCTCTTGCGCCTATATCTACGAAACTTATGCATGCTTCCTTCTAAAACACAAACTCTAATCGCCTTCTCTTGCTCCATAAATCGCGAACATCTTGCCTTCTCTTTTCTTTCGGTCGCAGCAAGCATCAGCCGAAGCCATCATCATCTTGGTCGCGAGATTAGTCTTGGCTCACCTCTAGTCGATCAAACAGCCTACTCTATCAACAAGCCTCTCTCGGTCGCGGATCACTTTCAAGACAAATCCATTCCCATCCAAAGTTACGGCCGCTTACCTTGTCACTTAAGGTTAGGATTTATCTTTTGTTGCTAGATCATGTTCGGTTATACGTGTCTTGAGTGTGTTGTGTTCGGATTTGCATAATAGAAGATGATATGTATGCTTAGATGTTTAAGTTGTTTCGGATGATATGTATGCTTAGATGTTTGGTTGTCTCAGATTATATGTATGCTTGGATGCTTAGTTGTTGCGGATATATGTGTCTTGATTGTTGATGATTCTCAGATCGCATGTCGGTATACTTTCGGATTGTTAATACAAGATTTAGAATTTGCATGTTGTTTGAAAACTGAGTATGTAGGCTGTGATTCGTTATAAAGACAAAAGCTATTGCGTAGGGTTTGCATGGATAGATTATTAGTCTTAATCTATGAGTAGAAATCGGCTTATAAGCACCTAGGTTAACTGTATGATCGAATTGTGCGAAATAATTGTAACAATAATGCTGAAACAGTCTGCTGAATAATAGTTACAGCCGACTTCATCAGGCTGTAACTTGGTCGTTAGTTGTCGAAAAACGGATTTTCTGATGTCTAGAACGTAGAGATTGGAATAATGAATCTAATGGCGCTGGATTCATAATTTTCTGAAATCGTTTGATATTTTTAAAGGGCTAAACAAGTTCAGTAGGAAAAGCTGTTAAAATTCTGGAATTTTGTTGGTTGTTTATCAAGCTAGATTTTAAAATCAGTAGAGAGTTGAGTCATGATTTTTGTACAGCAACTAGGTATAGAAATTTCCGGGCAACTCCAACTGGAATTTTGTAAATCGGACGATCAGTGATTTTTAAATAAATTCTTCCGTGAACTGCAGTCAGAAAGCGGTAAATCTGACTGCAGCTTAGTGAATTAATATTTATGGCTAATTGGTAAAGATTTAGGACTTGGAAAAATTATATAAATTTCTATGGTATAAATTTCACCTACTGTAAAAATATGGGAATTTTTGGAATGTTAGAACTATTTTATAAAAATCCTAGAAAACAGCTGAATAATTGAGTGTTAAGCAGAAAGTTGATAACTTGTGATTGTATGTATAAAGTGTTGTATGGATTTGGAATATGTTTATGATAAGTTGTTTGATTACTATGATCACATGGGAATATTTACATGCATGTTTGAGTGTTAGATATGTTGTTTGTGTGTATCACTTTATGAGTAAATTGCGTATGGAATTTGTATTGGTGTGATTACACACTGACGTGGAATTAATTGGTTTGTTAGGACGCAACTAGCGGTCCCATTTCTTATAACATCTTTGCCACACTAACCGAGCAAATAAAGGTGAGTTCACGGCCCCTAACTTTATACGGTTTTTAAACAACAGGGGGAGAAACATGTATACACTCTCAAACTCAAACTCTTTACGTTATACGAATCTAACGTCACATAACTATACGGTAACTAAGTTAATGTTAATGTAATGTTATGGTCACTATGCAGCTTTATCACTTAAGTCCTCGACAATCTCCTCGGATCGTTAGTATTTGGGTTAAATAGCGGGGGAATTATAAGTAGTACTACTGGGTCTGACGAGCCCCATCCGAGCTAGTCGCGCTAGCTGACCGGGTATGGTCAACGGGTCTATAATTGGCCTAACACCGCCATGGTCATGTGATAGGCCTGGCAAAACGGAGGCACAACAGTCAGCTTCGATCGCGAACACTTAGTAACATGACTTTAGGCTAGCTACCTATATACATTAATATTAAACTTAATTACGGAACAACTTAATATTCCGGGTTTGGAATATTGGAACATCAACTTATTATCCCGGGTTGGGGATAATGGAAACAACAACTTAATATTCCGGTTTGGGAATATTGGAAGCAACAACTTATTATTCCGGGATTGGAATAATGGAACTGATTAGTTATCCCGGGTTGGGGATAACGGAGTAACAAACTATAACCGAACAAACGATTTTATAAAACCCTGTGAACTCACTCATCTTTAATGTTGACACTTGTTTCTTTACATGTTTCTCAGGACGCTAGGAGCTCTAGGTGCACGCACATGCATTGAACAAGACATCTTTATCGAGTCTCATTTATTAATATTGTTTTGGGATTTTTCATTTGTTTTGGCGTTTGTGTTGGCGCCCACATCATTACTTATTTATGCTTCCGCTCAAATTTAAAACTGATACTCATGCTAAATATTGGTAATCTAAAATTTACAACAAATGATTTTGGAAAACGTATTATCAAACCATATAGAGTCGTTCGACGTACTAGTGTCTTAGATTTTGGTTTGTTCACACGTCTCGCGGTAAAACTCCGTAAGTGGAAATTGAGGGTGTGACACACAGTGACTAACATCCATTGAGTATAATCAGTATACTCAAAGAAGGACTTGATCCTATTTTTCCAGCTGCTGAAATCTTCCAAACCTTTCAACTTTGGTGGCCTTCTAACAATTCTAGTTTCTAGTTCGGCTTGAGCAATCAGATTGAGTTGATTTAGAGACATGATGGATGAATGATTATCAATTACGATGGGATTCGCTGAATCAGAAAAAACAATTACGCTCGCTAGGAGATAAAAACGCTGGACAAGAGATTAAATACGCTGTACTTGGAGACAATTACGTGGATGGGATCGGTGATTATGTCCTGCAAAATGCTAAATCCGCTGGATATATGAAAACAAGCAAAGGCTTAGTTAATTTCGCTGAACACCATGATAAATCGCTGAGGATCAGTATCACTGATTTCGAAGTCGCCTTCGATTAAATTCGCAGGAGCAATTACGCTGACAATGGTATAAATCCGCTGGTTTAAGAACCAGCGTATTTGTTAACTACGCTAGACTCAAGTTAAATATGCCAGCTTCAAAGATACTTACGCTATCTTCAAGAATATCTACACTGGCTTTAAGTATAATTACGCCCAGAAGGGTTTTAGTACGAATAAAAACCCTCTAATCACCAAAAAACGACCCAAAATTCATGTTTCTTTGCAACTAAATGATCAAAATGTTTACCAAACTACTGATTAACAATAACCAAAAGATTAAACGCACCAAATAAATCCATTTTAATCCCAAAAATTTGAAAAAACCATGAAACTTTGAAAACTTTTGTAAAAAAATAAAAAATTGACAAATCTTAACAAAAACTCAAACAATCAAGAGCACAAAGGCTTTGATACCAAATTTTGAGTCCCAAAACAGATTCGGATCACAGTTGTTGATTGTTTTCACCCAAACAACTATGGATTAGTTGTTTGAATGTGTAAATACTAAGAAAAACCAAGCAAAGAAGATGAAGAATCTTGTTTGGATCAAACAACTAGTGTTGTATATGAAATCCTAATAACATGTAATCAATAAAAGCACCTGGATATTCGGATGAGAGCAAAATAGCAAAAATCACAACACAAGAAGATCACCAAAATATGTCCAAGAAACTTGGACATACATGCATTGATCATCATATTTATACAAAATGACTACCCAGCGTATTTATTAAATATGTTAGGTTGCTAAATACGCCGCGTACATACAAGTTTCACCATATTGCACTTTTGACCCTTTAACTTTGTCTAACCATTACAAACTAGCTCAAACTATGGATAATCAAGCACCAACGGTCTCAAAAGTTCAAACAATGTGCAATGGTGCGCCTTCCTTGAAATCAGTAGGTCATACAATGAACCTTGCGCACTGTGCACAATGGTAAATTAGACCAACACCATTAGGTCGTACAATGAACCTTACGCACTCAGCGTAACAATAAATTAGACCAGCACACGTAGGTCACACAACGAGCCTTGCGCACTCAGCACAACGGCAAGTTAGACCAAACAGTTAAGTCACACAATGAACCTTGTGTACTTGGCACAATGGCAAGTTAGACTTATACGCATAGGCTACTAGACCCTACGCGGAACAAACAACCCTCTAGTCATGAATCTAAAAACATTGCAAGGCCAAGACAAACATGAGAGCACCTCATAGTCTTGCAGACAAAAGGATTTACCCCTGCCACTCTGCTGTGGCCAAAATGCACTGACAGCCTCGCAGAAGGGATAAGCACTAAGAGGTGTTGACCATACTCAAGGGTACGGAGTGGCAGCGCTATGACCGATGGTTGCTCGGCAGGTTGCGTCTGATAGTGTCGCATAAATAGTGATGTAGACGTCAGACTGTTCACCAACCATACTTACGCCATGACTGTTACACCTTCTCAACTTTCGACTGGTAGAAATTCTGACGCTAGACACAGCTGCCTTTACGTGTGGCACTGGTCAGCATCTGACAAAGCACACCTCCTGACAGAGAACATTAATTCTCCTACAGGGAACATTTACTGTTTGACGCAAAGGGAAAAAACGGATGTCTCTGTCGTCTAGGCCAGGCCCATCAGCCCATCTCCCGAGCCCACATACATTCGGCTATAAAATAAGTATCGGATCACCAGGTAAACCATCCAAAAACATACGAACTAACTTATTGCATGCTACCTTGAGCTCACTTGCTTATTACTTGCAATCAACAAATACTTATTCTCACGCCAGAGTGTGGTCACGGAGAAAACCACCCTTTTCCTCGTGGCGAGACTACATCGTTGCTAGTTTTGCAGATCAGTCTGATTGAGATCAACCTGAAGAAAGAGTGAAGAGACAACCCTTTTATGTAGAAATCCCTTAGTTGTAACTAATATATCCCCGGATATCCCTAGGTTCATCCGGTGTTTCTTCATTGGCGCCATCCGCTATTTACTCTCTTTTTCTCATCAGTTCCTTCGTTTCATTTTTTCATAAACCTCACGTCCATTTGGCTGATTTCCCATCCAACACCTCACGAGGTCCTAGAGCCAAAGGCAAGAACCCAGTTTATGCCTCTCAAATCGACGTGCTAGTGGAAGTAGCTTCTTCCGGGAATTCCGGAACTCACCACGACTCTGGTCGTGTGAATATCCCGGTTACCCCCAGAGTTCAAATGGAGACTCCTTTCTTACCAATCACATCGGTCTTACCCTCGGGTGAGACCCTGATCTCCTGGTACATCAAGGCTCAGACGGCTCTAAACGCCGTTTACGCTCAACTCTGCGCACAAACAAACACTTCTGCTGCCCCAGTGCAGCCCACTACTCAGGTGCATGCTTCGCCTGCACCAAGAATACTGAGCTACGACTCGCCATCTGGGGGGAGCGTACCATCTGAACTTCGTACCCAAGAGACGGAGTACACTCAATCCCCGCCTAAACCTGAGTCTCATACTCAGAGGTGAGCATCTGTCCACTCGTGGTTAGGCTCGCGTCCCTTGAGGAGCGGTACACCCAACGTGAGGAGGACAAGACATATGGTGAGGGTCAAAGCGCCAGTGTGTTTCACCGGCTGCCGAAGGATCATGCTGCGTACAGAGCTGCGTCACCGGCTGGTTACAACCCGCAACGGAGTATAACTATAATTTAATCTACAGGCCGGCTGAAGCAGCTGAACACTCATAATTTAACAAGGAAATCGTGCTCGCACCGCTGGAGGTGCAAAATTCCCTACAACGTTGGGAAGTACAACGGGTTGACATACCCATATGACCACCTGCGCCTCTTCACCGGCGCAGGACTGGTGGGAGGCTTGACGCTACCTATGTGGTGTCACCTGTTTGTCCAAACTCTCATAGGCGTTGCGCGCCTATGGTTTGACAACTTGCCCACAGGCAAGCTTGCGTCATGGAACGATTTGAAGGACAAGTTCCTGACACACTTCAGCCAAGAGCGGCGTTACGTCAGAGACTCATCTGGCTATGAATGGCGGCATGATGACGAAAGTCTTGAAGACTTCATCACCCGCTATAATAAAGAGGTGCTGGAGATAGGGGATGTGCATGAAGACCTGATTCGTGCACAGTTCAAATACATTGTACGCTGTGACGAGATGATCAAGGTCTTGTCAGGAAGTACAGGCCTCACAAAGAGTTGGAAGAAGCTCATGGCAGCAGCAAAGTTCTTTTGCGCAGGCAGAGCGCAACCTCAATAACAGTAGACCTCCCCTACCTCATCACCGTCCCCAAGACATGAGCAAAGGTTTTAGGAAAAAGAATAACAGTTGGAGGGAGCATGGCCAAAACCCTCCCTACTCATCGGATGACGCACGAGCGACCATTAATAAACTCGCTACCCAGCGAGCAATAAAGCAAGATAACCGTGACCGTCAGTGGACTCCATTGACGAAAACACCGGGGGAAGGTCCTCAGCTCTGAAGACCATCAGTTCAAGCAGCCGCCGCCGATGTGCAATAAGAAAGGTTAAGACCCCAACTGTTTCTGCGATTATCACAAGGATACGGGACACACAACTGATAACCGCATCTCCATGCGCATGGAGATCGAGAAAACGCTCAAAAGTGGAAAGCTCACCCACTAACTGGAGAACGTGCGCAAGGTGGTGCGCCAAATCACTTGAGGCGGTGAGGGCCAGAGTAACAAAAAGATGAAGTCTGTTCATATGATCCAGGGTGGCCCATCGCGGAATGGCATCCATCAGAAAAGTTGCACGCCTCACTTGCGTGAGTAGCAAGTCATCTTTCCCGTATTTCCCAGGGGTCCACAGGAAGATCGACCCATTGTGATAACTGGCATCTTTGGCCATTATCACACCGATTATATGTTCATAGACGTAAGAGCTCTATGGACATAATCTATGAACAGTGCTTCCAGCAGCAGGACCCAGAGGACAAGGTGCGCCTAGAGCCGGTGGATTCCCACTCACGGGTTTCTCAACGAGGTCATCCTCCCTCTATCCCAAATTTCTTTTTCGGTGACTCTTTCGACGGGAGACACTCTTGCATGGTCTCGGTAAATTTTATGGTCATGCCCGCAACCTCGTGCCATGACGTCCTACTGGGCCGGCGCGCTCAATGAGAGTTCAACATGATCACTTCCACTTCCCATGACGCCTATGGTTTTCCCACAGAAACGGGGGTGGCCATTATGTACGCAAGGAACAAATCATGTCTGTTGAAGAGGAACCACCGACGAACAACCAAAGTCATCATCCAATGGTGAACCAGAAAAGTGGGTACTAAACAACAAGTACCCGGAACAACTAGTGCTCTTAGGGCCTGCCATGACTCCTGCAATCACGGCGCGGCTGAAACAACTTTTGTTCCGCAATGTAGATATTTTTGCATGGTCACCAACAGAGATGACTGGAGTGCCAAGGGATATAGCAGAGCACGTGCTACACACATTCCCTTCCGTTCAGACCATCGTTCAGAAGAAGAGCAGTTTCGGTCCTGAAAAGACCCGTCACTGAAGAAGCCAGACATGGTAGCCAACCCAGTCATGGTCCAAAAGTCCAATGGCAGTTGGCACATGTGTGTCGATTTCAAGGATCTCAACAAGGCATGTCCCAAGGACTGCTACACCTTACCTAAAATCGACAAAAAGGTGGACTCCCTTGCTTCATTTAGGTGGAAATATTTCCTTGATTGCTACAAAGGCTACCACCAAATCCAAATGAAAAAAGAGATGAAGACAAGACCGCTTTCTGAACGACAAGGGGATTTTTTGTTACACAAAAATGCCCTTCGGACTGCGCAATGCTGGAGCCACCTACCAACAATTAATGGATCATTTCTTCGGGGACGACATTGGCGAAACCATAGAGGTGTACATTGATGACCTCGTCATCATGAGCTCGAATGACGAAAAGATGCTGGCAAACATTAAAAAGACGTTTGCATCCTTGCGCAAGGCAAACCTAAAGCTGAACCCCAGCAAGTGCTCGTTTGGAATGGCAAAAAAGGAAAATTTCTAAAATTCATCATCACGCGCGATGGTTTCATATTTAATCCCGATAAAGTGGAAGCAATTCAGCGTATGCCTTCCCTCTCAACTATCAAAGAAATGCAACAGTTGGCGGGGCGATTGGCTGCGCTGAACAGGTTCCTGGCCAACCACGCAATGAAGTCCTTCCCATTCATCAGCACTTTGTGGAATTGTTAAAACAAAACAAGTTTCAGTGGACTCCGGATGCGGAGAAAGCCTTACTTAAATAAAGGAGTGCTTAATTCAACTACCAACGCTCACGGTACCGCAAACGAACAAGCCACTGATACTTTACCTTTCCGCATCAGATATCGCTCTGGGAGCAGTCCTAATAGTAGAGCGCGCAGGAGTTCAAACTCTGATCTACTATGTCAGCAAGATGTTAACTGACCTAGTGACACGATATCCTATGATGGAAAAGCTTGCTGTAGCTTTGGTCCACGCATCCTGTCGGTTGCGTCGGTATATTTTTGGCCATGTGATAACAGTTCTCTCGAACTATCACTTACGCCAAATTTTGTTGAAACCGGATATCTATGACCGTCTAGCAAAATGGGCATTTGAGCTTGGTGGACACAACACTGTGTACAAACCACGCTCAACAATAAAAGGCCAGATATTAGTCGATTTCATTAAGGAAGTACCACATAATAAAGCGCAAGAGTGTGAAGCCGTAAAGAACCCAACGCCGGTTACAGATGACCGCGCATGGATACTTCACATAGATGGTGCATCAAACGATGATGGCACAGGGGAAGGTCTTAGCCTAATAAGCCCCAACAATCAAGAGTTCACCTATGCCATCAGTTCACCTATGCCATCAGCAATCAAAATGGGCGCACGGAATTTGGAAGCAAATGCCGACTCTCTTTTAGTCGCAGGTCAGGTCAAAGGACTATATGACGCAAAAGACGAAACGATGGCATCGTATCTGGAATAGGCGCAAGCCTTAATAAACAAATTCCAACACTTCAAAATAACCCATGTCAACCGAAGCGAGAATAAACACGCCGATGCGCTCAGCAAATTAGCCGCTACACGCTTCAAACACCTCGCGCGTTAAGTGCGCATTAAGGTACTCAAAAACCCTTTTGTTCCTTTGCGTCAAGTCAGCATCATTGATGTATAGAACCCCTCCTGGATGTCTCCCATAATCATGTTCTTCCAACACGGGATCATCCTGAAAACAAAGCGGAAGCAAGGAAGGTCCAGAACAAGGCTCTCAACTACGAAATGGCAGACGGTATCCTATACCGGAAGTCATACCTTGGACCACTCCTCCGCTGCGTTGATCCGCAAGATGCGCGGTACTTGATCCGCGAAATACATAAAGGGTTATGCGGAATTCATGCCGGTCCGCGCATGGTTGTAGCAAAGATCATGAATGCCGGTTATTATTGGCCTGGCATGCACCTAGATGCGGTCGAAACACTACGGAAGTGCGCATAATGCCAGCGTCATGCTCCTAAGACATTGCGCCCCAAGAATACTTTGATCCCTGTGACAACAGCGTGGCCCTTCCAACAATGCGCAATCGATATGGTGGGACCTTTCCCAGATGCCCCAGGCGCATTGAAATTCATAATCGTTGTAGTTGATTATTTCACCAAATGGGTCGAAGCCAAATCCCTTGCATCCACCACAGCAACTGTAGTTTGAAAATTTATCTAGGAGCATATTATATGCCGTTTTGGGTTACCCCTTCACATTGTGAGTGACAATGGCCCCAATTTCGCAACTGATGAAATACAACACTGGATGAAGGAAATGCATATCAAGCATGTTTTCACTTCGGTCGCGCATCCCCAAGGAAACGGCCAAGTAGAGAGCATAAACAAAAGCATTGTTGAAGGGATCAAGACGAGATTGGATACGGCGTGAAGAGGATGGGTAGATGGATTACCAAGCATCCTTTGGGCTCATCGAACCATGCCAAAGACCAGCACAGGTGAAACTCCATTCAGCCTTGTGTATGGGACGGAGGTAGTAATTCCTGAGAAATAGGCCTCCCATCACACGCATGATAGTTGCGCAAAGCCAAAACAATGAAGACGAGCACATACTTGACTTGGACTTACTAGAACAAAGGTGTGAAAATGCCGGTATCGATGAAGCAATATACAAGTCCAAGCTTGAGAAATACTACAACGTGCGAGTCCGCATATGTACCTTCTTACCGGGTGACTTTGTTCTACGCGACAATGAAGCGTCTAATGCTGAACGTCCTGGAAAACTCACGCCTAAGTGGGAAGGTCCTTACATTATCCATGAAGTCCTATGAAAGGGCGCTTATACCCCTAAACATTTAGACGGTACAAATATTCCAAGGACATGGAACGCGCAGCAGCTAAGACGGTGCTACATGTAAATTAACAAGTTTATTATCTTTTTGTCTACCTTGTACATGGATCCTACGACCTATTAATTAATAAAGATGAGGGTTGTATGAATTACGTTATCTTAATGTTTTGTTACAAATGCACGAAGCCACTTTGGGTCTATGCAAAAACACCTTGGTATGCAATGACTCTTGAACCAAAATTCACTACCTATTCCACGCGCATGGGAGCGGATGTTCATTTACGGGTTCATTACCAGTTTTATTCGCTATACCTACACAAAGTTGGTCCCTTTTCGCGCAAACATTGTAACAATGAAGAAACCTTTCATTCAAGATAAAAAAGTATATACAAATTCGCGTAGTGCGCGATACATTCAGAGAATCCCACAAAGATATTACATTAAGGATCCTACATTAATCTTCATCCACAGCGGCCTCGGCTTCTTCCGGAAATAAGTCTTTCAAGCGATCAACAAAGTCGTCGTGTGTGAGCGCCTCGCTCACCAATTCCATAGCTAGGATGTTGAGATGGTTATACTCCTGATGAGCCAGGGAGAAAGCAGCTCCAGTGTCAACACCACGAGTGGCAGCGCGGCTGGTATCCGATGGCACATCCATCGCATGCGTGACGTGTCGCGTGCACTCAGCATAACCCTACGCATATCCGTCATGGTGCACAGTGACCACCAACTTGGCCACTGCGCGGTCTAACTCCGTGGAGTTTTGGATGGAGTTTGCGATCTGCAATTTCAAGAAAAGGGTTAGAGTCTACACAACATGACCAAAACACAAATCAAGTACTTACATTAACGACTCTATGCTGTTGCATCTACATCATTTGTTGGTCAGCAACTCCACCAATGACTCAGAGATGGATTGGGCATCTTCAGAATTTTCTAACTTCTTCTCGCCCGCCTCCACCTTGGCCTCCACTAATCGCAGCCGCTCCTTATCCTCCAGGTGTCTGCGTTTAATTTCACCCTTTTCCACCAAGGCCACCTGGAGATCCTTCTACGCACCCTAGAGATTTCTTTGTGCGCCATGAAAATCCCTCTTCGCACTCTCCAAAGCAGCGAAAGCAGCAACCTGGTCATATATATAAGGTTGTAGAAATCCTGCAACTATGCAAAGGAATGAAAAACAGTGATAATCCCAACGCTGGGTCAGCCTGGCCCGCGGCTACGCAGCTACACCTGTATCTCCGTTCCTCCGCAATACCTCTTCGCGCAACCAGGCAACTCATCCTAAATGATTTTCTCATTAAGCCTCTTCCACACTTACGCTCCTGCATAGGGCATTAGAGGTTTGGCATCTTCTCCACCCGGTGCTGCGCATAGGAAGTTTCCTTAGGTCGCCACCACATGCTTCTCGCGCACCACTGGCTCGCTCCTTGGTCAGTCCCCTTGGACACTTCAACATTTTTTTTCTTAGCAAACCCTGCATTCACGAACAATCTTATGGTACGAAGGCGAGCTTGCAGCTGCCTAGACACGTGCATAGTGTTTTTTTCATGTTCATTAATGCACCTCTCACTAGGGAAGGCTCCTAACACTCACGGCAGTCGCCAGTGAAGTCATCAACCTTCTGCAATTCCACACAGGGATGGATCTCTTCACATGAGCCGATAGTAAGACTATAATAAATCACATGGGTCTCGTTCCGATGATGGAGATCCTTCGCGAAGGGCTTCTACAGATTCCCCGGGTTCACCCCCGTGCGGTCCTCCACATGCACCATGTGGAGCATAAGTTTGCGCACCCAACGGAAACCATCACCTCTGGCTCGGTCTTTTCAACAACACCCTCACCTCCAGCCGGCGCGCATTTCTTTTACCACCACGGCGGCTCCTCCACATGCACCCCATGTGGAGCATAAGTTTGCGCACCCTCTACGGAAACCATCACCTCTGGCTCGGTCTTTTCAACAACACCCGCACCTCCATCCGGCGCGCGTTATTTTACCACCACGGCGGGTTCAACCATCACCAACCGCGGTTCCTCCTCTACCTGCACGGGTTCTTGCATGTAACATCTAACGAAAAACGGTCCTAAAACCTGCTCCATTTTGTAATCGAATATATGTAATAATCTCCTGTTTCAAATTTTTGTTAGTTGTTAATAGTTTTTGTATATTAATAATAAATAATAAAAGATATAAATAATGATAATAAATAAAACATAGATTAAAATAAAGCTAAAAATAAAAACAATAAAAGGGTGGACCGCGGGATCAAACCCGGGTCTCCACCCAAAAACATACACACAACACACCACTACACCACTCACCCATGTCTATTATATTTCCAAACTAAAAATCATTTATATCAAAACAACTTTTGAAATATAAAATCAAAACCCGCTCAATTAACGGCTGAAACCTTCAAAGCAAATCATCAAATACAGTTTCCTTTTATGAATTAAGCCTATGAAACCGTTTTTCAATCGTGTAATTGGACCCAATCATTGAGTCAATAACGTTCAATTAATTACTCAATCATTGCGGCATTCAAGTTTGACCGAAACCTGATGAAACCGAAAAATCCATCAAACTATTTCCTCACTCTATAAATAGGGACTTCCAAACTCAAAAAAGACACACCTACTCACATTTTAACATTCTGCAAGTTCTATTTCCTCAATTTTTACTTCGCCGGAAGTTTGGAATTTGCCGGAATACCGCCAGAGTTCTTGAGAATCTTCAATTCGGTAACATCTTTTTACACTAGCCTTTCAATCTTTATATATTTAGTTAGTATCCAATAAAGAAGAATTAAACCAAGTCGGATGCTTTAACAGTTTAACGTCTTTTATAACAAGGAAGACGAACTGAACTTGGTTTAAAACAAATTAAAATCTAAATTATATCGGTTTAGACACACAGTCCAGTGGATGGACTGTGTGCATATACAGTCAAGGCCACAGGTTCGAGTCCTTATACGTTTCCGGTTCACCAAAATATACAAACACTTTTTATAACTCATATAAAAAATGACTCAGTTAGTATATAAGATTAACTAAAATCTTATATCCTTCGGGTTAGACACACAGCCCAATTGGTCAGGCTGTGTGCAACACGAAGCACAGGTCGCGAGTTCAAGTCTGGTTCTACGCACAGACATTATTTTAAAACAAACCTTTTCAACTAATTAAAAATATGGTTTATTTCACTAAGTATATAAATGTAATTAAATTTTAATATATTTCAGGTTTGACACGTAGCTCAGTTGGTAGAGTTGTGTGCACATAAACGAGAGGTCTCAAGTTCCTTCCTCACACGCAGCGTGAAATCTGCCGGTTCGATCCAAAAAGAAACATAGTTTTTTAATTAAACTTTTGATTATTTCTTTCTTAAAAATTATAAAAAATATATATAATCAAATAATCTCTTTTTAAGCACATAAAAATATAATAAATACAATAAGAAATACCTTAGATATCTAATAAAACTTGTGCAATTAATAAACCATGTAAAAATACTAATTTTAACCCAAAAAGAAATATATACTTATCAAATTTATTACGTGAATATTTAGGTTAGTCTTTCTCGTGTTTGGTATCTCAAAAGTTAAATCGTGCGCAATCTTCATCAAATCGTAATCGCACCCAATGTGAGTGAATTCCTACAACTTCCCTTTCTATTCATGTTTTTTGGGTGTATCATGTGTCGCAAATGTTTATCTCACTAATTCAAACCTCGTGCTATTACCATTGTGTGATCTAACGTGCTATGTGATGTTGTTTTAATGTTATTTGTGTTTATATTTCTCTTTACAGTCAAGCTCTCACAATTAGGCCCACTTATTCCCCGTTATTAATGGGTGGAGTGTCACGTTGCCTAATATATTAGATCGGCTCCGTTTGATTGAGCCTTGATCTCAGAGCACATCGCTTATCGTGCTCACATGTACATTGCTAGTTGATTATATGGTTTGTGAATTATATTGCATATACGTTTCTCATATTTGGTTAATGCACATTTTTATTAAAGATAATAAACATATCATTTTCTTAATGATTAAATGGGATTCCCTCACCAACTTATGTTAACCCAAGTCTCTATTTTTACACATGATACAGGTGATCAGGTTGAAGCAAGGAACACATAGGACATGGGCCTTAGAAGAAAATAAATGTTACTTGAAAGTTTTGTTGGCACATTCTGTGTTTGTATGGAATTTGTGTTGATTGGAATATTTCATTTTAATTTGGAATAATAAATATGAAACCTTTATAATAGTAAATGTCATGAACTTTGATGAAAACTAATCATGCCTCGACTACCATATCCGCTGCGGGTCGGGGTGTGACAGATTGGTATCAGAGCTTTTAACTAGAGGGATATAGGATAGGTTATTAGACCCTTAGAGCCTAGACTATACTCAATTAGAATATAATTGCTTATGTGTTAAGTTGGTTACAATCCAAACTTGTGACATTATTGTTTACACTTCCACACACACAATTAAATGCGAGCACCTCAATTATTATTTGACTTTGTGTGACATTCAGTATGATAAAATTTTGTCATATACCATGCTTATATATACGCATATATTACCATCATAACGCACGTTTCGATTCTCACATATTAAACAGTTTCTTGCTTTCCCTTTTCAAAAATTTGTGATGTTTTTATTTTCCAATTTCATCCAATGAGTTTGACGACGGGAAGTAGTAACTTGAAGGGTACAAGTACCGGTAGTCGAAACGTCTTGTCTAGGATTTGGCATTTGTATAAATTCAAAGTAACTGATCAGTTTGCCTACTTGGGGCTAACGATGCGAGTACGAAGGACCTATTAGGCCAAAGCATGCCACACCAAACGTCGTGTGAACTAACCCCACTTTGAGTTGTCACAGTGTCTACACCAGGACACCATCCGACCTTACACCTCGCAATAATGTTTTACGATTTTCATTCGGGTGGTACGAGTGTTAACATGACAAAACCAATGTGAACCCTACAAAGCCCAGTAGTCATGGGGGCCCACATGACTACCTAGGCCAAGTATGGGGGATATATAGGGACCCAAACATGAGCAAAGCCCAAGACATCTATGGATGTAATGGATTTATTTTTCTCATTTATTTTGTGGATATTTTATTTCTAAACTTTATGCGACACACATGACACCTATACGCCAAAATCATAATCTCGTTACGTATTTCTTGTAAATGTCTTCTAGGCACTTTTCGTAGAGGTAGGAGATCAGGAAAATCCGTGAACGTATGGCTGCTCAAATTGCTCAACAAATGGCCGTCGTGATTCTCGATATTGTAATTCAAGTTCAACAAGCTCTCGCCGCTAACCCTGTCAACCCAATCAACCAAGTGGGAAAAATACTGCCAACCCTCCCACAAACACTACTAAGTGCACTTACAAGCACTTCAACTCATGTGACCCTCCAAAATACGAGGGAACTGAAGGAGTCACTGCTCTCCTTCGATGGTTTGAAGAGATGGAGAGTACTTTTCTCATCTGGGACTGTCCCAATGACCTTAAGGTTCGTTATGCTACTGTTCGTCTATTTGGGGTAGCACTCAATTGGTAGAATGCCGAAAAGGGCAGAAGAGGCGCCGAAGCCGTAGTGCCCTAACTTGGGAACAACTTCAAGAACTCATGACAAGACGCTTCTGCCCAAGAAGCGAAATTAAGAAGCTGGAAGATGAGTTCTACTTCCTAATACAAAACGAGGGAGACCATATGACCTACAACAAAAGGTTTCTTGAGTTGAATCAAATGGTTCCGAATCTATTTAGTCCTCTTTACCCGACTGATTGAGCACTATATTCGGGGTCTTCCTTCAAAGAATTCAGGATTCTATGATGAGTACCGTGCCTGCAACCCTGGAAGCAACAATGGAGCTAGCTATTGAGCACACCGAAAACCACATCAGAATGGGATATCAAGGACGAGAAGAAACAGGATGCAAGTAGCAAAACACCAACCGAAGCTCCCAACCCAACTCAAGCCGGATCCTCATCTCAATTCACTGCCAAGAGAAAACGAAACGGGAAAAAATTTGTTGTCACCCAAACCAGTCAGCCAACTCCACAAACCGTACCCATCCAAGCCATCCCAATTACCCAGGTGTCACCCAACTCAGCATACCCAAACAAGAAACCCTACACTGATCCCCACCCTCAATGAAACACCTGTCATTATCACCACCGACCCACCTTACCTTGCCGACTGTGTGCCAATTTGGGTGTTATGGTCATTTGAGTAACACTTGTCACGCTCCTCAAAATCATGCTCCACCTCTTGCCCAAAACATGACCCAACCCTACCAACAACCTAACTATTCAATGTACCTTATGTTAGAGCTTGTTTCAATTGGGGAGATCCTACCCAATTCAAAAACACGTGCCCTAGACTGGTTAACATCATTAACGCTCAAGCCCAAGCAAACCCAGTTAACCAACCGAACCAGGCAAACCCAGCACCTCCACCAGCAAGAGGAAGAGCCTACAACATCAACGCAAACCCAGTTGAGGTCAACGACGGTGCAAACGAACAACCTAACTAGCCTTTCTCCCATTATAAAGACTCAAGACTCTGCTCCATTTGTTTATTTTATTCCCAATCCAAGCTTATATAGATTACCATTTCTTGTTCAGACTATTCAAGTTACCATTGTTTTCAATTTTGGTAGAAATGATTCAAGATTTTATTATTTCATATTAATGCCATTAGCGCAATTTATATCACGCTATGCCAATTTGTTTCATGTATGTATTCATCGATTAAATTTCATGTTATCATGCATCACGACGAACCCCGTCACATCATTCAGGAAAGTTGGGTCATGTCTCACTTTTTCATAGACTGACCACTTCCTCAGAAACACACGAGAAAGGTACCACCGTCATTTAGTCTCGCTTTCCTTGGATTCGAGACTCAAACATTGGTTGTTGCGTTTGTTTATGTTTTGTAGATTTTAGGACGAGCCACATAGATCTAATCGTGACTTGAAAACAAGGCCAATGAAAATTTGACAAGAATATGGTGGATACGCCGCAGGTACTTCCTATATATAATTATTCTTGTCAGGTGATCAAAAGCATTGTTAGACGGTTATGGGAAGTTCCGTGTAGGTAATGTTAACTTAATTTGTATAACGATGTGGTTGATGACTTCGTTTTGTGATGTAACTTTATCATTTTGACGCTTCGGATTTCTCAAAACCCTTTTATCATGAGACCATATCCTGTTAGTCATCTCCATGTTACAACGCTTTTCACTTCTACACCTCAGGCATAAAAAATCGATACCTGTCCTTACTAGGAACCTTACCGCCTCAATCAAAATCCAAACTTCACATTCACCTGGTTATGTATATCCTTAGCATTATCTCAGATCGAGATGAGTGTTTTACTTCACCAACATGGCGAGTTGTGCATTTAGCATTAGGCACTCGCTTAGACCTCAGCACTGCCTTTCACCCTTAAACTGATGGTCAACCTGAGCACACCATACACACTCTTGAAGACATGTTACGATCATGTGATATCGACTTCGAGGGCAATTGGGATACTCATCTACCACTGCTCGAATTTTCATAAAATAACAGCTATCACTCTAGCATCTGTATGGATCCATTTGAAGCTTTATACGGTCGTGAGTGCCGATCGCCTGTATGTTGGCATGAAATCGGTGAAGCACAGATCACCGGACCGGAATTAATCCAAGAAACAACCGATAAGATTCTTCAATCCGCAATAATCTTCTAGCAGCTCAGAGTCATCGAAAGAGTTACGCTGACAAACGGCAAAAGCCGCTCGACTTGTGTTGGCGATCAAGTACTTTTTAAAGTATCACCATGGAAAGGAGTTGTTCGATTTGGGCAAAAAGGCAAGCTAGCACCTCGCTATGTTGGGCCAGTTAAAATACTCGAGAGAGTTGGTCCTGTAGCATACAAGCTTGACTTACCTGAAGAACTCTGAAGGATCCATCCCACGTTCCATATATCTAACCTGAAAAGGTGTCTTGCCGACGAAAACTTCCATATACCGTTAGAAGATATTCAAATTGATGAGTCGATGCATTTTGTAGAGCGACCCTGTAGAAATTATGGACTTCGGTGAAAAACGTTTGAGACGAAGTCGAATTCCGATAGTCAGAGTAAGTCGTGAGTCAAAACGAGGACCTAAGTTTACTTGGGAACGTGAAGACTCAATGCGTAAAAAAATACCCTCATCATTTCCAAAATAAACCTACTACCACTTAAATTTCGGGACGAAATTTCTTAAAGTAGGGGATACTGTAACATCTAACGAAAAATGGGTCCTAAAACCTGCTCCATTTTTGTAATCAAATATATTTAATAATCTCCTGATTCAAATTTTTGTTAGTTGTTAATAGTTTTTGTAATATTAATAATATAATAATAATAATAATAATAATAATAATGATAATAATAAAGATAATAAAGTAATAATAATAAATAAACATAGAATATAAAATGTAAAGCTAAAAAACAATAAAAGGTGGACTGGGAGATCGAACCCGGGTCTCCACCCAAAAACATACACACAACACACCACTACACCACTCACACCACGCCTGTTATATTTCCAAACCAAAAATCATTTATATCAAAACAACTTTTGAAATATAAAATCAAAACCCGTTCAAGTAACGGCTGAAACCTTCAAAGCAAATCATGAAATACAGTTTCCTTTTATGAATTAAGCCTATGAAACCGTTTTTCAATCGTGTAATTAGACCCAATCATTGAGTCAATACCGTTCAATCAATTACTCAATCATTGCGGCATTCAATTTTGACCGAAACCGATGAAACCATCAAACTATTTCCTTATTCTATAAATAGGGACTTCCAAACTCAAAAGGGACACACCTACTCACATTTTAACATTCTGAAGTTCTATTTCCTCAACTTTTACTTTGCCGGATGTTTGGAATTTGCCGGAATACCATCGGAGTTCTTGAGAATCTTCAATTCGATAACATCTTTTTACACTACCCTTTCAATCTTTATATATTTAGTTAGTATCCAATAAAAGAAGAATTAAACGAAGTCGGATGGTTTAACAGTTCAGCGTCTTTTGAAGCAAGGAAGACGAACTGAACATGGGTTTAAAACAAATTAAAATCAAAATTATATGGGTTAGACACACAGTCCAGTGGATGGACTGTGTGCATATACAGTCAAGGTTATAGGTTCGAGTCCATATACGTTTCAAGTTCACCAAAATATACAAACCCTTTTTATAACTCATATATAAAACGACTCTGTTAGTATATAAGATTAATTAAAATCTTATACCCTTCGGGTTAGACACACAGCCCAATTGGTCGGGCTGTGTACAACACGAAGTACAGGTCGTGAGTTTGAGTCCGGTTCTACGCATAGACCTTATAATAAAACAAACCTTTTTAATTAATTAAAAATATGGTTTATTTCAGTAAGTGTATAAATGTAATTAAAGTTCAATATATTTCGGGTTAGACACGTAGCTCAGTTTGTAGAGCTGCGTGCACATAAACGAGAGGTCTCAAGTTCGATCCTCACACGCAGCATATAATTCGGCCGGTTCGATCCAAAAAGAAACATATTTTTTAATTAAACTTTTAACTAAAAATAAAAATATATACTTATCGAATTTTAAGCACATAAAAATAGTAATAAATACAACAAAAAACTATCTTAGATATCTAATAAAGTTGTGCAATTAATAAACCAAGTAAAAATACTAATTTTAACTAAAAAAGAAATATATACTTATCGAATTTATTACGTGAATATTTAGGTTAGTCTTTGTCGTCGTTTGGTATCTCAAACGTTAAATCGTGCTCAATCTTCATCAAATCATAATCGCACCCACTGTGAGTGAATTCCTACAACTTCCCTTTTTATTCATGTTTTTGGGGTGTATCATGTGTCGCAAATATTTATCTCACTAATTCAAACCTTGTGCTATTACAATTATGTGATCTAACATGCTATGTGATGTTGTTGTTTAATGTTATTTGTGTTTATTTTTCTCATTACGGTCAAGCTCTCACATTAGGCCCACTTGTTCCCCATTATTAACGGGTGGAGCGTCACGTTGCCTAATATTTTAGATCGGCACCATTTGATTGAGCCTTGATCTCACAGCACATCGTATATCGTGCTCATATGTACATTGCTAGTTGATTATATGGTTTGTGAATTATATTGCATATACGTTTCTCATATTTGTTTAATGCACATTTTTATTAAAGATAATAATCATATCATTTTTCTTAATGATTAAATGGGATTTACTCGCCAACTTATGTTGACCCAAATCTCTATTTTTACACATAACACAGGTGATCATGTTGAAGCAAGGAACACATGGGACATGGGCCTTAGAAGAAAATAAAACGTTACATGAAAGTTTGTTGGAACATTATGTGTTTGTATGGAATATGTGTTGATTGGAATATTTCCTTTTAATTTGAAATAATAAATATGAAACTTCTATAATAGTAAATGTCATGAGCTTTGATGAAAACCCAATCATGCCTCGACTACAATATCCGCTGAGGGTCAGGGTGTAACATTCCACCACCATCGAACCCGCGTTAGTCTCCACCTGCGAACTTTCCACCACTACTTGTGTTTCTTCAACCATCACCTCAGGGTCTTCCACCACCGCCTCATGTTCCGCAACCCCAGCAGCGGACTCCCCACCCTATGCGTTGGACGCTTGTTTGCCTTCACCCACAGGCGGGCATTGGAGATTCCATAGAAACAGGAGCATCCCCCACTACGGAATGACAAACAGTTAGCTAAACATTTTACAAAAAGGTGGTGCGATTGATGCAAGTTATAAAAGTTACCTAGGGAACTCCTGGCGGTGAGGGTCTCCAGCCTCCCCCTTTGCCAATGCTTTCCGCGCAACCTTTTTGGGGCGCTGCGCGGAGAAGTCCTCCTTCGGATGCCTCTTTTGTTTGATGGCACCTCCGGGCTGGACTCGGCTTCCACCAGGTCAGCAGGCTTGGCGGTCGAGATAACTACCGACTTCGGCGCGGCTTCTTCACACCTACAGGATCGAGACCCTCCCACGAGTCAAACACTACTACATAATCTTTCCAACGGTTAGAGACAATGCGCTTACCTTTGTGATGGCCCATGCCGGGTTGAGTAACCTCCTTTAGGAAATACTACTATACTAGTGTGTCCTACTTCAGGACATACCCCCACGATCAAGGTATGCACAAAAATTCCTCATAGTAGGTGAGTATACCGAAATTCATCCTTTTGAATTACAACGTTAGATAATTGGTGATCAGGTCAGTAATTCCGTACAGCAAAGAGACCAATATCCAACGAGGGTTAGGGAAAATACCAAATTTTGGTACGATAAATGCAATTTGCATATTTGAATGACTCTCTAGGAGAGCTTCTTCAATTTTTGGGATTTGGCATTTTAGCCCTTTTAAGATATCCTGGTTTTGCCTAGGTCAGCATATATCTGGATGCAGCAGAAGACAACCTTGATGCCCCGGATGAAGCATATAAAGACCTAAACCTCAGATTTTGGCAATCTATCAACGCAATATTTAAGGTTATAAAATCATATGCCACTGATTTGTACCCACTCATGCGCAGTTTATTATATGTGTATCACAAAGGTAAGTTGATTATTTCATGCTTTTTGCCTACTGGTACATCATATGATGAACCTGCTATCACACTTAAGTACTTTAGTTTTAAATATTAGTGTGATAGTCTAACTTGCTGATGTACTATCATTTCTTCTTTTCGACACAGTGAAAATGCAATTTTTATTTTCTATTTTTTTATTTTTTGATTTTTGAAAAGTAATAAATTATTTACAAAATATTTTTTATGGAAAATTGATTATTCGTATTCCTCACCCCGATGACTTTGACTAAATGTTCAAAACGAGCCATGTCAAAAGCTTTTGTGTAAAGATTTGCAAGGTTATCTAGTGTGCCGACTCAATGTAGTTCAAATAATTTCTTTTCAGCACAATCCCGTATAAAATGATGACGAATGTCAATATAATTTGTGCGACTGTGTCTAATGGGATTGTTAGTGATTGATATAGTGGCATTATTGTCTATCATAATAGGAGTACGAATGAAATTCAAACCGTAATCACGGATCAGTTGTTGGATCCAGAGAACCGAGAGTAACAACTACCCACAGCAATATATTCAGCTTCACACGTTGAGGTAGACAGCAAGACTTTTCTTGCGCTGCCATGACACGAGCCTCCCTCCTAAGAACTGACAACCACTTGTGGTAGACTTCCTTATTGATTTGCATCCTCCAAAGTCTGAATCAGTGAAAGCAACAAACTTCAAATCACTAGCAGCTGGATACCATAACCCAAGTTTAGGTTTCCCCTTCAAGTAACAAAGAATCCGCTTAACTGCTTTCATGTGTGACTCTTTTGGATTCGCTTTATATCTAGCACAAAGACATACTGCGAACATGATGTCGGGTCTTGAAGCAGTCAAGTACATCAGAGAACCAATCATTGCCCTGTATTGAGTTGGATCAACATCCTCTACACTCTCATGATCTAGACCAAGATTGTGATTCTCACATATAGGTGTATTGAAAGTAGCGTAATCCTCCATTTTGAAACCAGACAAAAAGTCATACATATACTCGTATGATGTATAAACATCCCATCCTTCTTATGTTCAACTTGTAAACTAGAAAGTAAGATAGTTCACCCATCGCACTCATTTCAAACTTGCTCTTCATTACCTCTTCGAAATCATGACACATGTTCTCATCAGATGACCCAAAAATGATTCTTCTATGTATACATGTACCAGCAGAAAGTTTCCTTCCTTCCTTTTAATTGAAAAGTGTACTATCAATCTGACCTCTTTTAAAACCATTCTTTAACAAATGTGCTGATCAGTGTCTCATACCACCCGTAGGTGCCTGATGCAATCCATACAAATGCCTTATCAAGTCGATAGACTCAATATGGATAATCTGGATCAGTAAACCCATATGGTTGTGAGACATACACCAATTCTTGGACTTTTTCGTAAAGAAATGCACTCTTCACGTCAAGTTGGTAAACTTTGAAGCCCTTGAATGAAGAAAAAGCTAGGAACAAATGAATTGCTTCCAACCTTGCTACTGGTGCAAACACTTCATTGTAATCAATCCCCTCTTGCTGATTGAACCCTTTCACCACTAACCGAGCCTTATTCCTTATCACGATCCCTCAGTCATCCTTCTTGCACTTAGACACCCACTTAGTGCCTATTTCCTTCTCTCATTCAGGCAAGTTAACTAGCTCCCAAACTTTCAACTTCTTAAACTGAGCTAGTTCCTCTTGCATAGCTTCAACCCAACAATTGTCTTTTAGAGCCATGGGAACATTCTTCGGCTCCTCTTGGGAAATAAAGCAGCTATACAAACACTCATCTATCATCCCTGTCTTCTTAATCGATGTAAACAAACAGGAACCTTCGAGCACACCTCTTCTTGTCTGAACACCTGCTACAGCATCACCTATGATGTTTTCAACTGGATGATCTCTGTGTATACATGTGTAGCAATGGTGTCAACAACCAGATTATCTCCTAGATTCGATCCAATCTCCCCCTGAATGTTAGTATTAGCAAACGGATTAGTGAAGTCCTCCCCATGAATAAGTTTAGACTCACTATCACTGAAGTCCTCTGGAGTTGCTTGGAAGAGGTTTCTGGAGCATCTGTCATCGATATACTCGATCTAGGCATGAAGTCACACTCTCCATCTTCACTGATCACAGATTGAATCACTTGAGACTCATCTGCATTGGAAAAATCAGGATATTAAATGATTTAAAAACACTGTCATAATCATATAATATAGGACGGCCACTAGTTGATTGTTGAGGTTAATAACTAGTGATTTCCATGTTAAACACCACCATCAATTTTACCAGATTTTAGATTAAAACCCCTTTTATTCGGTGTTCCAGGCAAATAGCCTAGAAAGTAACCCTCATCAGCTACCTCACTGAATTTTTGCTTATCTTTATTTCGTACAATGGTGCAGGGTAATCCAAATGGTTCAAAGCCTTTTAAGTTTGGTTTTCGGTTAAATAATAGTTCGTGGCATGTTTTGTAAACCGTTTAACCATCAAAACATTGTTCAGGACATAACAAGCTATGTTCACAGCTGTCCCTAGAAAAGAACTAAAGCTTTGAATCAGAAAGCATAGTCCTTGAAGCTTCAATCAACGTCCTGTTTTTCCCCTCAGCGACTCCATTCCGTTGAGGTGTATAGGAGCAGAATATTGATGTTCGTTCCCTTGGGAAGATAATAGACTTAGAGAATCTGATTCTTGAACTCCATGCCATTATCACTCCTTATCCTCTTAATCCGTGCATCATGGACATTCTCCAATTTTGTAAATAGATCTATCAGCATCTCCGCTGTCTCATCTTTTGTACCTAAAAAGAAAACCCATGAATACCGTTAGTAATCATCTGTGACAACTAAACAATAATATTTCTACCTTGCTTCTTACGTTCACGGGACTGAATAGATCCATATGACGTAATTCATAAGGGGCATCTATGAAATTTACTTTTTAGACTAGTGAGGTTTCTTATGTTGTTTTCCTTTTTGACATGGAAGATATTTATCTTCCACGTGAAATCTCTGCACTGACACCCCTTCCACTAAACCATTTTTAATAATATAATTAATTTTTCGGTAGTGGATATGGGCCATGCGTCTGTGCACAGCAATGACTCAGCTTCAAATGCTTTTGATAGAAAACACGCCACCACAGTGGAAGAATCCTTAGCACCCATGTCCATGACATAAGTGTCGTTTCGCCTTGGCGCTCTCATCACTATCCAATCATCAGGTATCACCAACCCAGGTTTCAACACCAAAGCTTCAGACTCCGTAAAGTGGACCAAGTGACCCTTTGTCGAAACTTGAGACACGCTCATCAGATTGTGCTTCAGCTGCTCAACATAGTCACTTTGTCCAGTGTGATCTTCCCGTTAGTCACTTTTCCTCGACCTGTAATGTGCCCTCCTTTAGCACCTGCAAAATTCACATAACCACCATCTATATTCTCAAACTCAGTCAACGCCCTCGCATCCCCTGTCATGTGCCTGGAGCAGCCACTATCAACATACCACAAGTTGATAATCCTCCTTAGCAGCTCCTGCACAACCCAACAAAATTAGTTAGATTGGACCCAAGCCTTAATGGTCTTGGGACTTCAAGATTCATCAACCACGGAAACATCCGTCCAATATCCATCACTCCTAACAGGAGTCTTGGATCTTAGACCTGTTGATGGAAATGGTTTTTTATTTCCACTAGGTCTCTGGTCCTGAGGTTTCCTAAATATGTTTGAACTTTGCGACCTTTGGAAATTATGACTTTGGTTCAATGAATTTTGATGATAATAATTTCTAAAGCCATTGTTATAAAAATTTCAACTACCAACATTCTAGTATCGAGTTTGATATTGACCTTGACTTCTGAAATTATTAGATTGACCATTAAAGTTATTTATTTTTAGTGAACTACTTCTAGGTCTTTCATACCTGCCTGATATAGATTCAGGCTTAAATCTTTGTTGATTTCTCTGAAAACGAGGAACTTGGTGAGTTCCTTTTTCAGCCTTATCTACACCAACAGCAACACTTTGTTGCTTGTATAGCAGATATCTTTGGTGAGTTATGAACCTTCTTCTCACCATCACCAAGTTTTTCTGGTGATTCTTCTCTCAGTCTCTCACTCACCTGTGTTTCATTCTTTTTGTTTGGACAGCAGCTAGCTACATGTCCCTTTTCGTGACATTTGAAATACGATTTTCTAGCTGAAGACTTCTTAATTGAAGTCTTTGGTTTAGAGTCATCAGGTGATGATGATGATGATGGTGATGATGCCTTTGAAGGATCTTGTTTAGTTTGCTTAATTTCTGATTTTTCTTTGTTTTTTATTTTTAGCAAATTGTACATTTGATTCTTTTGTAATAACAGTGACCTCTTCATTCATATCACTCCCTTTAACAAAATCAACCATTTTAACAAAAATTTGTTTTTGAATCTTCGGGTGTGTATTCTTTGTTTTAATAACTGGTTCCCTGTTATTATCCTTCTTGGCATTCTCAGTCACATCAACATCCCCTGATGTGGAACTACTAGGTGTAGTTGACACAAAGTCTGTAAGCTCTTCTTCATCTAGCAAGAAAGAATAGTCGTGACCAAGAGGTGGTGGAACTTCATTTAAACCTTTGAATACCACACATGTCTTGTCGTTACTCTTCTTCAGGCCATTCATCATGTGTTTAATAACCAAAGATGAATCTCTGAATTGATTTAATTTCTTTTCAAGTTCACAAACTTTAAGCTGTGCGTAAGACAAATCTTTGCATTTTTCAGTAATTTCTTTTGTTTTCTCACTCATCGTATCATGAACTAAGTCAATAATTTGAAGCTTTTCATTAAGCTTACATGTTAGAATATTGATTTCTTCTTCATAACCTTTAAATTTTCTTCAAATATAATGAGTCATTTTGTTTTACGAAAAAGTTTGATTCTTTTAGGTTTGAGAGCTCATTAAGCAGACTTCGGTTTTGTATTGTTAACGTGTCAACCTCACTTTGAGTTCACGACATTTTAAACAAACAGAACTACTAGAGTTAGAATGTACCTCTCCTATTGATTTGCGTAGATCAGCCATGAAAGCAGCAAAATCAGCAACCATCTTCTTCTCTGCAGCATTCTGTTCTCCATCTGCTTTATCAGCTACTTTCTCTTGCTCTATGTCAGCATCAACCTTCACTTCCATATTATCACCTAGGGCTATCTCAGCCATGAAGCCTGTGAAGCATTGTTATCACCCTCCAGATGAACACTCCAATCATAAGAACCCTCTCTCGCAGTAGAGATCAGGGCCTTTGATCCAGTGTTGGTTGACGCATTCCTGTTGCTTGAACCATGACCAGGAGAATCTTGAAATTATGAGTTAGAACGAGATTCAGTTTTTGCTCGTTGACATTCTCTAGCAAAATGTCTGTAGTTTTGACAATTGTAACACTTCACTTTAGACTTGTCAAAACCCACACTCTTTCCAACGAACTTCCTGCCCGTTCTGTTCATCAACCTCTTTACTCTTCTAGAGATCATGGCCTCTGCCATTGTAAATCCATCTCCTCTAGATCATCAGGGTCAATCTGATAATAATCTTCATCAAACGTAGCAGGATCAGATATTCTTCCCTGAATGTAGTTCTCGTAGGAAGCAACAAAAGAAGCAAGCAATGCTAGATGATCTTCAGCACTTTTAACACTCGGAGGCATAGACCTAGTACTGCTATTATTATTACTTGATTGTTGTCTCATTGCCTCTGACAAGCCTCTTGAAGCAGCAACAAAACATACTTCACCCTCAGCATTTGTCACAATCTGCTCATTTTCACATGAAAGAAACGCCGTTGCAGTATCACTTGAAGCATTATTGGATGATGAAGGTGTAAGCCCTTTATAAATCCCTGGATCTTGAACCTGATCATATCCAGTCTCCTTCTTCATGTTGAGCTCAAAAGCTCTCAGTTTCCCAACAACCTCTTCCAAGTCTTTAGTTTCATAGTCCCTTCACCCTTTATCATCAAAGTATAAATATCCCACTTTGCAGGTAAAGCATCCAACAACTTAACATTTATATCCACATTCGTGTATCCTCTATGTCATAATTGTCCATTTCTGACATCAGATGATAGTATCTCGTGATAATATCTTCAAGAGACTCACTCCTCATGCTTTAAACACAATAAATTGTTTCTTTAGTAGATCAACCTTGTTCTTCTTCACATCAGTATTGCCCTCATACCTCTTCTCTAGGGCATCCCACATCTCTCTCGATGTAGTATAACGCTTGAATGTATGTTTGATGCCATCAGGTAACGACATCTTTATAGCACTAAGGCTTTCTTCTACACTCATACATTCTCTTTTCAGCTTCTGGCATGTTCACATAAGCAGTAACACGTTCTCTGCCCTCAAAGTCATGCGTTGGGTTAGCGTACCCATCTTGAATACAGATCCACATTTGTGTGTCCTGGTATTCAATAACGATTGAAACCAATCCCTCCAAGTAAGATAATTTTCTACTTTTAGCATTTTTGGAGGTTTCTTAGTCGTGCCAGCCCCGTGCTCCATTCTTAACAGTTCATTTAGGTTAGACATATTCGACATTTTTACCGAACCGGCTTGTTAAAAAGGTTAAAACTTGTCCGAAATGAGTGGTCACCAAATTATACCGTTAGACTCGTCTCGATGATACGAATCTAATGATGTATATTGTCCGATTATGATTTTTGGAATTTTTGTGAATTTTTGTCCTAAAAATCACACGAGTCTAACTGTGCAACCGGTTTGTCAGGATTATCTATGGATCAAACTCTATGTCCGAAAACGTTTAACTCCGGTTACGTCAAGTAGTTTAAACGTTTAAACTCCGAATGTAACCAGAATAGTAATCTGAATTGCTAACCCAGAATAGTAATCTGAATTGCTAATCCGAGATGGTGATTCGGAATAGTGATCCGAGATGGAATCCGGAATGTACTGTTTTAATCCGAAACGGAATCCAAAATAGACTATTCTGATCCGAGATGGAATCCGGAATACACTACTGATCCGAAATTCAATCCGGATGGAATCCGAGATAGGCTTTTCTAATCCGAATTGCACTTTTCTGATCCGAATTGCAAGTCTGATGATCCGAAATGCAGGTTTCTGATCCAAAATTCATGTCTTCAATCCGAAATGCTTTGCTAGTTAATCCAAAATCACTGCAAAACCCTAGAACAGCAACCGAAACCCTAAAACAACCGTCAAAACTTCAAAACAGCCTCCAAAACCTCCAACACATTTCATTCTAAGCAAACATCCATTTTAACACTTCAACGATACTGAGAATGGAGCTTCAGGATCATCACCAAGCTGCAACACTAAGTAGATGGTTTCAACAGAGACATCTACTTTCAAGTCATTTACTTTCACGTGGATAAGTTCCTGCCCATTTTCTTCAATAACTGTAGCTGAATCCCAAAATTCTTTGATCAAAGTCTTTGGTATATGTAGTCTTGTGCGAGATAGCATAATGTATCCTTGAGTAACGCAAAAACTTCATTATACCGTTGTACTCAGCAACTTTGTCTTGCGGATCCAAGTAGGCCACCATGTTATGTCTTGGCTCAGACATATTTCCACTTTCGACTTGTCAGTCCTCTTTGTTGCTGGTTTTCTTTTATGTTCTTTTTGTTCCATTTTGTACACATAACTCAAATAGGATAAGAACACAATTTATCAGGGAATGTACACAAAAAGGTTTATTTCAAACTTTATGTATGTATTCCCTGAACAAAGAAATACTGACTCATACGAATAACAACTTATTCGTACGAAGAACAACTCTTTTCACGAACTTTTGATTTAAAAACATAAACTGATTTATTCGTATGAATCTAGTTCATACAAACAATCTTCAAAGTAAGTTACTTGTTTTTGTTAAAGATTCTTCGTTTAAAGTTTGTTGTTCTTATCAATCATGGTCACATGGTCAAATAATGTTTTAAGTTGTTCATCTTCAAATATGCCAAACATTTTTAAGAATACCTTAAAGAAATCAAAAAATAACTTGAAGGGAGGTGTAAGGATGATGTGAGCAGGTGAAAGTGAGGTTCTACCAAAGAACTTCATCACCTTATATACCACATCAAAAACACTCGTGCGAACAACCTAGCTTCGTACGAAGCACTGAGTTGTACAAAACTAAAAGGTCATTCGTACGAAGCATAATGATTCATACGAATGATCCTTAGTTCGTACAAGTCGAAGTTTTTCACAAACTGGACTTCCAGATCTTCGAGAACCTTAGGTTTTTCGCGGGTCTGTTTAAATACTTTGCACATATCCACACTAATCACAAAGTTAAGTTAGGAAAAGTGCTTGTTAAAACCGATTTTGTTCTTTTGAGATGAGTTTACCGTTGTAAAAAAGTACTTTTTATGAAGTTGTGATATCTAAGTGAATGGTTTTTAGGGGGAATCTTGGTAGAAAACCTTTGAGCTTCAATTCTGGCTAATTCAAAAAAGAACTTAATTTAACAACAAAGTAAAATAAATTAAAGCAACTACTAAAATATAAACTATATATTTAGCAGAAAATCTTTTTCAGAGTTTCAAGGATAGACAATCATACCAGCTTTTAATCTTGTCAAAAACGAATTTTGATAAAACATCAAATTAAATAACTAAGCATTCTACTGTGATTATCGGTATTGTTATCCACGTAAGCTCAACTTATCAGATGTAATCATGATTACGAGATATGATTAAGGTATGAATTATACTTACTAGCCGGTATTCAACCACTTCACGACACATTCCTGTATCAAGATATGCACGAGAGAAAATATTACCGGTGAGTATACTGCTTCTCATCTGTTTTGACATATATGATGTGAGATACTCACTTATTTTGATAGAAAACAAGCCTACGTGATTAAATCACTTATTAATGAGAAACTTGATTTTCATATGCATGCAAGGCACAGGGTAAGTCCGTGAACAAGTTAGTACCATCGTACCGACAAAGAGACGAACTTAGCTCCCGCATAGAGCTGTGATATATTATCACATATTTTTGGGTGAATGTGTTATTTTTATCACTTATTGATTGTCGTATGAAGTATTTACACGTATGTATGGTATCATGGAAGTTCTAGACTTGCGTTACCATTATTTTTCGGCAAAAGATTCAACCATGATGCCCAGATGATAAGTCAGCATAAAGACCGCATATCTCAGAACCTCGGCACACTATCAAACGAAATTTCGGTACCAAAACCATATGCCAATGAATGGTTCCCACCTGACATGCAGTCCGTTATGTTTATATCAACCTGCACATTTTAATCTGATTGTGAGCCTACCGATACATCATTAGTAGAGCTACTTATCAATTTTCGTTCTTTGTTCTTGACTGTTTATGATAGATAACCGGTGTATTTCATCATCTTCAACTTATCTATCCAAGAAACTCATTTTTTTTTTTGGTTTTTCTATTGTTTTTGTATTTTTCTAAATTTTCTCCCCCTTAAATAAAGAAGGCAATAAAAACTTAAGCTAAATAAAAGACATATTTTTGTATTTTTGCATTTTCTCATGTTTTTTATTTTCATGAAATATTCTCCCCCTAAAATATAAAACTAAGAGAAAATAGAAAATCTTTTTGTAATTTTTAGATTTTTAAGAAACTATTTACGAAAAACGATTTGCCAAAATGAATTGCTCAGGTTTCACCTTGATGCCATTGACAAAAAGCAGATAGTCAAAACGAGATTTATCAAAGGCTTTGGTAAACAGGTCGGCACGTTGGTGATCGGTGTGTATTTTAACAACAGTGATAAGTTTCTTTTCATAACAATCTCGTACGAAATGATACTTAATCTCAATGTGTTTGGTTTTTGAGTGCTGTACAGGATTACGAGTGATCTGTAAAGCAGCTTCGTTATCAACAAAAATAGGAGTAGTTAGAAATTCAAAACCATAGTCGTGCATTTGCTGTTGAATCCATAGAACCTGAGAGCAGCAACTTGAAGCCAAAATATACTCAGGCTCATAGGTTGACGTAGCTACACAAGTCTGTTTCTTGCACTGCCACGTGACTAGGCGATTTCCCAAAAACTAACATCCCGCTGATGTTGACTTTGCATCAAACTTGCAGCCGCCATGATCAAAATCACTAAATGCTGTCAAATCAAAGTTATCATCCTTAGGGTACCATAGACCAGTCTTTAGGCGACCCTTCAAATAACGAAAGATCCTTTTCACAGCCATCAAATGAGAAACCTTCGGACTAGACTGGTAGCGAGCAAGAAGACATGTTGGATGCATAATATCAGGTCTTGAAGCAGTAAGATACATCAGAGATCCGATCATAGCACGATAAAGAGACGATTTTAAATGTTCACCCATTCTGTCAGGAGTAATCCCATGATTCTGAGCTAATGGAGTTCCCAAAGGCTTTGAGTCTTCCATCTGAAATCGTTTGAGAATATCCCCAATGTACTTGGTTTGATGGATGAAAATCCCTTCCTTAGATTGTTGAACCTGCAAACCTAAAAAGAAAGTCATTTCTCCCATTGCGCTCATCTCGAACTTCTCTTGCATCACCAGCTCAAATTCTTTGCACAATTTCTCATTTGTAGACCAAAAATAATATCATCAACATGCACTTGCACAAGCAATAAGTCCTCATTCTGTTCCTTGATGAAGAGAGTACAGTCGATTAATCCATGTCGAAAACCATTCTTCAGAAGATAGGAAGACATCATTTCATACCAAGCCCGTGGATCTTGATGAAGACCATATAACGCCTTGTTGAGAAGCCAAACCTTGTCAGGATGGATTGGATCTTCAAAACCAGGTGGTTGTTCAACGTAGACCTCTTCTTCAACCACACCATGAAGGAATGCACTTGTAACATCCATTTGATAAACAGTAAACTTCTTGTAGGACGCATAAGCCAAGAAGATTCTTATGGCCACAAGACGAGCTACTGGTGCATAAAGTTCATTGTAATCAATGCCTTCGACCTGATTAAACCCTTGATGACCAATCTTGCTTTGTTTCTCACAACAACACCTCGGTCATCCTTCTTGCATTTGTAAACCCATCGAGTACCAATCTTCTTATAGTTGTCAGGCCTGCAACCAATTTCCACATGCCATGAAATTGTTGAAGTTCTTCATGCATAGCTTCAACCCATGAGTCTTCTTTCATAGCCTGCTTCCAAGATTTTGGTTCAACTTGGCAAACATAGTAGGCAAAAGAACAATCATTTTGTTTCCCAGATCCCTAATAACCGAATACAATCCTGCATTCTGATTATTCATGAGCTGATTACGAGTCTGCACACGACGATGGACATCTCCGATAATATTCTGCTGAGGATGGGTATTATGATTTCAAGTTTCAGGAACATCAAGAACTCGAGAGTTTATACCCATATTGTTGATAGTTAGATCAACAGCCATTTCATTTGCTAGATTTGATGATGAAGTAGATGCATGAACTTCAGTCATACCTAGATTTTGAATATGTGACGTGACATCTGAAATTCCAGGAACTGGAGCAGAAGCAGCTTCATTTGCATCATGGAACTCAACATCTTCTGACGAAACATTATAATCAGCAGCATCTTTGAATTCCTCATTTTGAACAAGATTGTTAACTGAAGTAGACACTTGAGGGTTAACAACAACTGGTCAAACCAATGATGAGGTCCACCAGGAGGATCAAGATAAACCTGTTTCCTTGTAAATGTAACACGAATACGAGTGTAGAATCCTCATATGAATACAAGCCATAGAAAAGTAAGAACACAAGATAACCAAAGATTCAATATCTTGATTAACTAAAGAGAACTAGTACAAACATATACAAACAATGCTCATACAGACTCATGCAACACTCTATGTGCTCTTGTGTCTCTCTCTAGTTCACTGGTGTCTCACTTACTCCACCCCCCTCTGAGAAGTGCATGTCTCCTTATATAGTGTCCATACTCAGCAATTGTACGAAGTATGTTGCTGGTCATACGAAACACCAAAAGACATGAAGAATATACTCCAAAGATGCTCGTACGAATGATCTGGATCGTACGAAGCTTATCTTGTTCATACGAATCAAGCTGGATGCTTGATTCTATGAATTCATTCGTACGAACTGCATGTGACTCTTACGAGCAACATCCTGCTCGTATGAAGTATGTAGACTCTCAGAAAGTGTTTTCCTGTGAGAATGTGTCACAGACATGACGTACATAAGACTCAACAGTATGCACACATGGAATTGTTTAACACAGACAAGCTAAACGTCGTACTAAACCAAGATAGGAGGATATCTTGATTTGGTTGACACGACCAAACTATACAGACATAGTAAACAAAGACCGTACAATTACAGACGTAACTAAGACCAAGCGACAGACAAAAAGTGTATCAACAAGTTTTCTAGGAAACAACCGATGTCTTGAGTTAAAAAATAGCACTTGATTCCCCTCATGAAATTCTTTAGGTTTGCTTATTTTATCGTGTAGGATTTTCATGCGTTCGTTATAAATTTCGGAATTAGAGTATGCTTGATTTTTCATTTCATCTAATTCATTTAACCATTACAATCGATTTTTACCGGAAGTTTCTTGGTCTAGGTTTATGTTTTTTAATGCTAGTATGCTTTGTGTGCAATTTCTACTGGGAGGCGACAATGTTTTCTATAGAAGAGATTATATGGGTTAGAACCTATTGGTGTTTTATAGGCTGTTCGGAAGGCCATAAAGCATCATCTATTTTATCTGCCCAGTTCTTTCTATTTTGGCCCACAGTTTTCTCTAAAATTCTTTTCAAACCTCGATTGGTCACTTTGGCCTGACCGTTGGTTTGCGTATGGTAGGCGGTTGAAACACGGTGATGGACCCCATATTTTGTTAGAATTTTGCTAATTGGTAATTACAAAAAGGGTGCCTCTATCACTGATTAGTGGTTTTGGAGTACCTAGACGAGAGAATAATCGTTTCAGGAATTTTACTACAACTCTTCCATCGTTTCAGTAATCGACTGCCACAAGAATATATTTGTTCCCTTTTGAAGTGGGAAAGGTCTCATAAAATCTAAACCGTGAACATCAAAGATTTCATAAATAAGAATGCTATTTTGAGGCATTTCATTTCCCGATGAGATATTACATATTCGTTGGCATGTGTCATATGTTTTGATTAAATTATGTGCATCAATAAGGATGGTTGGCCAATAAAATCTCGAATCGAATACCTTACATGCAGTGCTCATTGCCCCATAATGTCTTCCATATGGTCCTTTGTGACAATGGCGAAGAATCTTTCTTATTTCTTGACCACTGAAGCACCTTCGTATAAGTTGTTCGGCACATATTTTAAAAAGATATGGATCTTCCAAAAAATAGTGTTTGACATCGGCAAAGAATTTTTTCCTTTGATGATATAACCATCCTTTGACTAAAATGCCACTAGCGAGATAGTTAGCATAGTCGGCGTACCATGGTATTTCTTGATATTCGACCATTTCCAAGGATTAGGTGGGGAATTTTTCATTGATGAGCTCTTCCCGAGTTATCTCCAAAGTGGGATTTTCTAAGCCAGATAAGTAATCAACGGCGGTGTTTTCTACTCTTCATTTATCTTTTATTTCAATATCGAATTCTTGGAGGAGGAGAACCCACCAAATCAAACGTGGTTTGGCATCTTGTTCTTTAAAAAGGTATCGAATGGCGGCATGGTCCGTGTAGACTAGTGTTTTAGAAAGTACAAGATAGGAACGAAATTTAGTAAAAGCAAATACTACGGCTAGTAACTCTTTTTCGGTAGTTGTATAGTTTTCTTGGGTATGGTTAAGTGTTTTACTTGCATAGTATATTGGGTGAAAATGTTTTTCTTTTCGTTGTTCCAAGACGGCTACAACCGCAAAGTCACTTGCATCGCACATGATTTCAAAAGGTACTTTCCAATCGGGTGTTATCATGATTGGTGCGTTGAGTAGCATTTCTTTTAGCGCAAGAAAAGCTATGTTGCATTCCTTGTCGAAGATTAATAGGTCATCTTTTTCAAGTAATTTTCTTAGAGGTCTAGAGATTTTTAGAAGTCTTTGATAAATCGCCTATAAAATCTGGCATGTCCTATGAAACTTCGTATGGCTCCAACGGAAGATGGGGGTAGTATATATTTCTGCCCGATCAACTTCCATTCCTTCGCTTGAGATTTTATGACCGGAGTACTGTTCCTTCAGTTACCATGAAATGGCATTTTTCCTAGTTAAGGGCGAGATTAGTTTCCTCACATCAGGATGGCATTCGTTCAAGATTATCGAGGCATTGGTCAAATATATCTCCAAAGTTAGAAAAATCATCCATGAAAACTTCCATAGTTTTTTCTATCATGTCGTGGAAAATGGCCACCATGCAAGGCTAAAATGTTGTGGGGGCATTGCATAGACCAAAAGGCATACGTCGATAAGCAAAGGTTCTATAGGGACTTGTAAAAGTTGTTTTTTCTTGTTCCTTCGGTGCTATGGGAATTTTGAAATATCCGGAGAAACAATCTAAAAAATAATAAAATTTATGACCGGATAGTCTTTCTAGCATTTGGTCGCTAAATGGCAAAGGAAAGTGGTCCTTCCTTGTTGCCTCGTTTAATTTGCGACAGTCAATACAAATCCTCCATCCGGTGATGGTTCTTTTTGGTATAAGTTCATTTTTTATTAGTTACTACCATCGTACCTCTTTTTTTGGTACTACTTGGACGGAACTTACCCAGGGGCTATCGGAGATAGGGTAGATGAGTCTAGTGTCTAGTAGCTTGATAACTTCATTTTTAACTACTTCTTGTACGTGTGGATTTACTTTTCCTTGTGGTTGTATCGCGGTTTTATAGTTATCTTCCATTAAAATTTTGTATGTGCACATGGAAGGACTGATGCCTTTGATGTCTGTAAGTTGCCATGCGATTTCTTTTTTTATGTTTTTTCAAAAGTTTTATTAATTTTCTTTTTCAAAAAGGGTTAGTTTTAAAGAAATGATGACGGGGAGCTTACCATGCTCCTCCAAGAATGAGTATTCTAGACCTTTTGGTAGCTACTTGAGTTCAAGTGACGGTGGGTCTTCAAGAGACCTCTTATTTTCTTCTTTATTAAGGCCGATGGCCGAAAAGATTTGTTCGATGACGTCTTCCTCTTCGACAAGTTGTTCCTCTGTTTCTTCCATATCGGGTGGCTCTATTTCATCTTCAATTAGGGGGTCATCATTGCCAATTGGATATTTAATTGATTGATCAAGATTGACGTACCTTTTGTCGCCCCTAATTGAAGTGGTAGGTTGTTTTGCTTCTGGTTGACTAAGGCTTGATGGGTTTTTATGAATGGTTGTCCCAACACGAGTGAAGCATCATCTATGATGATAAGTCAGTTGGTACTACCATTTGATTTGTTTGAACTAAGACATCCATAATCATTCCCATGGCTTTTATTATTTTTCGATTAAAGAGAAAAATAGGAATTTTAAGAGAAAAAAAATCCATCATATTTATACAGAATGACTACCCAGCGTATTTAATAAATACGCTTGGTTAGTAAGTACGCCGCCATCAGCAAGTTTCACACAATTACACTTCTGACTCTTTAACTTTCTCTAACCATTACAAACTATGAATAATCAAGCACGAACGGTCTCAAAAGTTCTAACAATATCCCCCCTAGACCGTTGTGTGCTTGGGTTTCTTCAATCTTGCTTGCGAGCTTCTGGGTCTTCGCCGGGTTCTTCATCCTTGTCTTGTGCAGCTTGAACCGTAGGTCGATCTATGGTTGCTTCGATTGTTTCTTCAGAGCGTAGATTAACAATAGCTTCAATTGAGGGTTGCTGTAACTCCGTAGTGGCTTCATATGTGGATGAAACCAGAGTTTGAGGGTGATGAAAAAAATGGTTTTCATATAACAAATATCATAAAATGTGCCCAACAAAAAGATTTTCTTCAAGGTTAAAATTTCTTTTCAAGCAATGGATTCTCGAAAATAAAATTTTAAGGGGGGAAGTTTCCAGAAAATATTGTTGAGACTTAATATTTTCTTGGCACCTGCAAGAGAAATCATAGAAAAACTGCTAACACTTATGTTCTGATCTTAAAACAGAAAAAGATTAAGGCCTCAAGTAACGACGTCTCAGTAGATTCAGCAATATCTAGAAGTAAACTGCAAAAAGGAGACAAACCTTAATCATCACACAAGAATTCTGAATACCCACAATGTTGTGCATCTTGCGGGTAACACGTTGCGGCGTATGACTTAGTGGTCTTAAATCTTGCGTTGATAGATTGCCAAAGTCCGAGATTTCGGGTCTTTATATTGGCTAATCATTCGGGGATATCATAGTTGCTCTTCTGCTGCATCCAGATATATGCTGACCTAGACACAGTTATGATATCTTGTCAAAAAGAGCCTATGCGGCCAAAACCGTACACAATTGAAGCTCTCATTGAGAATCATTCAAGTGCTTAAATTGTACCGCATCTGGTATCTGCCATTAACCCTCTCTATCTTCACTACTTTACATTTTATACTTAAATTTATAAATTTATAATATAGCACAATGTTTCACCGATACGTCGTACCACATTACATGGTACATCATACTAGAGCGGTCCGAAATGAGCCTACCCCGGTCGTACCGAATTTTAGGGACCTAGCGAATTGCGATCCCGTTCCACATTCCCATACCAGAGTGTTCCACGACCATGTGACTATGCATTATATAGCTTATTTAATATATGTAGCTGACCTCACAATCATATTAAACACAACACAATAAATAGAATCTAAATATAAATACCTAAAACTTTCACATTTCATTCAAGTGATATCATATGAAGTTCATGAGTTCAACACGTATGTTTTGAAATTACAGGATTCGATACAATCACTTAGTGTGTACGGGGTGGGTACGTGGAAATGGTGGGGTGAGTGGAGTCCCCGCGCGCGCACACTGCCGCCGAGTGTCACACCCCCAAAACCCTGGGTAAACTGATCGGTATCTTCATTGCACAATAGTAGCATTAAATGTAAAATAATACTTAATAAAGCAAAGTACTCAAATTACAAGGTATTCTACAAAAGATTGCTTTATACATAGTGAATGTGATTTTTATAACAATAATAATCTAATAGTCTTCCTGGGTTTCCCCAATCCTAATGATCCTTTTATTCCAACCGTTCCATTGCCTTAAGCTATTACCTAAGAAAATATGCTAAAAAATGTCAACGTAAGGTTGGTAAGTGCACAGGTTTCGATAATAAATTTGATCCGTTTTCCTTCTGGAAATCAACTTTGATAAACATTTCTTTGGAAAAATTATAAAACTTAGAAATGATTCCCTCCGAATTCATGTGAAACATTCCTTTTAGAAATCAACTTTGATAAACATTTCTTTGGAAAAATTGTAAAACTTAGAAATGATTCCCTCTAAATTCATGTGAGACATTCCTTTGAATATTTGGTATAAAATCCTATCAAATTTTTTGGTATAACTTTTTATTTGAAAAGTATAACAATTTAATATAACAAATAAGACAGTTCTATACTAATAAGGAACTACGACAAAAACACTACCAAGAGCCCATAACCAAATCAAAACTTGATTTCCCCTAAAATTATTTCAAATATATTCCCTAGTCTTGGAAACCCGACGACTGGTTGCGAGACTGGTTTTCAAACCGGATAGATCTACACAATACGAGGTTTAACGATTAATGATTATGGATACAAAGGGGCCACCATGTATTGAATCCACATGTATAAACTTGACTTACTCAAGGTCATCACAAGGTTACAATTGACAGTATTATCTAAATGTCACACTTAAATAACTAGTATAACTTCTCTTAAATGGAAAACATCATTTGAAAGGGGTTGTGAAACCACAAGAAAAATTGTAAAGTTTATAAAGCAAGCATGCTTCTCCTTCGAATATGTATAAAACAAGCAAAGTAAAAATGCTGTTGTGACTCACCTGGATTCCATACAAATACTAGCAATTAAAATTATGTCCGAGAAGGATATTTAACCTACAAGTTCCCTAACGTGTATAAGACACTAATTGTCTAAGAATGTGTCTACAAGGCAAGTTGATCACCCGTCTTTTTAGACTCAATAAGATGTTTATCCTTATGAAAAAACATTTAACTTAACGACCCGTTGGTGATGAATTATTCGAGTGTTTACCGTTATATATATATTAACATACAATACATATATAATAACACATAATACTGGGATCTCATCCCAAAACCTTATTTAAGAGTCCACGTTAATGTACAAGAAAATAATTATATTTATTTCTTAAATAAATACACATATTTTTACAAGAATATCATCCATCACATAAATCATATAAGTATATTTTACCAACTTGCACATATCAATATGTATATTCATACAATCGTCTAGGGATACCGTACCTGTTCGAATCGAATCGGTACCGGTACCGAAAAATGGGAAAAGTGGCTACCGGTACCGCTACCGAATATATCGGTTCGGTACCGGTATCGAAAATGGGGAAAGTGGGTACCAGTACTGATTATACCTGGTACGGATTCGGTACCGGTACCCAGTACGAAATGGTCATCTCTACAATCGCCTATAAATATTGTTTTCGAATAAGTGTACCGAATAGTCGTATATTTGACTTTCTGAAATTGGTTATGTTGGTGCATTATGTCTATTTTCTACATCTAGGATATGTCGATATTGTATATAGTGCTTAAATGTCGAATGTATAAATGTTATTTTTTGTTTTGTATGTTTTGTAAATGACTCGTATGAGTAAGTCAGTTGGCTCGTACGAGTGACACTCTGTCACTCGTACGAAGCAACCACTCGCACGAGTCACAGTCTCTGTTTCACACACCCTGGTGCGAGTCATGTCGACCTTAAATAGAGGAGTGTTGTGTCAGAGCTAAGTAGGGTTAGTTCAGTTGGTATGGCGAAGCCCTGCTGATTTGTTTACTCACTTCTGTACTTTGCACGTCAATTAAGACAATTCAGAGCAGTTAAATAGTAAGATCCTTCTTGTTTGTTTGTCATCCTCTCTAGCAATGAATTCTGCCTCTGCTAGCTGAGTTAGATCAGACCGGTTGCTCATCGGAGGAGCCGATCCCCCATTCACAAGTGGTATCAGAGCCTTGAGGCCTGATTGCTGACAAACGTCAAGTTTCTGCAGGATACCAACTGTTCAGATCAGATTCACTGTTACAAGCTTTCTACATCTACATTTCTCCCAAACTGATCTCGGATTTGGACGAAATTATGGACAAATTGGACTAGGATTCTAGGATATCATGTTAAATTCTATTCTAATCAATCCTTAACAATTTCAGATCTAAAACCGAGCTTAATTATGTTAAAATTGTAAAATTCATCCGTTTGGAGACCTAGTTTTTCGTACGAGTAGAGAGACCACTCGCACGGACAACTGACCATACGATTTAGGCCATTCGTACGAACAAATAATTTAAAAACTTACAAGTTTCAAAATTTACAAGTGTGAATCGTACGAGTATCTCATTCGTACGAGTGAAATTTTCATCCGTACGATTATTTCCTTGTTCGCACGAGTAACTTGTTTAAATCACCTTGTCCGCACGAATTTCTGGTCGTACGAACGAATCTTGGTCGCACGAATTGTTATTGTTATCCGCACGAAGGAATTTTTCCGTACTAATCAGTTTGTTCGAAAAGTTGTTTTTAAATCTTTGCAGAAAAATGGCCGAAGAATTTTATATCGTATTAGCTACATCAGCAGTCACGACTACTGCAACACAAAACATGAACAATCAAAAATGAGATGGGTACTATGACGAAACCGCCAAAGTTAATGAACCTTGAAGGCTTCGATAGTTGGAGCGAACGTTTCATGAACTGGGTTCAGGTAAATCATTTTACCTGTTGGTTTCCTATTGAAGAAAAGTACCAATCGCTTGTTGGAGAGAACAAACTCGAGAAGACATTGGCTCAACTTTCAGAGTATGAAAGGGAAACGTTTATCAATGAGAAGAAAATGATGAATATTCTTCAACAATCCATCAAAGAAGACATTCTGGCGTTATTACAACATGATGATGCACAATCATTGTGGAATTTCTTCGACTGAAAGTTCCAGGGAAGTGCCCAATTGCGCAAAGGGAAGAGATCGTTGCTGAGTACAGAATTTGACATCTTTACGTTGATCAAAGGAGAAACTGATTAAACAACAAATTGAAAGATATTGTCATCTGGTGGTGCAACTGAAGAGAATGGGAATCGTCAAGACGAACGAAGAACTTGTTGATAAACTCGCTGATTCCTTGCTACAAGGCGAATGGTCTACTTATTTGACCATTTTGAAGAATGGATCTGAATATGGTAATCTCTCATTACCACGTTTCATCGAAAGATTGGACGTACATGAACTAGAAATGCAAAAGATGGCAAAGAACAAGAATGCTCAAGTGCAACAAGATGTTAATCTTTACTTCAAGAATAGTTCTGCTACTCAAATACAGTCTCCGAAGATCCAGACTGCCTTTAGTGCTTACAGTACACGAGCCCACCATCAAATCAAAACAACAGTTTTCAATCATTTGCAATGGTGAATCCAAACGCGTCTCAAAGTCCATAGTCATCATATGGATCGATCAATCCCCAACTCAACCAGACCAGTCAATCTAATCCTACTCAAAGGGTACTATAGTGCAATATTGCAGTTGATTTCCAGAATGCACAAAACTTTGGTGAGAAAACCGCTAAGCAGCATATGTCCCTATTAGCATCGGTTCTTGAATCTTATGATAGTCTTGTAGCAAGAAGGATTGGAAATTCTAAATGACAGAGAAGATTATGACCAGATTGATCCAGTAGGGGATGGAGTTGATCGATATAAAGTGGTGTATGGCATCTATTGTTCGACGCGCACAACGCTTCATGGAAATTACGGGAAAAGAGAACTTGGGAGGTTTGAATGGAAAACTAGGGATTCGACAAATCCAAAGTTACTTGTTTTAAGTATCAGGAAAAGGGTCACTTTAAGCGTGAATGCCCAAATAGAGAAGCTCAAGGGAACCAGAACCAATTTGCCGATGACTATTCAAGAAGGTATTTACCACTGTCCCAAACCAAGAACTCGTATGGTGCAGATCGAAGATAAACAACCAGAGACCAAAGACAAAGCTGCTAGTGGTAACTCAAGAAGATGAGGACTTTAACCAGAACAAATATATTTCCAAGAATGAGAGTTTAGCTTTGGTTGCTGAGATAATCGAAGAACATGAAGAAGAATCTGAGGCAGCTTTTGATGAGGCACCAGAAGATGATTATTACTATCAGACATCATTAGAAGAGGAGGAACTTTTAAACAATGTGTTTAAACACCTCTTGCCTAACGATATGTTGAAAACTTTTGCAGGTTACTTTGGATCAAGTCAAGATCATCTTGCAAAGAATAGAAGACGCCTGATGTTGAACAGAAAGTTGATGAACAGATGAAGAAGTTGGCTGATGAGACTGTCAAACCATGCATGGAAAACGTTAATGAGGTAAATGAGTCCAAATGTGAGTTTGTAGTTGAAAAAATGTTTAAAATGTGTTGAGCCATGCAATGAATATCTTGTAAAAAACACACACTATACTAAGCTCAAAAGTTTAACAGACAATTTGTCGAGTGATTTTAAATCAACTAAAGAAGCATACGACAAATTAAAGAACTGTTAAACAGTATGAAAAAGCACTCAGAGAAAATGATGGAACTCTTTCTATGCTCAAAGCGATAGTAATGGACAAGAAAATGGCCATTAATATTCACTTAAATACTATCGCTGAGCTAAAGAGTGAGCTTGAGAAGGTAAGAATTGAAACTGAACGGGTTAACAAGCTGTTAGTTAGTTATTCAACAAGTCTTAGGTCATTGATCACATTTTACAAAAATTGAAAACAAAGAAGAATCAGAAAAGGTTGAAAACAAGAATGCGACTTATGATCGTGTTCCACTCCGTATGTGGAATAGTTATGCGTGTAAAAAACAACTTGGCTAGAAAAGGCGCTCAATCTAAAACTGAAAACTGAACAATCAAATGAGCTGCCTACAAACATCGACGTAACTTATACAACTTTTGAAAGTAAATGTGACTCTGAAGTGGTTAAAACAGTGGTCGAAAATGTGTTAAAAAGTGAATCTGACAAGTCTGAATCTGATGTTGAAACATCGAAAGATAGTTTACATACTGATCCAAATGTCATAGTTTATAAAATGAATGGATCTGATAAGCTATTTTCTGATGAGGACTTTCCCATCCAGAACGTGAATCTGGATCGTGTTGATATATTGTTCAAGCTTGTGGAGGTAAGTCATGCTGATTTAGATAAACATGATGCATCATTCTATTCTAAATCCAAATGTGACAACCGACCCTACTATCATAAAAATAGAGATTATCCTGAAAATAAAAGGGCAGGGTTGGGTTTCCGAAAGCGACGAATGAACAACAAGTCCCAAAAACTTAACTTTACTAAGAAAATCAACTTTGTTTTTGGGACAACAAAAAAAAAGGAGAAAGAAATCATCGGAACAAAATCGAATGATGATTTCAAGTAAGAGAAAGAGAATAGGAAACAAGTTTTGGAATCTTCTGTTCGAAAGGACAGTTGAATGTGCTACAAATGTCAAGATGTTCGGCACATTGCAAGATATTGCTCACAAGAATCTCCAAAACCTATTTCTCATTCTAAAAAGTTCACCAAGGACGAGAAACAAAAGGCACCTATGATTGCGCTAAAGCAGATTTTGAAAAGAACCAACGAATTCTACAAAAATGTTAAAGCAAGTCTTCAACGTCATTCAAAATTTGAAATTGGTGAAACATCAACTAATTATCGACAAAAGGATTCTAAATTTTATGCTAAAAAGGGAAATCTGAAAACGCAAACATGGGTGACAAAAGTAAAATCATCCAAGTTAGAACCGACACCTTCTGTTCCAAAGAAAACCGAGCCTAAAAAGAACGTTAAAAACAAAGTAGCTCCAAAATTTGACATTCTGAACCCACCCAAGACCAAGCAGGCTTGGGTTTGTTTGTTTAAATAGTTTTTTCAACATGTGTGCAAAGACTCCCATGATCGATAATGTCTAAATGGATAATGGATAGTGGAGCTTCCAAGCACATGATTAGGGATGCTTGCGTTGTTACACGACGTTAAAGCTATCCGCGGAGGGTACGTAGGTTTTGCCGGAACGCAAGGAGGAAGGATTGTCGGTGAAGGAGTTCACACGAATGTAGTTGTATCGTTTGATAAAGTGAACTACATCGCGGAACTCGAGAACAATCTACTCAGCATTTCACAGATTTGTGACAAGAAATTCACAACGCACTTCAATGATAAAGAATGCTTGATCTTAAAACTGGGTTTCAAGATTCCGAAGGAATGGATTCTGATGCGTGCGCCGAGAGAAAATGATCTTTATGTTCTGGATATGAGTGTCGCATAAACAACATCGAAGAAACTTCAATGCTTTGTTTCCAAAGCTACCAAGAAAGAGTCGATACTATGGCATAGAAAGATGGGGCACATTCATCTGCGAAAGATGAATTATCTTCTGCATAACAACCTAGTTGAGGGTGTTAATTTGAATTTCAATTATCCGATTATTGTCTGAGCTGTAAAAAGGGGAAGCAACACAAGAAATCGCACCGACGAAAGCTGTTGAATTCTATCAAGCTACCACTAGAGAGGCTTCATATAGATCTTTCCGGACCAGTAAACGTTAAAAGTATTTCAGGTGATCTATAATGCCTTGTCGTTACAGATGATTATTCAAGATTCTCATGGGTTTTCTTTTTGGAAAGCAAAGATGAAACATTGGAAACTCTAATGATTCTCTTCAGAAAACTGGAAAACCTCTATCACTTGGCAATCATGAGAATCCGCAATGACAATGGTACAGAGTTCAAGAACAAGAGGATGCTCGAATTCTGTAATGAAAAGGGTATTCTTAATGAATTCAGTGCTCCTTATACTCCACAACAAAATGGAGTAGCTCAACGAAAGAATCACACACTGATTGAGACTGGCAGAACTATGTTAGAAGATTCGAAATTGCTAATCAGCTTCTAGAGTGAAGCAATCATGTCAGCGTGTTACACCTTGAATCGTGTGTTAACAGTTAAGCCTCATAACAAGACGTGTTTCGAGTTACTAAATCAGCAAAAACTCAACCTTGCATTTCAGGAGCCATTTGGATCACCGTGTACTGTATTAGACTTGGCTGGTAAATTTAGTGCCAAATCCTTGGAAGGATTCTTCGTGGGTTATGCTACTCCTCAAAAACGTGTCTTCTTGCCGAGTTTAAACCAGGTTATTCTTGCGCAACATGTTGATTGTCAAAGATATACTACGCCAATGCAGAAATCTAGGGATCCATGGCTGTTTAACTACGATGGTTTGTGGAATTTTTTCGACCTCCCAAATGTGCCATCAGAAGAAGAACTTGTTATGCTCTTTCAACAGCATCAAATATCTAACCTAGAGAAAGTTACCAGACCATTAGTGATTTCTCCATCACTTCCTGTGTCTAACACGTCTGATGAAGGTTTGAGCTCTTCTCATCAAGAATCTGTACTTGTACCAATTGTCAACTCTACCGAATCATCTGCCCAGCAACAGCCAAATGCTGACTCTAATCGGGAACCAATTTTTGATGATGGAGGATCCAGTTCCGATGAAGGATCTGAGTAGATTGAAAGCATCCTGAATAATCAAGTGATCAGATAAATGTCAGAATGAAGCTTCATCATTTGTACCGGTTGTGGATGAAGTCATCACAAATTTGCAAACACAAGTAGATGTTCCAAATGAAGTGATGCCGAGGACGCTTTCGTATCATCCTTCGGAGAATATTATAGGCAGCTTACAAATGGGAGTGCAAACTCGCAATCAGATCAACAAGGATCTAAGTTGTTTCTATTCTCGTATTGCTCCACTTCAAACCAGACTTTCTAATAGTGTGTTCAAAGAAGAGAGCTAGGTGGACGCAATGCAAGAGGAGTTGCTTCAATTCCAGAAACTGGGAGTTTGGAATCTTGTAGACGTACCAGATCATCACAAAAAGATAAACACTAGATGGATCTTCAAGTGCAAGCGTGATGATTGAGGGATTGTAGTGCACAACAAAGCTCGACTTATGGTTCAGCGTTTCCATCAGCAGGAAGGGATGGATTACACAGAAGTCTATGCCCAGCTCGCCCGTCTTGAAGCAATCACATATTCCTTGGCCTTTGCCTCTTGGAAAGGGTTCAGGGTTGTACCAATTGGATGTCAAATCTGCTTTCATGTACAGAAAAGTAAAAGAGGAGGTGTATGTGGCCAACGACCGGGGTTTGTTGATCCAATGCACAAAGACAAAGTCTACCTTCTGAAAAAAGCCTTATATGGTCTACACCAAGCCCGAGAGCTTGGTATGAAATGCTGTCTCAACATCTTCTAGACAACGGCTTTATCAAAGGAACCATAGATTCTACCCTCTTTACAAAGGAAGTGGATGGGCATTTGATTATCGTACAGATATATGTGGATGATATTATCTTCGATCGACAAATGACAAGCTGTGTAAAGACTTTGAAGAAGTCATGAAGCGCAAATTTGAAATGAGCGCGATGGGGGAGATGAAGTTCTTTTTGGGACTTCAGGTCGATCATTGCCTGATGGTATCTTCATCTATTAGACGAAGTATGTTCATGACATATTGGAGAAATTCGATATGGCAGTAGCTAAACCAGCATCAACCCCATTAGCTCCTAATCACGACATTTGTCCAGACCTTAATGGAGTCAAAGTTGATGAGACTTGATACCGCTCCATGTTCAGATCCTTGATGTATCTCACTGCTTCTCGACTAGATATCATGTATCCAATATGCCTGTGCGCTCGTTATCACTCCAATCCAAGAGATTCGCACTTGCTCGCCGTCAAACTTATCATGAGATATTTGAAGGGTTTTCCAAGCACCGGCTTGCGGTACCCTAGACACGACGACTTCAATCTTGCGGGTTACTCGAACTCTGATTTGGTTGCTGCAAACTTAACACCAAATCTACGACGGCTGGTTGCCAGTTCTTTGGAACCCGTTTGGTAACATGGTAATGCAAGAAACAGACTGCAGTCGCTCTCTCTACCTGTGAGGCTGAATATGTTTCAACATCCAGCCGTTGTTCCAAGATTCTGTGGATTCAACGGCACATGAGAGACTTCAGACTACAATTTCTTGATACGCCTATATATGTTAATAACCAGGCTGCGATCGATATCACTAAAAACTCATGTCAACACTCTCGAACCAAACATATTGAGAATCGACACCACTTTATCCATGATTGCTACGAGAAAAAGTTGGATAGAATTGAAAAAATCCACGCTGATGACCAAAAAGCAGATTTTTATACCAAAGCCTTTGATCGTACAAGATTTAAAAATCTTTTAAAATTAAATGTTTATGAAATCTAACATTAGGGATATACATGAGGTTGAGTTTGAGGATGACGATGACTTGACGTGATACTCATCGTTTGACAAATTTTTCTGTATATTCTTTCTTAAAAACTCTAAAAATCCAAAAATATGTTTTTGATTTTAGAGAGAGAAATTTTGGGAAAATACAAAAATATTATAAAAGTCAAAAAGAGTTTTTGTGACAAAGAAGAATCATATTATATCAATATGACAGTCACAGTATGCTAAAGATATGTAATGTTTAAACAAGTAATTACACAGGTCTTACTGAGGATGTGCCAATAGGCTTCACTCGTTCAGTAAATTGTTTTCAAGATATAAACCTAAATGAAAAACTGAATAACATGTGGGTTAACATCTCTCGGATATATGGACTTAGTACTCCGAAATTTCGTTTGAGAGAATGCAAGATTCTGCGATACTAGGTCTTTATATTTAATCGATATCTGGGGTATTATCCGAGTTCTTCTGATTTTGCGTCAGCAATGGCCTAGAACTTGTATAATACTTTAGGCATTATTCACCTACAAAAGCTAGATAAAAATGATTATGTCATAAACTTTGTGACAACTGCAGTTCAAAAGATTCCTTTAAGGAACATCACCTAAAGACGAGTCTTCATCTCTTTGTCTGTACGGTAGTACTAACCTGAGCTCTCAAGGTTTCGCAATTCACCCCTTTACAGATATCATTTGGATATATTAATCTATGAAATGAAATTATTGGAATCTTGATACGGGAGCTATTCTAAGATGGGACACACAGTTATGTCATATTCCTAATATTACTTAACATATCTTGAAACAGTTGAGAAACGAGAAGAGGTTTAAGTGAATTAGTATATTGACAATCTAGGTAAATCTGGTTAAAAACTTAATGAGTATACCAAGATCAACGGTAGTGGTGATTTGTTAAACACTTGATATGTTTCTCTTAAACACAAAACTCACAAAAATATGTATCTTTTCTTGTTATTTCTTGTCGAAAAATCCTAAAACCCAAAACGATTTTCAGTTTCCTTAGCTTTTTAGTTTTGTTTTGGTCTACCGATGATGTACACACTGACAGTTGAAGTCATGGAGACATCTTGCTGAAGGAAATCTGAAGACCATGGGTTGGGAGCTAATCTACAAACGAAAAATTTACTTGAACGTCAATAAAGTTCATTAATTTGAAACTTTACAATTTAAAATAAATATGTTTTGGTCAAAAATGGTCAACCAAAGTCATTAACTGGACTTGGTAGGCAAATCAGATAATTAGGGTTATTAACTTGGACTTGGTTAACTAAGTGGTTTTAAACAGATAAAATGCATAAAAAATTAAAAATTTTCTAAGTTTCAGAACTGATTCGTACGAGTCTCACTAACTCGTACGAAAAACGTTTGGGTTTCATTCACATGAACCATTGGTTCGTACGAACCATTGGTTCATACGAACGACCCTAAACTAGTATAAAAGGTCACTTTCTTCGCACGAACCAATTTTATGCTACTGTGCGTCTAAGAGAGATTTTGTGCGAATCAGTTTTAAACTTCGAATTTCTTGACATATACCTAGTATCATTACATTGGGGAGGTTGATACGCACACCTCTTTCGATGGGAAAGGTACTATTGCCTGTTCTTAGCCGATAAAACTTAAAATTGAACTTAAAAACGTTAATATCGGCCCCAGTAGCCTATAAATCCACTATCAGTTTGTTAAAAACAACATGTTTTGAGTTTGGTTTGAAAATTGGTGTTATTGGAACGATTCAAGATTCGTACAAAGGACCATTCGTACAAATTGTGTTTTGAATCTGTTAAGAATTTTTGATTGGTACGAAGCATGGTTCATACGAAGCAAGTTTGGTAAAGTTTTGGAAAAATGTCTAACTTTTCAGTCATCCGTACCAAGTAGTGATTCGTACTAGTGATATCTTTATCCAAACTTGTGAAAAATTTCAAACTATTGACTCGTACGGTTGTATGGCTCGTACGAATGATTTTGAAATTTGAAAATTTTTCTAACGGTTTGTATTCTTTTTGTGTATAGGTCAAGAAAACGCCTTTCTCTCCGTTCCACAATATATGTTGTTTGCTGGACGCTTCTATTCTGGAGATTGCTGCTTACAGAGATGTGTTAGATTTTTTGAGCAGGATTCTGATTACACAACCGCTCATTGATCATCATACAGCTTATAGATCTCATGTTGAATATTTCTAGAATGCGGCAGAGTATGATACTGAATAAAATGCGATAGTTTCGGCGGTACAGATTGATGACGATCCTATCGGTTTTCTAGATCAGGAAGATTTGATCCGGACAGTTTTAGATTTTAAGGATAATGCAGACGATCCTATCGGATTTTTCGAGTACATGGTGAAGGGTTGTTTTTACAGAATGGGATATGCTGGATTTGGGAACACCGCGCCATTTAAGAAATGGAAACCTCAGTGCACCATTTCGTTACATTGCTCACGCTGTGGCTCATGCGTTGAGTCATCGCAAATGAGGATTTGATAATTTGGTTGATTACCAAATGTGTATGATTACTGCATTAGTCCTGAATCTGCCATATAACTCTTCTAAGGTTATATTTACACAAATGGTACAGAACATACAGAGAGAAAGTTCTTGTAGTACCCTCGGTTTGTACAGATGTTGTTAGATCACTTGCACCCGAATTTGAAGAAGAAGAAGGACGATGTGTTAAAGCTTGAACATATGGATGTCTCGAGTCTCAAGAAGATGAACTTGCACTTAAAGACATTTCCGAATGCTAAGCCCGTTTTTGATGCTATAGTCGACAAAGATTACATTTCTCCAGCTCTAGGTAAATGCAGAAAAGAAAACAGTGGAGATGAGAACGAGGAGTTGACTACGCTAGAAAGTTTTGTTGATAAGCGCAGTTTGTGGTTTGTAAAAGATGGAGAGAAAGGTTCAAAGAGAAAAGCAACTGCTACATTTTCTGCTTCTACATCGCAAAAGAAAAAGCCAGCAGTTAAAGTTCTGGGCTTAGAGATGAACCAGATGTTGAAGAAAATATTGGAGATATCGCTACAGACATCGAGAGACAAGCGTTTGGTGGAGAAAAATTAGCTAAAGACGCATCGTCTTCGAGCACTAATTATGATGAGAGACGCGTTGGTGAAAGAAAAAGGGCCAAAAAGATATAGGCAAAGCGTCTGGCCGAGAAAAAGAGAAAAGCTGAAGAGCGAAAGCGCTAAGCGGCAGGTGAAGATCATATTACGTCTGTACCTTCGGGTTCAGATACAGATACTCCTGTATGCACACCGGCGAAGAAAAAGACACGACGGTTTAATCGCTAAGTGCTAGAAGCTCTGAGTGCTCTACTGTGAAATCTAAAGAGACAGTACAAGAGCTGACGGTCGAAGAAGAGATTGTTGTTGAACCAACTCCGTTATCTCCAGTTCATCAGTCTACTTATCAGATTCAATCATCGCCACCACGTTAATCTACTCCGCCACAACAGCAAGCACCTCAGCCGCCTCCACAACCAACACCAAGACAAGCTACATCGCAGCCGCCACTGCATACTTCACAGCCTAGTCTCAGTTTGATTTTAAGTTTGATTTTGGAGACATTCTAGGGGGTGAAAACTTTACAACATACATGGTCAATGATCCGCGTGTTGACGAACTACAGAAACAAGTCTTGTTGAACACAATCAAAATTGCGGAATTATAGGAGCAGATTAATGTGTTGACCGAAGATAAACAGCAGTTAGAAGACATTCTCGCAAGTATAGTGTCAGAGAATGAGAGGTTGCGACTCAGAATGGCTGAATATGAAGAGGAAAAGCTTCAAAGTAATAGAAGAATGAATATGTTTGAGAAGATTTTGTCGAAAAAGCTGGAAGTAAACATAGCCGCAGAGATTGATGAGATTGAACGTGCGGAGGCTAGAGAACGTGTTGCTAAACGAGAATGTCTTGCTAAAGAACTATCAGATGCGCAAGGCAAAGGAAAAGAGAAAGTGGTAGAGGATCCCGTGAACGTCGAAACTGCGCCAGAAGCTGAGTCTGCGCTAGTTATCACAGATATTGTGTTGTATCAAGTGCCGAACAAGTTTGTGCTGATCGGGAAGCCTAAGGATGGGGAGATTGATATATCAGATCTTTCTGTGAGACACGGCAAATGGTTATTGAAGAAAAGTGTCGCACCCCAACCGATGGCAGAAACATCGGAGTGAGACGACAACGAGATTGCTCATTGCTCACAACGCTAATAATGATAATATTTAATAAAATCAAATTTCATTTCAATAATAATTCTCAAGTACAACATCAAAGCAAATACAATACAACAAAATTGATAAAACAAATTAGCCTAACGTCTAATTGTGTGTATGGAAGTCCTTGCTATTTGTTTTCATATCATCATCTTCATCAACCTGTAACATGTTTTAAAATACAATTCAATGCAAAAGCAAAGGTGAGTACACAAGTTTAAGCTAGCATATGTATACGATTAAAGTTTAAATAAATCCTCATGGCAACTATGATTTTACACGAGCATAAACAAGGCATGCAATACTACTAGCCAAACTCTTAACGAAAACACGCTGTTTTAACATGGCCTAAAGTTTATGCGATGGAGGGGGATGCGTGACTTCCTATAGCACTATACATGTCAAACGAAGGCTTTAAACCAATTAATGACTAAAGTATCACATAAAGAATGTCCAAGATATAAGCATCACGTAAGAGTATCAAGTGTTCATATGTATAGGATTGTTTGTGCATTTTATAAAGTCTAAGTGTTGTGGTTTTGGTGTAAGTAAACATGTTACACCCAAAAGTGTTGTAAACGAAAAGTGGGTCGAGTATACTCACGGTTTTGCTAAGTCTTCAAACTTGGTGAGTTTGCGAAGGTGGTTGGTGGATGGGTTGAGCGTCGAGTTAACTTTTGGGAGCCTTGATCTTTGAGAGGAGAAGAGAGCTCTTAGAGCTTTTAGAGAAGAGAAGAGGAGATTGAGGTGTGAAATGAGGGTGGGAGGAGGCTTCTATTTATAATGGGGAATTAGGGTTTAGGTAATTAAAGAAGTTGGTGGTGGTTGGGGGGTTGTTAGTTGAGTATTAAATGCAAGAAGCACAATCCAACAAACACACTTTTGACCAATCCATGAGCTAGAAACAAGAATCTGCGGATTATGCTATTTTTAGTCCTTGAACTTAGTTTATCTTTCATTTCATGGTAAAACTTGATATTTTCGCATGTTTTCAAGTGTATAATGTATATGTAAGTATACTTTAGGTATCAAGTATGAATGTATGAGTATATTTGCACGTATAACAAGTATCGGTTTGTATGTAAACACGTATGTAACAATTAAATGTATGTAAGACAAGTATGTATCAGATATGAATTTTATTACGATCAAAGTCTCGGATTATAAGATTGGGAAATGAAATACGAATGCGATATGAATACAAGTTTCCATAAATAGAAATACGATTACATTTTCTAATTAAGGAAAGTACGAAAAAGCGAGGTGTTACAGTCTCCGCTCCTTTAGGAAATTTCTTCCGAAATTTATTTAAGAGGAAAACTTTGGAAAAGATGTCAAAATCAAGATTTTGAAGTTTAAAGTTTTTGCGGAGTTCATGTATAAGTGTGTCAATATGTAACGAAATCTTGTAGGATAAAAATGGTAGGTTCGTGAAAGGAATTTGTTTGACTAAGGTGTTTTTGAGACACCAATCGTAAACGTGTATAACGATAAGTAAAAACATGTATGTGTGTCTGTAAGCAAGTGAGTTTGACTGGGTCTGGACAACTCATTAGAAGGAATATTTTAAAAGAGTGCGACCTAAGAGGAAGGTTTTAGTATGACTAAGGATGTATTCTGATAAAAATGAGTGGTTCGCACTGTAAGTTGTAAGAAAAGTTCTGTCAGTTCTGGGGCGTATTAGTAAAATAACTTGTTATAGAAAAAAATGTTTATTGGAGAGAGTAAGGATGGTAAATATTTATGGTTTCTAAAAGATTTTGGCGATAATAGACCGACTGGCAGAAGTTTGCGCATAGATGAGAGTGAAATATAGTTTTAAAAGAAAAGAAACATTTTGACCAAATTGGGCCGGTGGGGATGTTTATAAAAATGGATTGACTGTTTTAGGCTGATTTGTTGTAAATAAAGTTTGGATGAAGGGTTAAGGGAAGAATTGGGAAAATCGTGGTTTGGTAGTGAATGATTCGGTAGGTGTATGCGAGGGGTAAAAATGGTATGAATATCGGATAAAATGCGAGGGGTAAAAATGTCTTTAGAATGGTAGTATAAAGTGAGCGTGTTTTGGACGAGTTATGAAAATCGAGGGCAAGAGGTTCGTTTGACCGACTAAGTTGATAGGTAGCATTTCATAAAGTTTTTGGAAAATTGTGAAAGAAATGTTTAAAGTGTCATTAGGGGTTTCGTTTATGTAATTTACGTAAATATGTTTTAAGGTGAGAAATCGTTTGGATAAAATAGTAAGGATCGAGGTTTATGCATAAATGAGAAAAATTGAAAAAATGATAAAAGGTTTAGGTATAAGTTTTGATATAGTGATTGTTATGAAAATAGTCGAGTTGGAGTTGGACTTCGACTCATTTCTCCAATTTGAGTTTTGCGAAAAAAGACATCTAGGTGATCGATAATAAAAATCACGTTTGAGCATGTAAGTATTGTATAATATGTATGAGTTCACATAGGTGACATAAGCATAACAAGTATTCAATAGTATAAACATGTACGATTGCGTAAGGAGTATGAATTTAGTTGGTTTGCAAGAACTACTATTGTTTTTTATTGCGAAAGATGTGCGAATTGTGCATCGGGTTTGAAATGAACGAGGTGATAAGTATTAAAACACATAGGAATTGAGATAGCATAAAAGATAGGCTTAGTAAAATATTGGAGTGTTTTGGGTTGAGAAGTGTCGACTATTCCAAAGTGAATTGAAGATCCTTTCAAATTAGAGGAACGTGCTTTGGCCTATAGGTAAAATGCTCTCATCGAGAAGCGATTAACGGCATTTTACCCTTCCAGTTACTACACGTTTCTAATTGATCGAAATATTGAAGAAATTGGCGAGATCCAAAAATCGAGGAGTGGGACTAGTTGACAAGGTGCGGGTTTCACCCCTAACTTGACAACATCGTACCCTAAGCGTGGTTGGTACTTACCAAACAAGGAGCGAATTCCGTCTTGTTGGTAAGGGTCTGTCACACCCCGACCCGCAGCGGAAAAGGTGATCGGGGCATGATTGGGTTATCATCAAAGCTCATGACATTTATTATGCGTTTCATATTCATTAAATACAATTTAATGGAAATTTACAATAATTGTTACAACATATTATAACTATCAATCTAAGCTTCTTTGTTCTCTTCTAAGGCATTTCCTAGGTTTTCTTTGCTTCTACCTGTTCACCTGTATCATGTGTAAAAAGGTTTTGGATCAACATAAAGTTGGCGAGTGAATCCTATGGAAAACATTTGAACAAGTTTATTTGAATTGATTATGAAATATGTGCACAACCAAACATGAGTAAAATAGATGTAAACTTATTCAACAATCATAAGATATTAAATAAAACACACATGAACAATAATGGAACATTTAGAGGCACGCGATGCTCAACTCGTCTCTCACGAGGAACTGAGGGGCCTAATGAATGAATTGCATAAACATGATAATATGAATGACACAACTACAAACAATATAAACTCAATGATACACACATGAACAATAATGAATTTGATTTGAGGCACGCGTTGTTCAACTCGTCTCCCACGAGGAACGTCTCCCACGAGGAACTGATGGGCTTAATGAATGAGTTTCATATAATTTGACAAGAGGGAATAAGTAATCACAACAATATAAACAATCTAAGTTTAGATCATGATGTGGTATGGCACAAGTTTAAATAAACAAGTTAATTATTTTTATAACACATGACACACCCCAAAATGTGTAATTTAAAAGGGGAAGTTGTAAGATTCACTCACAGTGGGTGCGTTCGGTTGATGATGTTGAATGCACGCGAAGTGGTTTTAACCACGAGTGAGATTAACCTAGATAAACCGCATTATGGTTTGGTAAGTAAACGGATTTTATTAATCTATTTTAGTAGGATTGTTGGGTGTATTTTTGTGAGTTTAAGGCTATTTTCTAACCTTGAAAATGTTATTTTTAAGTATTTTTAATTGATTTTTAATTAAAATAATTAAATAAAAATAATAAAAAATTTTGACTTTTTCTGACCGTTGACTTGACCGTTGACCGTTGACTTGACCGTTGACCGGTTCGAATCGTGTATATAAGTGCGCTGGGTGAGGCTCGAACCCGAGACCTCCCGTACGCGTGCACGCAGCTCTACCAACCGAGCTACGTGTCTAACCCGTTATATATCTGTTTTTAATTATATTTATATATTAACTAGTTTAAACAGAAAATCCTTTTATTTTAAAAACACTTTAATTGAATTAGACGGTGCGCTCCACAGGTCTCGAACCCGGGACCTGTGGCTTAAACAAACACACAGTCCACCGCTGGACTGTGTGTTTAACATGTTAACTTTACAGATTTTTTTTATACTTAAACACAAGTTAGTTATTTCCTTTTCTGTCTTATTTTAAAAAAATAGATAATTGTCCGAGTCGGTGCAGTAGCCCGGACTCGAACTCGTGACCTGTGATATAAACATACACACAGTCCACCACTGGAATGTGTGTCTAACTTGGTTATTATTCCGGTTATTAATATACTTAACATATATCAGTATGACTCCGGTTCGGTTAATCAAAAAAATCATTTTTATTAAGGCCGCGTGTGTGGAACAGGATTCGAACTCGAGACGTTAGTGTTTATTGTGCACACAGTCCACCGCTGGACTGTGTGTCTAACCCGAGTTATAACTTGATTTTAATTATACTTATATGTTACAGTTACTTCGTCTTCTCCGTCAGATTTTAACCAGAATCGGAAAATCCGACTGGTTCAAAGTCTTAATCGGTTTCTTTAGTGTTTTAGGTTAATTATAGATGAGATATAAGTAAAAAGAAAGGAAAATTAGGCGTGAGGCATACCGACTATCTTCCTCTGTTTTCCGGCAGAACTCCGGCGACAGCAATACGCTCTTGCGTCAGGTGTCTTGCAGTAGCGAGTCTCCAGAAAGTTTGAAAAAGGTATGGGTGACTTCGGTATAAGTTCAAACGGTTTAGTAAGGCTCAGAAATGAGGAAACCGGTTTTCCGGCGATGAGCAGAGATATTCCGGCGAGTGGAATTACGTCCGGTAAAGGTGTGGTTTTGAGCGAAAAAGTTTGCGGTGGGTTGTGGGTGAATTTATAGGGAGAAACCGAGATGTTTTTGGCCTGATTTCCAACTGGATTCATTGGTTTGAATTTCTCCGGCGGTTATGACTTTGGTCGCGGACTCAAACATCGGTTATAACCGATATGGCGTTTATGATTTACGTTATAACCGAAAGAAACGTTAAGTTTCGCGAGATTGCCGGGATTTCCGACGACTGAATTTTTGGGCGCCGGTTTTGAATTCGTAACGTCATGATATCAATTAAATGATTCTAATATTTAACAAATAACATCAGTGGCGCAGTGGTTCAAGTGTTATGTGTTAAGTCTGTTTGTTGACCGGTACTGACCCGGGTTCGAAACCCGGCAGAACCAAGGTACTTTATTTTGCGTTTTTTAACAGTTTCTCAAAAACTAATTATATATTCCCGTATAATAATTGATTATGTATCGTTTAAAATTATTTTGGGATTTAATTCGCAACGAAAATTTTAACTGACTGTTCGGTTGATAAACGGAGCGGGTTTGGTAAATCCGTTTTTGACGGATGTTACAGTATCCCCTGCTTTTTAGAAATTTCGTCCCGAAATTTAAATAGTGATATATTTGACTAAAAGAATGATGGTGTTTAGTTTGTCAGTTACTTGCTTAGAAAAAAGTAAGGGTTTAAGTTTTTGTTTGAGGCGGTAACGTTCCTGGAAAGGGTTAAGTATCCTATTACAGGAATCGCTTTTTGTTGCCTACTGTATAAGTATTGATAAGCAGGAATGATTCGCTAAAAATGATATCATGCATAAGAGTTTAGATACGTTTGGAAAAGTATGGTTATATCCTAAGGCAAAACTTCTAACACTACAACCTACATGGAAACATAAATAAAACACAACAGCTGATATTTGAACATAATTAAACACAACAGCTAATATTTGAACATAAATAAACACAACAGCTAATATTTGAACAAAAATAAACACAACAGCAATTATTTGAATCCACATTCTGATAGCATATATGTTTGAATGGTGGAAGTTCCTCTCTCGTTTGTTATGATGGAGAGGTTAGTTTATGTAGAAATGGAACACAATTCCAATTTCTCTAAATAGCAAGATGATATAAATGTAACACAAATTTCAACCAAGGCAATACCAAATCTTACATGGAACTTCTCATAACCGCCTAATAATGCCTCTGATCCTTTGGCAAGAATACTTATATATAGGAAGTACCAGCGGCGTATCCACCATATTCTTGCCAAATTTTCATTGGTTTTATCCACAAGTTATGATTAGTTACCAAGAAACTAATAAATCCTACATAGAACTTCTCATAACCGTCTGACAATGCCTCTGATCCTTTGAAAAGAATACTTATATATAGGAAGTACCAGCGGCGTATCCACCATATTCTTGTCAAATTTTCATTCGTTTTATCAGTGAATTATGATTAGTCCTATAACTCTACAACCAATACAACAAACATAAAATACTGAAATGAATATATATCTGTGCGATCAAGGCTCAATCAAACGGAGCCGATCGTATTGCATGTACTGAAAATGAAATATCTGTGCGCTCAAGGCTCAATCAAACGGAGCCGAACGTATTGAATGTACTGAAAATGAAATTGTCTGTGTGCTCAAGGCTCAATCAAACGGAGCCGAGCGTATTGCATGTACTGAAAATGAATAACTTAATCACACAAACAGCCTATGCATGGAACCTCTCATAACCGCCTGGTAATGTCTCCGATCATTTGACAAGAATACTTATATATAGGAAATACCTGCGGCGTATCCACCATATTCTTGTCAAATTCTCATTGACTTTATCCGCAAGTTATGATTAGTTCTATGCGACTCTACAACAAACACAACAACCACAAGATACTGATAATGAAATTGTCTGTGCGCTCAAGGCTCAATCAAACGGAGCCGAACGTATTGTATGTACTGAAAATGAAATTTTATGTGCGCTCAAGGCTCAATCAAACGGAGCCGAACGTATTGCATGTACTGAAAATGAACAACTTAATCTAAACAACAATCACACAAACAGCCTATGCATGGAACCTCTCATAACCGCCTGATAATGCCTCCGATCATTTGACAAGAATACTTATATATAGGAAGTACCAGCGGCGTATCCACCATATTCTTGTCAAATTCTCATTGACTTTATCCGCAAGTTATGATTAGTTCTATGCGACTCTACTACAAACACCACAACCACAAGATACTGATAATGAAATTGTCTGTGCGCTCAAGGCTCAATCAAACGGAGCCGAGCGTATTGCATGTACTGAAAATGTAAAATGAACTGTGCGCTCAAGGCTCAATCAAACGGAGCCGAGCGTATTGCATGTAATGAAAATGTAAAATGAACTGACCGATCAAGGCTCAATCAAACGGACCGATCGTATTGCATGTATTGAAATGTAAAATGAAATGACCGATCAAGGCTCAATCAAACGGAGCCGATCGTGCGGGCACGCCACAGATCAACCGCACAATAAAATGGGGATCAAGCTCAACCTCATGGATGGGGAGCTGCGGCCTCGGCAAATGCATATACTGAAAACAATAAATAATAATTACTCTAACAGTCTACACATGGAACCTCTCATAACCGCCAGATAATGCTTCTGATCCTTTGACAAGAACACTTATATATAGGAAGTACCAGCGGCGTATCCACCGTATTCTCGTTAAAGTTTCATTGGCTTTATCCTTAAGTTATGTTTGGTTCTATGTGATAAAGAAAAACATAAAACTAAACGATAGGAGTTGAATCTGGATCTTCGGCGAAGAGGACTAGTTGGGTATCTTTGTTTGGGCCGTCATTATCTTCGACAGGATTGGCGTTGATATTGAAGACTCTTCCTCTTGCTGGTGGCATAGTGGTTGGGTTTTCTTGGTTTACTTGGTTAACTGGGTTTGATTGGGCTTGAGTGTTGATGACATTAATCAATTGAGGGCATGTGTTTCTAAAGTGGGTAGGGTCGCCACAATTGAAACAAGCTCGAGCATATGGGAACACGGGGTATTGGGGTTGTTGATAGGTTTGGTTTATGGTTTGAGTAGGGGAAAAGGTTTGGTTTTGAAAGGTGCGACAAACCTTGCTCAAATGACCATAGCGTCCACAGGTTGTACATAGACGACAAGGTAAGGTATGGGGATGGTGATAAAAACAGTTGTTGCATCGAGGGTGAGGTCCAAGGTATGGTTTCTTATTTGGGTAAGTTGAGTTGGGTGCCACTTGAGTGATTGGGATAGCTTGGATGGGTATGGCGTGTGAAATAGGTTGGTTTCGTTGGGTAGCAGCGAAAAGTTGTCCGTCTCTTCATCTCTTAGGATTGGGTTGAGAAGGGGATTCGGTTTGGGTGTAGTCGGAGGTTTCAGTCGATTCTTTATCCTTCTTCTTCTCCTCCTTGAAGTCGTTGTTTCGGATTCGGTTCTCGGTGAGCTCTGTTGCTAGCTCCATTGCTGCTTCCAAAGTTGCAGGCGAGGTACTTATTACAGGGTCTTGAATCTTTGACGGAAGACCACGAATGTAGTGCTCGATCAAACGGTAGGGGGAGTGAACATGTTGGGAACCATTTGATGTAATTCGAGGAATCTTTTGTTGTATGTGGTGTGGTCTCCTTCCTTTTGCTTCAACGAATAAAATTCATCTTCCAATTTCTTGATTTCGCTCCTTGGGCAAAATCGTCTGGTCATGATTTCCTTCAATTCGTTCCAAGTTAAGGTCATAGCATCGTCGACGCCTCGTTTGGCCTTCTCTGTATTCCACTAAGTAAGTGCTATCCCATATAATCGACCGGTAGCATATCGCACTTTGCAATCGTCAGGGCAATTGCAATTTAGAAAAGTGTTCTCCATTTCTTCAAACCAATGGAGAAGAGCAGTGACGCCTTCAGTCCTTTTGTATTTCGGAGGGTCGCATGGTTTGAAATGCTTGTAGGTGCATTTAGTGGTATTTGGGGGAGAGTTGATAATGTTTTGGTTTGCTTGATTGACAGGATTAGCGGTAAGTGCTTGTTGTACTAGGATTACAATGTTGGGTATTACGGCAGCCATATGTTGAACGATTTGGGATCATGGGTCGCATTAGGAATGAACATTCATAAAATAATTATAGAAATATAAATCTACTACATCCATAGGATGTCTTGGGCTTTGCTCGTCGTTAGGCCCTACATGCCGCCATACTTTACCTGTGTAATCATGTGGGCCCCCATGAATACCGGTTTTTCATATGGTCCGCACGGGTTTGCCAGGTTGCGTACACAAAAACCCGGAGAAAATCGAGAAATATGTATACAACGTGTGATATTCGGAATGTGTCCAGGTGTAGACACGGTGACACCTCAAAGTAGGTTAGTTCGAACGACGTTTGGTGTGGCATGCTTTGGCCTAATAGGTCCTTCGTACTCTCATCGTTGGTCCCCAGGTAGGCAAACTGGTCCGTTATATTGGATTTATACGAATGCCAACCTAGACAGGACGTTCCGACTACCGGTACTTGTACCCTTCCAGTTACTACATGCCCGTCGCAGAACTTACTTTGATGAGATTTGAAAATTGCAACAAAATCTTTGGATAATGAGAGTATGAAAATAAATTGAATACATGAACATCGATATATGTATAATGAATATGTATATATGTATAATGAATATGTATATAAGCATGTATGTTTGACTGTAAATGTAAAAAATATGAAACAAATAAATATCACAAGTTTGTATGTAACCACCTAATCAATTAAAATTTAGGCAGACTATAGTATAGGCTCTAAGGGTCTAATAACCTATCCTATATCCCTATAGTCATGGCTCTGATACCAATCTGTCACACCCCGACCCGCAGCGGAAAAGGTGATCGGGGCATGATTGGGTTATCATCAAAGCTCATGACATTTATTATGCGTTTCATATTCATTAAATACAATTTAATGGAAATTTACAATAATTGTTACAACATATTCTAACTATCAATCTAAGCTTCTTTGTTCTCTTCTAAGGCATTTCCTAGGTTTTCTTTGCTTCGACCTGTTCACCTGTATCATGTGTAAAAAGGTTTTGGATCAACATAAAGTTGGCGAGTGAATCCTATGGAAAACATTTGAACAAGTTTATTTGAATTGATTATGAAATATGTGCACAACCAAACATGAGTAAAAATAGATGTAAACTTATTCAACAATCATAAGATATTAAATAAAACACACATGAACAATAATGGAACATTTAGAGGCACGCGATGCTCAACTCGTCTCTCACGAGGAACTGAGGGGCCTAATGAATGAATTGCATAAACATGATAATATGAATGACACAACTACAAACAATATAAACTCAATGATACACACATGAACAATAATGAATTTGATTTGAGGCACGCGTTGTTCAACTCGTCTCCCACGAGGAACTGATGGGCTTAATGAATGAGTTTCATATAATTTGACAAGAGGGAATAAGTAATCACAACAATATAAACAATCTAAGTTTAGATCATGATGTGGTATGGCACAAGTTTAAATAAACAAGTTAATTATTTTTATAACACATGACTCACCCCAAAACGTGTAATTTAAAAGGGGAAGTTGTAAGATTCACTCACAGTGGGTGCGTTCGGTTGATGATGTTGAATGCACGCGAAGTGGTTTTAACCACGAGTGAGATTAACCTAGATAAACCGTATTATGGTTTGGTAAGTAAACGGATTTTATTAATCTATTTTAGTAGGATTGTTGGGTGTATTTTTGTGAGTTTAAGGCTATTTTCTAACCTTGAAAATGTTACTTTTAAGTATTTTTAATTGATTTTTAATTAAAATAATTAAATAAAAATAATAAAAAAATTTGACTTTTTCTGACCGTTGACTTGACCGTTGACCGTTGACTTGACCGTTGACCGGTTCGAATCGTGTATATAAGTGCGCTGGGTGAGGCTCGAACCCGAGACCTCCCGTACGCGTGCACGCAGCTCTACCAACTGAGCTACGTGTCTAGCCCGTTATATATCTGTTTTTAATTATATTTATATATTAACTAGTTTAAACAGAAAATCCTTTTATTTTAAAAACACTTTAATTGAATTAGACGGTGCGCTCCACAGGTCTCGAACCCGGGACCTGTGGCTTAAACTAACACACAGTCCACCGCTGGACTGTGTGTTTAACATGTTAACTTTACAGATTTTTTTTATACTTAAACACAAGTTAGTTATTTCCTTTTCTGTCTTATTTTAAAAAAATAGATAATTGTCCGAGTCGGTGCAGTAGCCCGGACTCGAACTCGTGACCTGTGATATAAACATACACATAGTCCACCACTGGACTGTGTATCTAACTTGGTTATTATTCCGGTTATTAATATACTTAACATATATCAGTATGACTCCGGTTCGGTTAATCAAAAAAATCATTTTTATTAAGGCCGCGTGTGTGGAACAGGATTCGAACTCGAGACGTTAGTGTTTATTGTGCACACAGTCCACCGCTGGACTGTGTGTCTAACCCGAGTTATAACTTGATTTTAATTATACTTATATGTTACAGTTACTTCGTCTTCTCCGTCAGATTTTAACCAGAATCGGAAAATCCGACTGGTTCAAAGTCTTAATCGGTTTCTTTAGTGTTTTAGGTTAATTATAGATGAGATATAAGTAAAAAGAAAGGAAAATTAGGCGTGAGGCATACCGACTATCTTCCTCTGTTTTCCGGCAGAACTCCGGCGACAGCAATAGGCTCCGGCGTCAGGTGTCTTGCAGTAGCGAGTCTCCAGAAAGTTTGAAAAAGGTATGGGTGACTTCGGTATAAGTTCAAACGGTTTAGTAAGGCTCAGAAATGAGGAAACCGGTTTTCCGGCGATGAGCAGAGATATTCCGGCGAGTGGAATTACGTCCGGTAAAGGTGAGGTTTTGAGCGAAAAAGTTTGCGGTGGGTTGTGGGTGAATTTATAGGGAGAAACCGAGATGTATTTGGCCTGATTTCCAACTGGATTCATTGGTTTGAATTTCTCCGGCGGTTATGACTTTGGTCGCGGACTCAAACATCGGTTATAACCGATATGGCGTTTATGATTTACGTTATAACTGAAAGAAACGTTAAGTTTCGCGAGATTGCCGGGATTTCCGACGACTGAATTTTTTAGGGCGCCGGTTTTGAATTCGTAACGTCATGATATCAATTAAATGATTCTAATATTTAACAAATAACATCAGTGGCGTAGTGGTTCAAGTGTTATGTGTTAAGTCTGTTTGTTGACCGGTACTGACTCAGGTTCGAAACCCGGCAGAACCAATGTATTTTTATTTTGCGTTTTTTAACAGTTTTTCAAAAACTAATTATATATTCCCGTATAATAATTGATTATGTATCGTTTAAAATTATTTTGGGCATTTAATTCGCAACGAAAATTTTAACTGACTGTTCGGTTGATAAACGGAGCGGGTTTGGTAAATTCGTTTTTGACGGATGTTACAGGGTCCACTAGAGTATGAAATGAAAATTTTCCATAAAGGTATGGATATCACTCCTAGCTTGATGGTGTAATTTGGTGAAAAATCGAATATGCGGATTGAGAGTGATCACCAAAGTGCGGGTTTCACCCCTACTTTGGTGAGATCGTCTCGTTTGTATGAGTGTCTTCAAGTCTTCAAGTGTGTATATTGTGTAAATGTCTTAAGAAAGACATAATGTATACATTAAGACAAAAAGAAACAGGAAGAAGCAAGGTAGGAAGAATTAATATTTTAAGCAAGAAACAAGAATGGTCAAGTTTGGTCACTTAGACTAGGTCGAACATGGCAATTCTACCTAATTCCCTATAGTTATGGCTCTGATACCAATCTGTCACACCCCAACCGATGGCAGAAACATCAGAGTGAGACGACAACGAGATTGCTCTTTGCTCACAACGCTAATAATGACAATATTTAATAAAATCAAAATTCATTTCAATAATAATTGTCAAGTACAACATCAAAGCAAATACAATACAACAAATTTAGCCTAACGTCTAATTGTGTGTATCTAAGTCCTTGCTATTTGTTTTCATAGCATCCTCTTCATCAACCTGTAACATGTTTTAAAATACAATTCAATGCAAAAGCAAAGGCGAGTACACAAGTTTAAGCATAGCATACGTATACGATCAAAGTTTAAACGAATCCTCATGGCAACTATGATTTTACACGACCATATACAAGGCATGCAATACTACTAGCCAAACCCTTCACGCAAACACGCTGTTTTAACATGGCCTAAAGTTTATGTGATGGAGGGGGATGCGTAACTTCCTATAGCGCTATAAATGTCAAACGAAGGCTTTAAACCAGTTAATGACTAAAGTATCACATAAAAATGTCCAAGATATAAGCATCACGTAAGCGTATCAAGTGTTCATGTGTATAGGATTGTTTTTGCATTTCATAAAGTCTAAGTGTTGTGCTTTTGGTATACGTAAATATGTTACACCCAAAAGTGTTGTAAACGAATAGTGGGTCGAGCGTACTCACGGTTTTGCTAAGTCTTCAAACTTGGTGAGTACGCAAAGGTGGTTGGTGGATGGGTTGAGCGTCGAGTTAACTTTTGGGAGCCTTGTTATTTGAGAGGATAAGAGAGCTCTTAGAGCTTTTAGAGAAGAGAAGAGAAGATTGAGGTGTGAAATGAGAGTGGGAGGAGGCTTATATTTATAATGGAGAATTAGGGTTTAGGTAATTAATGAAGTTGGTGGTGGTTGGGGAGCTGTTAGTTGAGTGTTAAATGCAAGAAGCACAATCCAACAAACACACTTTTGACTAATCCATGAGCTAGAAACAAGAATCTACGGATTATGCTATTTTTAGTCCTTGAACTTAGTTTATCTTTCATTTCATGGTAAAACTTGATATTTTCGCATGTTTTCAAGTGTATAATGTAGTAAGTATATTTTAGGTATCAAGTATGAATGTATGAGTATTTGAACATTTAACAAGTATCGATTTGTATGTAACCACGTATTTAACAATTAAATGCATGTAAGACAAGTATGTATCAGATGTGAATTTTATTACGATCAAAGTCTCAGATTATAAGATTGGGAAATGAAATACGAATGCGATACGAATACAAGTTTCCATAAATAGAAATACGATTACACTTTCTAATTAAGGAAAGTACGAAAAAGCGAGGCGTTACAAAAAAGTTAGAAAAAGAGTTTGAGAAAGAGGCTGAAGAATTTGAGGAAGATGCTGAGAAAGAAGATGAAGATTTAGGTGATGTTGGTGATTCTGATAACGGTGATGATGATGATAATGTAGGAGGTGCTGGTATTTGTGTAACTGATTCTAGTGTGAATAAAGAGATTGATTATTCAATGTACCTCGATGATTCTGCGAATCAAACTGCTGAATAAGGTGTTAAGGACACAAATGTAAGTCCTTCAGATGCTCAGAAGGCAGGAATCCTCTCGGTGATTGATACATCTACCGTTCCTGTCGTGCCGAAACCAAAGATTTTCTATCTTGAGCATGATGTTGAGGACGGTGAATTCATCCACAACTATTCTAAGGAAGAGATCGCAGAAATGTTAGGCGTGGATGAAGAGAATTTTGAGTTTGACTTCGAAGATGAGCTGAACGAGATTAGTGCTTTGAGCTGAACGAGTATGATCAAGTTGTCGTGGAGGATGATTCTGATGATGATGCTAATATTGCTGATCAGGTATAGAGGACTCCCCAACATTTATTGAACTGTTGCAGCTGAGAATGCAGATATTCTGAAGCGTAAAGTTGAAGAAGCTGTTAAGCAGGGAACTATTCCTTAACAGTTAAACAGAGCTGAAATTGCTGAGATGAGGAAGAAGTGGTTTAAGAGTTCACTAGCCGAGCGGAAATTCAAATGTCCTCTAGTGTTCTTTACACGTGACGCTGATATTTCTCTCGGGGATATTATAAGCTGGGGTTGGACTAAAGAGCTTAACGTTTATGCGATAAAAGAGAGTTTGGTATTCAGTATTTCTGATATTTGAGGGACATCAAGTCCTTGCCTTACTGGATTATCAAAGAGTTGGTGCAAACAAAGACGATAAATCTTAAGATGAAATTTCACGACCAGAGGCTTTGGAAGTTAATTAAGCTTAAAGTTGCACATGGATTTAGAAACTGGAAACCTCACTTTCCAAGACGCATTACGAAGATAGATCCAGTGACTAAGGAGATGATGTTACGCTCATTGTAAAGAGGCCGAAAGTAATGAAGAACATGCCTATGGTACAAATGAAGTAGGATTTCCATAAAGTCTTCAAGTGGTGGCACTATGATTCTAATACAGGGGAGGCTGTAATTTACATGCACCATGATGATGACTCGGGGTGGAAGATTACTGAAGAGCTAACCGAATCTGTCATCTCTCACAAACACATATATGGGCTGTGGCGTGGCATTCTAGTACTAGACCCGATGTGGTTAGTCAATTGTACGAAGAAAGATATAGAATGCTTGTTCTACTGCAAGATCAGTTAAGAAGAGAAAGATAAAGAGCAAACGCTCCAGTTTCAAAAGATTGTTAATGTATGTTTCGCCAATGACATACATTCTGGATCGGCATGGAACACATCTTGGAGAAAGCTGGAGGAAACCAAGCTAAAGAAGAAGGAAAAGAAGGAAGCTAGGATTGCTGAGCGAACTCGCATAGCATCGCTAAGGAGTTTTCGGTTTAGCAATACAGTGACCGACCTCCTCCAATAAGTCAAACGCCAATAGCTTTTGAGGAGCGTCGCAAGCCACCAAAGAGGTTTTTTGGTCGTTAAGCGTCAAATCATATGAAGATTTTTTGAAAGACTATCCAGATTGCGGCAACATCCAAGGGGGAGTTTGTTGGTGCATTATGTCTATCGCCTACGTCTAGGATATGTCGATATTATATATAATGCTTAAATGTCAATTGTATAAATGTTATTATTTGTTTTATATGTTTTGTAGATGACTCGTACGAAGCAACCACTCGCACGAGTCATAGGCTCTGTTTCACACACTCTGGTGCGAGTCATGTCAACTTATAAATAGAGGAGTGTTGTGTCAGAGATAAGTAGTGTTAGTTCAGTTGGTACGGCAAAGACCTGCTGAATTGTTCGCGTATGTACTTTGCATGTCAATTAATACAATTTAGAGCAGTTAAACAGTAAGATCTTTCTTGTTCGTTTGTCATCCTCTCTAGCAATAAAGTCCGCCTCTGCTAGCTGAATTGGATCAGACCGGTTGCTCATTGGAGGAGCAGATCCCCCGTTCACATGTTATTAATAAAATATTATTCTAAGACTTTAATACTCACACATGCACACACACACACACATATATATATATATTTCATCAAAATATGTTTTGAGTCTAGTATGTATAAAATTATATAGATATCCATAGTTTTATCGGTTTTAAGTAAACTTACTGAATAGTCGTTTATTCGACTTTCTTGATTTTATGATTAAACAACTTATACATCAAGACTTTGAAAACACATGTTTTATATTAAAATACATTCTAAGTCCATAATGTATAAAATTTTATATCAAAACATCAAGGCTTGGATTTCGATGAAAATACCATTTCTCACATAAAATTATATACTTTTCAATTAGTTATATTTATATGTTTGGAATCTTTAGTGTATGAAAATAATGTTTTTAACACTAAATGACCAAGTCTTGTTTTTAACATCATAACATAAACAATTAACACAAATTCAACACGTAACATAATCATGTCCTAAAATCACCAAAACTAGCATATTTCATGCAATTTTACACTTTAAGTTATCGACTTTGCAGATTTTAAGCTGTTATCATCTCTATCATTTAATGTAATAAAAATAAACATTTAAGACATGTTTGTTTATCATAAAATGACCTTAAATTTGCTGCACTAAACAGATTTATAAAATCATCCACTTAGATGGTGTATAATTATGTTCCAAAACAGTTTTCAAAATTACACTTTCATTTGTCAAAAACTTAGCCGAAAAGCACACGTTTATACACCCAAAGTTATACAAACACCCAATTAATTTACTAAACAATCATCTACTTTAAATAATAAATTTCCCACATAAAATATGTTACAGTTTTTTTGTTCTTGACCAGATTTAAACATGTACTAATTTTTCATGTCAAAAACTTCGATTTTTCGGCTTTTAAGCCTACCAAATCATCAATTAAAGACACCCAAGTGTTATTAACACTTAGAAACTTTAAGACTAGAGTTTTAGGATTTTTATATCATCATTAAACTACTATATTTACATACTTAGGTTATTCATCCTAAACTTCGCATAAAATCACATTTATAACAACATTTAGAAACTCAAACAACACCCGATCTTTATGAAAACTCCAAAATTCGTGTAGAGCTTATATAATAAGATTATATCACTCATAAAAATTTACCTAAACTTTATAAGTTCATTTTGTAAACCATACTTTACTTTCATGCATAAATACCTAATTTCTACACACATTTAGGGCACCAAAACGCATCAAATACATCATCAAAAAACACATAAATGATCATCAACCTTTTTGAACTATTTTGGTACCATAATATGAGTAAAATATAGGTTATATTCTGTTTATGTCCATGGAACATGTTTATGTTGATGAATTTGGTAAGTAACTAATACTTATGTATTAGGAGCCTTAGACGGCCATTTTGTTATGAATATGTTATGTCTTTTGTTCATTTTGGTGTTAAATATGCTATGTGTGGGCTGCATATTAGCTGTGTGTTATGTTTTAGTAATTTGGTATTGGATATGTTATTGTTGAGTATGGCACCATATTGGTCATCTGGAATATCTTGCATATTAGTTGCATGTTATGTTTAAGTCGATTTTGGTATCGGATATGTTATTGTTGCATTATGGCACCATATTGGTCATCTGGAGTAGCTTGAATTAGCTTGCATATTATGTTGCATATTGACGAAACAAAAGTCAAAATTTTCCATTCACATTTAAAGCCAAGTCCATACATTTTAGCTACAATACATAGTCTACAACAGCATGTTCATGGACTAAAAACAAATACATAGACAACAAACAAGATCCAACTGAAAATTAGTAAATTCTTCCAAGTTCTTGCTTTGTCTTCAAGAATTCTTCTTTGTTCTTGACTCATTTGCAACTTATCTTCGTACTCGTTCTTGCCCTTTAACAAATTGGGTATGATGTCCATGCAACTTTGACACATTTTTGTTGGTTCAATCCACATAAAAACCCACATTTTTTGTTCTAAAACACCACATAAAAATTTTGATTTTTAAATAAAGGGTGATTTTAGGAAAAAAAAATTTAGAAACTGACCTTGTCATGGCATCCAGACTTATGGCCTAGAACCTGATATGTTTTTGATGTTCGAATTGCTGCTTCCTTTCCACACCCATAAAGCACCATTTTTTTGCAACCTTGAAACCCTAATTTTTTTTTGCAGTTGGGGGAAGAAGATGCGAAGCTTATAAAGGGCGCCTCAAAAAATTAAATCAGTAATACCAGAAATACCATTTCCATAAATAACCCTGCGGAATATAACTTAGTTTCATGAAAAGGATGTAAACTGTTATATAACAGGCGATTATTGGACATAAAATGAAAATATGAAATGAAATCTTTTGAAGGGCACGTTTCTGATGTCCTAAGATACATAACTTCTATTCTAGTATCTTTAACATCTGATCCAACCGTGTGCATTGTCCTACAAAGATTAATGAGTGTATAGTGATATTACCGAATACTAAACTATGCATCAAATAAAATGTACGTAGTGATTTTCAATAGTATGAGAAGATCGCATGTTATTGTTATACCCATTATTTGATCAAAGAATTTACTTTTGGGTTGATTTAGATAAAAAAAACTACTTATTTGGTCAATTTATCATCATTAGTAAATCCCACCAATAGCAAAGCTAAGGTAGAATCTAAGGAGGGTAAGATGTAGACAACCTTACCTCTACTCCATATGAATAGAGAGACTGATTCAAGTGAGACCACCGACTCAAAATTTGGTAAATTCAAATTATACAAATAAAACTTGTCAACTTATAATAGGTTAAAAAATGGATGAGTATCATCCACTACCGTTGTGTATTGCTAACACCTACTAATGGCCATGGTCATCACCGCCATCTACCCCACATATGTCGTCGTTAACCACCTAGCGGTTTATCACAGATTGACGCTCTCGAAATTGGCTCGAATTTAGCATTTAATAACCTGAATGAAAACAGTTAATCTTTTAAGCCCAACCCTATACATATTTGCTCCACAATCCACATTGGCCCCTTATTTTATAAGTTGTAGCCATTAGAAGTTATTAGATTTGTATAGATTTGAAGTGCTAGATAAGTTCTTCCCCGCACGAGTTGCCTTCTTTGTGCCCAGGCTGTAGCTTCGGCAACTGCCAGTTTTACTAACTGTATTTGGGCGGCCAAAGAAGAAACAACTTTGAACAATATTAAATGAGTGATTCTTTCCATTTCCAAACATCCACACAAACCTAAATTCTTGTTTGTGTCCTTAAAGCATCTAGGACTAGCTTTATACATATATATATGGGAGGGTTATCTTGAGAACGCTAAATATTGTGAGAACCATGAGAACGAATGAAAAAACCAATCAAAACCAAATTTTTTAATACATATCTCATTGTAATTAAGATCAAAAAATGAAATTACAATATCAAATAATTCATTTCTCCTCTCAAAATCACTCTGATTAGATTTCTTACACATGTGTAAATGGCCAACTTACGCATGTGAAAATTTTCTTTATTTCCGAATTCATGTAAATTTAAATGTGTAAATTAAATTTCTAGAATTGTATTCGAATAATAATGATAAGGGTAAACATAGTTTTTGAATTTGAATTGTTTTTGACCAAGTTCTAGTGGTTTTTTAATTTGTTCTCATGGTTTATTTATGAATTCACGTGAATTTAAACGTGTAAATATAATTTCTAACATTGTATTCAAATAATAAAGATAAGTACAAAAAGAATTTGAAATTGAACTGTTTTTGACCAAGTTCTAGTGATTTTTTTATTCGTTTTTAACGTTCTAGCAATATTAGCGTTCTCATTTAAACCCTCCTTTTATTATATATATATATATATATATATATATATACATACATATATAGGGATAGTTATGTTAAGAATGCTAAATATTGCTAGAACGTTAAAAACGAATGAGAAACAATCAAAACTATTTTTTAACACAATTTTCATTTTATTTAAAATACAACATCAAAAAAGAAATTATAACATCAAATAATTCATTTCTCTTCTCAAAATAACTCTTATTATATTTTTATACATGTGTAAATATAACAAATTTACACAGTGTAAATACAAAAAATTTACACATGTGTAAATATAACAAATTTACATATGTGTAAATGGCAAACTTACACATGCATAAATTTTATTTATTCGGAATTCACGTAAATTTAAATGTGTAAATTAAATTTCTAGAATTTTATTTGAATAATAATGACAAGTGTAAAAAGAAATTTTGAATTTCACTTGTTTTTTTTACCAAGTTCTAGTGGTTTTTTTCATTCGTTCTCACGTATTTCGTGATATTTAGGGTTCTCATTTAAACCCTATCTTGAGAATGCTAAATATTGCGAAAACCATAACAAAGAATGAGAAAACAAATCAAATTAATTTTTTAATACAATCATAAATTTAATTAAAATCAAAAAAAGAAATTACAACATCAAATAATTCATTTCTCCTCTCAAAATCACTCTTATTAGATTTTTTACACATGTGTAAATATAACAAATTTACACATGTGTAAATGGCAAACTTATGCATGTGTAAATTTTCTTTATATCCGAATTCATGTAAATTTAAACGTGTAAATTAAATTTCGAGAATTGTATTCCAATAATAATGACAAGTGTAAATAGAGTTTTTGAATTTGAATTGTTTTAACCAAGTTCTCGTGATTTTTTACTTGGTTCTCATAATATATTTATGAATTCACATAAATTTAAATGTGTAAATTTAATTTCTAACATTGTATTCAAATAATATAGAAAAGTGCAAAAAGAAATTTTGAATTTGAACTGTTTTTGACCAAGTTCTCGTGATTTTTTTATTCGTTCTCACAGTTCTCGCAATATTTAGCGTTCTCATTTACACCCTCTCCTATATATATGTATATATATATACATATATATACATATATATATATATAATATATATATAGGGGAAGGTCATCTTAAGAACTCTAAATATTGCTAGAACAGTAAAAACGAATGAGAAAACAATCAAAACAATTTTTTTAACACAATTATCATTTTAATTAAAATACAACATCAAAAAAAGAAATTATAATATCAAATAATTTATTTCTCCTCTCAAAATGATTCTTATTAGATTTCTACACATGTCTAAATATAAAAATTTACACATGTATAAATGGCAAACTTACACATGTGTAAATTTTCTTTATTTCCGTATTCACGTAAATTTAAATGTGTAAATTAAATTTCTAGAAATTGTAGAAAAAAAAAAGAAATTTTTGAATTTCACTTGTTTTTTAACCAAGTTCTAGTGGTTTTTTTCATTCGTTCTCACGTATTTGCATATTTAATGTTTCATTTTAAACTATTTGAGAACGCTAAATTTGCCATGTAACAATAATAAGAAATAATGAGAAAACAATGAAATTAATTTTTTAATACAATTTATATTTTTAGTTAAATATAACATCAAAAAGAAACTACAACGCAATAATTCATTTCTCTCTTAAAATCCACTCTTTATTAATATTTTTACACATGTGTATATGCAAATTTACACAGTGTAAATTTTTTATTCGAATTCACCTAAATTAATTGTAAATTAAATTTCTAGAATTGTATTAATAATAATGAAAAGTGTAAAAAGAAATTAGAATTTCACTTGTTTTTACAAGTTCTATATTTTTATTGTTACGTTCTCATATATTACGTTCTTATAAACCATCAAAAATATTATTATATATATACAATAGAAATTATCTTAAGAACCCTAAAAATACATAAAACGAATGCGAAATAACAATCCAAACCGTTTTTTTAATATATTTATTATTTTAATTAAATACAACATCAAAAAAAAAATTATAACGTCAAATAATTCATTTCTTCTCGCAAAATATCTTATTAAGTTTTACACATGTGTAAATATAACAAATTTACACATATGTGTAAATGGCAAACTTACACAAGTGTAAATTTTCTTTATTTCCGAATTCACATAAATTTAAATATGTAAATTAAATTTCTAGAATTGTATTCTAATAATAATGGCAAGTGTAAAATGAAATTTTGAATTTCACTTGTTTTTTTACCAAGTTCTATATATATATTATTATATTATTATGGATTCGGGTTATGGAGGAAACCCCTTTATAATTGCGCAGAAACCATGAGAACTTTCTTTATCCAATAGAATTTTTGAACATCACTTATAATCAATTAATTCAAAAGGTAATTTTGTCTTTTTCTCTCAATATTACATCCACTCTCTCTTATCTATTAAACAATCACATAATTATTTATATGTCTGACATGCAAAGTCTCTCTCCTTTCGTCTCTTTTTACTTTTTAATATAATTGAAAATTTTAGTTAAATTCAAATACCAAATATAAGTAATTAAAAATACAAAATATAAAACTGATATTAATTTTTCTAGTTTCTTTATTTGTTTATGTTTACTGAAATTTCTATACATCGTAATTTTGATGACTATTCACATACAACTATTTAAAAAACATTCGCCAAACTAAAAATGTTTTGACAGCGTGCATAAAAAAAAAGTTTTGACAACAGTGTAAAAAAATTTTGACAACATGCGTAAAGATCTACACAATTGAGTATAGAACACCACTATGTTAAAAAAATAAATAAATGTTTGAAACGTGCGTTTAAAACTTTTCAACTATACTATATATATATGTATATATATTGTATATATGTATATGTATATATATATATACATATATATATATGGGTATATATATATAAACATATATATATATGTGTGTATAATAACATATAGATAATATATATATATTCTTTTAAAAACACTACAAATTGCGTAAATATGAAATTCTCTTATCAATGGAATTAATATGTAAGAGAACGATAAACAATATCGATCCTAATAATTGCTGAATAATGATCAGATAAGAACAACTTCAATAACTTAAACAAAAACTTGCATACATCAAAAGGATGTCAGATAAAGTTTTTGTATCAACTCTCTAAATCCTAACAATGTGCCTAACTATATAAGTTGTCTCAATTTTCTTAATTATAGTTGTAAATGTACAGTTTTGCTCAATGTCTGTATAGGTTTTGGTCGTTGAAAGATCTAGTGTCCTTATCTATCTTGATCTAGTATGACATTTAGCTTGCTGTGTTAATCAGTTGCATATGTGCATACTGATAAGTCTTGTAAACGTCAATCTACACACGTTCTCCAAGAAGAAGGATTGTGCGAATCAAGAGATTTCATACCAAACACAGGTTTCGTACGAATCAAGGAGATTTCGTACGAAACACAAGCATTTCGTACGAAACAGTTGACTCGTACCAAATCCCTGGAATGTGTACGTGTGAAATAATGTGTTCCTTATGTCTGGATTCGTGTTTCGTACGAACTCTAGACGGACACTATATAAGAAGACATGCACTTCTCAGTCAGGGTTGACTTGCGTGTGAGAGTTGGTTGGACCAGAGAGTTTGTTATCCTTTCAGTTGGATATCTCTGAAGACGAAGACATAAGAACACAACAACTTTGTTTGAGTCATACGAGCATTGTGTGTATATGTTTGTACTTGTTCTCAATCATTAATCAAGATAGTGAATCTTTGGTTACCCCGTGTTCTTTACTTTGCTTGGGTTGCATGCACACTTGGATTCCGCACTTGTGTGTTGTCATTTGAACAAGGAATAGGTTTAACACATCCTCAGGTGGACCTACAAGTGGTATCAGAGCTTTAGCTCTTTCCTTGTTCAAAACCGGGCTTAGTTGTGTCTGAGCTAGTTTGAAGATTTCTGAAGTGTTCTTTAATCTCCAGCAGAAAACATAAGTTTTGGATAGTTAACTAACTTAAAACTTGGTTAAAATCTGTTGCATGCAGAAAATGTTATGGTAAAAATTTTCTGAAGAACACCCTTGAAGAAGAAATCTGCAAAAATTTGAATCTGATTAGTTTGTTAGGGTTGACATTTTCTGACTTGGATCTGGACTTGGACTGTGGAGTGTTAAAAATCTGTGTTTTAACTAAAGTTGGGTAAGACAACAGGTATTTTTGAAAAAGCAGGTCTACACAAGAAAGGAAATTTCTCACCAAACCATTTCTGAAAAGATTCCTCTGAAAAACACTGATCACCAATGTGCAGACCTTTTTACAAAGCCTTTGATAAATCATTATCTACTTTTGGTCAATGGCATCAAGGTGAAACCCGAGTAACTCAACCATGGCTAACTATTTTTTAATATACTTTTCTAAAAATCTAAAATACAAAAAGATTTTCAGTTTTATATTTTAGGGGGAGTAAATTTCAAGAAAATACAAAAATATGTTTTTATTTACCTTCTTTGTTTAAGGGGGAGAAAAATTCAGAAAAAGACAAAACATTAAAAAACAAAAATGAGTTTCTTGGATAAGTTGAAGATGATGAAATTCACCGGTAAATCTGTCAGAAATAGGTTAAAAGCATAGAAAGAAGATTGATAAGTAGCTTTGCTAATGATGTATCGGTAGGCTCATAATCAGACTAAAATGTGCAGGTTGATATAAACCTAACAGACAGAACGCCAGGTGAGAACCATTCATTGGCATATGGTCTTGGTACCGAAATTTCGTTTGATAGAGTGCCAATGTTCTGAGATATACGGTCTCTTTATGCTTGCTTATCATCTGGGTATCATGGTTGAATCTTTTGCCGAAAAATAACGGTGGCGCAAGTCTAGAACTTCCATGATATCATACATACGTGTACATACTGCATTGGACCATCAAATAAGTGATAAAAATATCACATCCCCAAAATAAGTGATAAAATATCACAGCTTTATGCGGGAGCTAAGTTCGTCTCTTTGTCGGTACGATGGTACTAACCTGTTCACGGACTTACTCCTGTGCCCTGCATGCATATGAAAATCAAGTTCCTCATCAATAAGTGATTAAATCACAAAGGGCTTGTTTTCAATCAAAATAAGTGAGTATTTCACATCATATATACACATCAAAACAGATGATAAAGTAGTATACTCACCGGTAAGATTTTCTCTCGTGCATATCTTGATACGGGAATGTGTCGTGATGTGGTTGAACACCGGCGAGTAAGTATAATCCATACCTTAATCATATCTCCTAATCATAATTACATCTGATAAGTCTGAGCTTACGTGGACAACAATACCAATAATCATAGTTAAATACTTATCTGTTTAATTTTGAAAACCTAATACCGTTTTTGACAAAGATTAAAATGCTAGTATGATTCCTTTACCTTGAAACTCGAAAAGAGATTGTAGTTTATCTGTGTATTTTGATTTTATGTCCAGTTTACTTATTTGCTTATGTAATTACTTTTTGAAAGTTAGCAAAAGTTAATTCTCGAGAGTTTTCTACCAAGATATGCTAGAAAACCATCTGTTTGATATCGCAACTTCATAAAAGTAATATCTTGCCACAAGTAATTCATCAAAGAAATCCAAAATCTGAAATTCGTTTGAGTGTGTGTATCTCATACGAAAGAACCTAGTCATTTAATTTGACTTGGTCACTTGTTTTTCTCAAATCTGCTGTTGGATTTCATACGAGTGTGTGTATCTCGTTCAGGAATACAATCATATGAAGAATTTATGATAAGTCTCTCGTGTGTATTCCCTGAGAAAGTTGTGTTTCTCATTATATTTGTCTATTGAGTACAGATTGATACAAAAGAACATGAACAAAGACCAACAACAAAGAAATCTGAGAAGTCAGAAGAGGAAACAAGAAAGATTTGAAGTTTCTTAGAAGTTCTAAGATCTGATGCTCTAATCATTGGATAAGATCTATCAATGGATAGCAGATCTTCAGGGGAAGTTTGTTGATACTCCAAACCATTCAATGTGAAGACCAACATATGAAGACCAAAGAGCAAAGACCGAAGACCAACCAACATCCAAGGGGGAGTTTGTTGATACAGTTTTATGTCTGTCGCTTGTTCTTAATTACAGTTGTAATTGTACGGTCTTTGCTCAAGTGTCTGTATAGGTTTGGTCGTGTCGAATAGATCGAGATATCCTCCTATCTTGATCTAGTATGACATCTTAGCTTGCCTGTGCTAATTAGTTGCATATGTGCATACTGATAAGTCTTGTAAACATCAAGTCTACACACGTTCTCCAAGAAGAAGGATTCCGTGCGAATCAATAGATTTCGTACGAAACACAGGTATCGTACGAATCAAGGAGATTTCGTACGAAACACAAGCATTTCGTACGAAACAGTTGACTCGTACCAAATCCCTGGTATGTGTCTCGTGTGAAATAATGTGTTCCTTATGTCTGGATTCGTGTTTCGTACGAACTCTAAAAGGACACTATATAAGCAGACATGCACTTCTCAGTCAGGGTTGACTTGCGTGTGAGAGTTTGTTGGACCAGAGAGTTTGTTATCCTTTCATTTGGATATCTCTGAAGACGAAGACACAAGAACACACCAAGTTTGTTTGAGTCATACGAGCATTGTGTGTATATGTTTGTACTTGTTTCATCAAATCGTGAATCTTTGTTACCCCGTGTTCTTTACTTTGCTTTGGTTGCATGCACACTTGGATTCGGCACTTGTGTGTATGTCATTTGAACAAGGAACAGTTTTAACACCATCCTCAGGTGGACCTACACTAACCCCTCTATTTATAGACATGACAAAGCCCAAATATACAACCCTAGGCCCACTTGGCACTAGGAAGCCAAAACTAACCCAAAAGCACAAAATACAATATAAATGAATAAACCTTAAGCTGCAAGCCCAACAATCTCCCCCTAGGTTTCTTCATTTATCCTTCGGCGCCGCATCCACTCCCAAACGTCCAACAATAATTCCCGCAACTGCAGCTGTCCAATCTTTGGCACACGCATCATATTGTTCAGCTGTACGTATTTGATGAGAAGCTAAACTTGTAAATCTTCATCATGGAAGCTGACCAAATCCACAACATCATTCACCCTGAAAGCCTTCTCCTTCGTCACTATCGCAACACTTCCGACCTTTGGATCTTATAACAAGAAGTTAAAGTTCTTCAAATTCCTCTTGGAAAGGTAGGAGCAACTGGAATCACCAACTCTTTGTCCGTAGGAGGCCACATCACAGATTTAAACTGTTTGCCTGTGTGTGCATCAGAACTCCTTTGGCTGCTCTCAGATACGGTTCGGCGGTCTTCATACTCTTAAACCCCGTCCTAACCTCCCATTCAAGCCTTTTAAAGAACCTCTAACCTGGTCCACGCTCTGTCGTATCGTCATTAGTGTACGGAGCTCTTAACAGATCTGTTAATGCGACCTTCGTCCAAGTCTCAAACTGTGACCTTTCGAATAATATTCTCTCGTTCCATCTTGGCGTACAATGATCCACTTGTTCTGATATGGTCATACATCCAACTCAGCTCTTTAGACTTGTTGCCCACCTTACTGTAATAGCTTGACCCCAACTCCATTACGTATCTGTCCTATTGATTTGTAGGATCTTTCAGCTGGAAGTTTTCATCCAGAGGATTCACGTTCACATTCTTCATCAATACCATCTGCTTCTTCTTCCTCGGATCTGCAGTGCTTTCTGACTAACAGCGAACTTCTTGCTGGATCATTCAAGTAATCATCAATACCAGGTTGACGTTCGGCTGCTAATTGCTCGGCCACCAACCTCTGCTCTTCGGTTTCTTCAGCCATACGTTGATGTGCCGCACGATAACGGGTTTCAACATTCACAGGATCATCGGTCGGATCGCTAAACTCTCTGCCAAACTTGTTCTCTAACTTGCCCCTCAAATCAAAAACAATAGTCATCAACATAGTCACATCTGTAACATCCGTCAAAAACCGGATTTACCAAACCCGCTTCGCTTATTAACCAAACAATCAGTTAAAAATTTCGTCGCGTATTCAATGCTCCAATTAATTTTAAACGATACATAATTAATAAGTATATTGGAATATATAATTTATATTTGAAAATTTATTAAAAATAATGAAATAAAAATAAAACAAGGCTGCCGGGTTTCGAACCCGGGTCAGCCGGGTCAACCTGGTCAACAACGATTTAACTCACACGCGCTCAACCACTCTGCCACTTGTGTTTCTTGTTCATTATTAGAAACAATTAATTCAAATACACAAACTCGAATTCAAATTAACACGCCCAATCGCAGTCGTCGGAAATCCCGACGATTTCGCCGAGATTGGATGGTTTCTTCTGATTTAACCGACGCATTAACCTTAACATCAGTTATAACCGATGTCCAGTCCGCGACATCAGTCATAACCGCCGGAGAAATATTTGACCGACGAATCAAGACAGTAAACGGACCCAATTCATCGATGTTCTTCCCTATAAATGCACCCTCTAACCTCTGATAGCCTTTTCGCTCACGATCACACCCATTCTCGACGAAATTTCACTCGCCGAAAACTTTCTGCAACTCGTCGGAAAACCGAACCCCTTCACCTCTATGCCTTACTCTAAAAACAGAACCCTTAGAGCTCATACCGAAGTCACCCACACTCACCTCAAGCTTCCTGAAGACCTTCTGCCACAAGATAAACGTCGCCGGAATAACCTGCTGTCATCGGAATTTCGTCGGCGAAACAGAGGATCTCTGTTCGGTATATCTTACACCTAATCTCTCTCGGTTTTATTAATCTCACATATAGCTAATCACAACCTACTAAAGAAGTTGATTAAACTGATGAAACAGTCGGACATTGGTTCTAGGATTAAGCTTAACGAAGAAGATGAAGTTTTCAGTTATATATATATATAATTTAAATCAAGTTATATCTCGGGTTAGACACATAGTCCAGCGGTGGACTGTGTGCAAATAAACACGCATACGTCCCGAGTTCGATTCTTGTCACACGCACACTCGCCATCTTGTCACACGCACACTCGCCTTAATAAAAATGATTTTTTTTAAACTGAACCGGATTCACTCGTAAATAGATTTTAAGTTCAATGAAAACTAGAATAATAACCAAGATAGACACACAGTCCAGTGGTGGACTGTGTGCGCGTTTAAATCATACGTCGCGGGTTCGAGTCCAGACTACCGCACCGGTTCTGGCAATTATCAAAATTTTTATATAAGGACAGAAATGAATTTATCTATTTTGTATATAAGTATAATAGAAACCATATTATTTACCAAGTTAGACACACAGTCCAGCGGTGGACTGTGTGTCAAACTAAACCACATGTCCCGGGTTCGAGACCTGTGGAGAGCACCGAGCGATACATTAAAATCGTTTTTAAAATAAATGATTTTCGGATTAATTCAATTAGTATATAAATATAATTAAAAACAGGAATATTTCGGGTTAGACACGTAGCTCAGTTGGTAGAGCTGCGTGCACGCGAACGGGAGGTCTCGGATTTGAGTCCTGCCCGGTGCATACATTTACACAATAAAACCGGTCAACAAGTCAACGGTCAAAAAGTCAACATTTTTTTTTATTATTTTTATTTATTTATTTTATTTAAAAATCAATTAAAAATACTTAAAAATAACATTTTTAAAGTTAGAAAATAGCCTTAAACTCACAAAAATATATCCAATGATCCTACTAAAATTGATTAATAAAATCCGCTTATTTACCAAACCATTATATTATTATCTAGGTTAGTTTCACTCGTGGTTAAATCAAACTTCGTGCGCATTCAACATCATCAACTGAACGCACCTAATGTGAGTGAATCTTACAACTCCCCTTTTTAATTACACGTTTTGGGGTGTGTCATGTGTCACTAAAATTAACTCGTTTATTTAAACTCGTGCCATACCATATTGTGATCTAAACTTAGAATGTAAATATTGTTTGTAGTTATGTATTACATATTGTCAAGTTGTATGCAAATCATTTCATTAGGCCCATCAGTTCGTAGAACAACGCGTGCCTCAAAACTCATTCATTAGGCCCATCAGTTGCTCGTGGGAGACGAGTTGAGCAACGTGTGCCTCAAAACAATCTATTATTGTATGTGTGTGCATTATCTGATATTAAGTGTTTTTGTGAATATGTTTACATCTATATTTACTCAGATGTGGTTATGCACCTCATTTTATAATCAATTCAATAAACTTGTTCAAATGTTTTCATAGGATTCACTCACCAACTTTTTGTTAATCCAAAAACCATTTTTACACATGATACAGGTGAACAGGATGAAGCAAGGAAAACATAGGAAATGCCTTAGAAGAAAATAATGAAGTCTAGAATGATGTGTAGGACATGATGTAATTAAGGTTATATGTTTCCCTTTAAATTGTAATAATAAATATGAAACGTTATAATAAATGTCATGAGCTTTGATGATAACCCAATCATGCCCCGATCACCTTTTCCACTGCGGGTCAGGGTGTGACAGATTGGTATCAGAGCCATGACTATAGGGATATAGGATAGGTTATTAGACCCTTAGAGCATATACTATAGTTGACTAGATTTTAATTGTTTATGTGGTTACATGCAAACTTATGATATTTATTTGTTTCATATTTGTTTATACTTACAGTCAAACGTACATACTTACATACACATTCATCATACATATTTCAATGTTCACATATTCAAATCATCTTCATACTTTCGTTATTCAAAGATTTTGTCGCATTTTTTTTTGTTTTTCAAATCTCATCAAAGTGAGTTCTGCGACGGGCATGTAGTAACTGTAAGGGTACAAGTACAGGTAGTCGGAATGTCCTGTCTAGGTTGGCATTCGTATAAATCCAATATAACGGATCAGTTTGCCTACCTGGGGACTAACGAAGAGAGTACGAAGGACCTATTAGGCCAAAGCATGCCACACCAAACGTCGTTCGAACTAACCCCACTTTGAGGTGTCACCGTGTCCACACCTGGACACATTCCGAATATCATACGTTACATATTTCTCGATTTTCCCCGGGTTTTAGTGTACGTAACCAGGCTAACACATGCGAACCATATGAAAAACCCGATATTCATGGGGGCCCACATGATTACGAAGGTGAAGTATGGCGGCATGCAAGGCCCAATTACGAGCAAAGCCCAAGACATCCTATGGATGTAGTAGATTTATTATTTTATATTTATTTTATAAATGTTCATTCCTAAATACGACCCATAATCCCAAAAACATCCAACTCATACTCTTGATATGTATTCCTTGTAGATGTCTTCTAGCCTCGCTCGTAGGAAGATGAGAGCAGGAAAAGCCCGTGAGCGCATGGCTGCCCTAATCGCTCAACAAATGGCTGTCGTAATACCCAACACTGTAATTCAAGTCCAACAAGCCCTTACCGCTAATCCCGTCAACCAAGAAGATCAAAATGTTATCAACCCTCCCCAAATACCACTAAATGCACCTACAAGCATTTCAAATCCTGCGACCCTCCAAAATACGTAGGGGCTCCTCCATTGGTTTGAAGAAATGGAGAACACTTTTCTAAATTGCGATTGCCCTGATGATCGCAAAGTGTGATATTCTACTGGTCGTTTATTTGGAATAGCACTTACTTGGTGGAATACAGAGAAGGCCAAACGAGGTGTTGAAGATGCTATGACTTTGACTTGGGATGAATTGAAGGAAATCATGACCAGACGGTTTTGGCCAAGGAGCGAAATCAAGAATTTAGAGGATGAGTTCTATTCGTTGAAGCAAAAGGAAGGCGACCACACCACATACAACAAAAGATTCCTCGAGTTAAATCAAATGGTTCCCAACTTATTCACTCCCCTCTACCGTTTGATCGAGCACTACATTCGAGGTCTTCCTTCAAAGATTCAAGACTCTGTAATAAGTACCACACCTGTAACCTTGGAAGCAGCAATGGAGTTAGCTACAGAGCTCACCGAGAACCGCATCCGGAATAAAGACTTCAAGGAGGAGAAGAAGAAGGATAAAGCATCAACTGAAACTTCAAACTCCACCCAAACCGAATCCCCTTCTCAACCCATTTTTAAGAGAAAACAAGATGGGCAACTTTTCGCTGTCACCCAACGTAATCAACCAATTTCACAAGCCGTACCCCTCCAAGCTATCCCAATCACTCAAGTAGCACCCCACTCAACTTACCTAAATAAGAAACCTTACCTTGGACCTCACCCTCAATGTAACACCTGTTTTTATCACCATCCATCTACCTTACCTTGTCGACTATATGCGAATTGTGGACGCTATGGTCATTTGAGCAAGGTTTGCCGCACTCCTCAAAATCAAATCTCACCCCCTACTCAAAACATGATCTAAACCTATCAACAACCCCAATACCCCATGTTCCCATATGTTCGAGCTTGTTTCAATTGTGGCGACCCTACCCACTTTAGAAACACGTGCCCTCGATTGGTTAACATCATAACCGCCCAAGCTCAAGCAAACCCAGTTAACCAAGCAAATCAAGGAAACCTAATTGCGATATCCCGGGTTTTTCGGATAACTTACACGTGACACTTGTCGAATAATATATACGCTAAGTATTAAGCGTGCACGAATTAAATGAATACGTGTTGTGTGTTGTGTGATTGTTTTAGTAATTGGATCATTAGAGTAGATACGTACACGAACTGAACCAAACTGCGACACGAACCAAAGTGATTCATTGTGACTCTAGGAGTTAACAAGTTTTAAACCTTAACTCAAGAATTCGGCCAAGATCAAAACTCAAACCCATAACAAACCTACAACTATTCGGCCGATCAAACCAAACCAAATCAACCCGTGTGCAAACCCATAACCGAGATCAAAGTTAAACCTTAAACTAAAACAATCCGGCCGCAAGATCAAACCCGAAACCACATGATCAAAGCCGCGGATTTATTTAGTTCAAACCCAAACCAAACCCACCCTATTCCTTGACCGCGAGATCAAGTCCAAACCAAACTAACTCACTTTAGTTCCTCGGCCGCAATACTTATCCAAAATCGTAATCCTTATCTCTTGCGCCTATATCTACGAAACCTATGCATGCTTCCTTCTAAAACACAAACTCTAATCGCCTTCTCTTGCTCCATAAATCGCGAACAAGCTGATCATTTATTCCATTCATCCGCAAACAGCCTTTGCTCACTTCTTTCGGTCGCGGTGGTCCTTGCTAATCACTTTCCCGATTACAACTTTCATCACATCCGAAGCAATCCTATCCAAATCTCGGCTTATTGATAGTCGATTCCTTAACATACTCACGGTTCGATTACTTTATCATTAAAAGTCTAGAGTTTACCATATGTTGCTAGATCATAGTCGGATATACGTGTCTTGAGTGTGTTGTTTTCGGATATATCTATGCTTGAATGGTTAGTTGTTTCGGACAATAATTGCTGAATGAAATCGGCTTTGTTAATCTTTGTTTATATGTATGATAGTTGTCGGAACATATAAGCTTGCCAAGCATGATTGAACGAATGTCAGACTAGCTGAATTGTTAATGATGTTTACATTAGATGGTTGTATTGATTCGGATTTTGTATACTAGATTGAATGTTGCTTGAAAGTTGAATACGTATAGGCTGTGTTTTGTTTGTAATAACTAGAAGTAAGAACTAGGGTTTGCATGGATAGGTTATTAGTCTTAATCTATGAGTAGAAATCGGTTTATAATCACCTAGATTAACCGTATGAACGAATTGTGCGAATTAATGGTAACAATAATGCTGAAACAGTCTGCTGAATAATGGTTACAGCCGACTTCATCAGGCTGTAACTTGGTCGTTAGTTGTCGAAAAACGGATTTTCTGATGTCTAGAACGTAGAGATTTGAATAAGGAATCTAATGGCGCTGGATTCATAATTTTCTAAAGTCGTTTGATATTTTTAAAGGGCTAAACAAGTTCAGTAACTAAAGCTGTGAAAATACTGGAATTTTGTTGGTTGTTTATCAAGTTGGATCTTAAAATCAGTAGGGAATTGAGTCATGATTTTTGTACAGCAACTAGGTATAGAAATTTCCGGGCAACTCCAACTGGAATTTTGTTAATCGGAGGATCAGCGATTTTTAAATAAATTCTTCCGTGGACTGCAGTCAGAAAGCGGTAAATCTGACTGCAGCTTAGTGAATTAATATTTATGGTTAATTGGTAAAGATTTAGGACTTGGAAAAATTATATAAATTTCTATGGTATAAATGTCACCTACTGTAAAAATATTGGAATTTTTGGAATGTTAGAACTATTTTATAAAAATCCTAGAAAACAGCTGAATAATTGAGTGTTAAGCAGAAAGTTGATAACTTGTGATTTTAGGCATTAAAGTGTTGCATGGATTTGGAATATGTTCATGATAAGTTGTTTGATGACTATGATCACATGAGAATACTTGCATGCATGATTGAGTGTTAGATATGTTGTTTGTGTGTATCACTTTGTGGGTAAATTGCGTGTGGAATTTGTATTGGTGTGATTACACACTGACGTGGAATTAATTGGTTTGTTAGGACGCAACTAGCGGTCCCATCTCTTATAACATCTTTGCTACACTAACCGAGCAAATAAAGGTGAGTTCACGGCCCCTAACTTTATCCGGTTTTTAAACAACAGGGGGAGAAACATGTATACACTCTCAAACTCAAACTCTTTACGTTATACGAATTTAACGTCACATAACTATACGGTAACTAAGTTAATGTTAATGTAATGTTATGGGCACTGAGCAGCTTTATCACTTAAGTCCTCGACAATCTCCTCGGATCGTTAGTATTTGGGTTAAATAGCGGGGGAATTATAAGTAGTACTACTGGGTCTGACGAGCCCCATCCGAGCTAGTCGCGCTAGCCGACCGGGTATGGTCAACGGGTGTATGATTGGCCTAACATCGCCATGGTCATGTGATAGGCCTGGCAAAACGGAGGCACAACTGTCAGCTTCGATCGCGAACACTTAGTGACATGACTTTAGGCTAGCTACCTATATACATTAATATTGAACTTAATTACGGATCAACTTAATATTCTGGGTTTGGAATATTGGAAATATCAACTTATTATCCCGGGTTGGGGGATAATGGAAACAACAACTTAATATTCCGGGTTTGGAATATTGGAAGCAACAACTTATTATTCTGGGATTGGAATAATGGAACTGATATGTTATCCCGGGTTGGGGATAACGGAGTAACAAACTGTAACGGAGTAAACAAACGAATTTATGAAAACCTGTGAACTCACTCATCTTTAATGTTGACACTTGTTTCTTTACATGTTTCTCAGGACGCTAGGAGCTCTAGGTGCACGCACATGCATTGAACAAGACATCTTTATCGAGTCTCATTTATTAATATTGTTTTGGGATTTTTCATTTGTTTTGGCGTTTGTGTTGGCGCCCGCATCATTACTTATTTATGCTTCCGCTCAAATTTAAAACTAATGCTCTGCTAAATATTGGTAATTGATATAAAATCTAAAATGAACGATTTTTGAAAACGTATTATCAAACCATGTAGAGTCATTCGACGTACTAGTGTTTCAGATTCTGGTTTGTTCACACGTCTCGCGGTAGAACTCCGCAAGTGGAAATTGAGGGTGGTGACAGATTGGTATCAGAGCCACTAGCTATAGAGAACCAGGTTTGCATTAGAAGTAGACCTAAGCTATAGCTGATATCACGACACTAGACTTAGTTTGGCACCGAATTATTATAACTTGTTATGCAATATGCCACAACCGTGTTTGGTAGGTTATACCTTCATAATAAGAAATGAAAACAACTCGTAACTAACTACACGACCTAACAGGCAATGTCATCATCCTCATCGTCATCATCATCCGACAGACTTACGCCACCAAGAGCACTAGGAAAGGCACCAATGGTGGAACCCATACTACCTTATGGCGTAGAGACACGCTCAGCGGCGAGGAAGAGGCTCGCTCTGGGGAGGAGTCGTCGTTGCGCCCAACTATTGCTGTACCGGTTGAACCGGTTAATCCTGTAGAAATAGGAGTTGACATGCTTAGAATCCTGGTGCATACACAACAAAAACAGTTAGAAAGAATGCAGGAAACCATCTTAGCACAAGGATGGATGATCCGACACCTTACAGGAAAGACCGACTCGCTCGAGGAAGAGCATCGTACGAGTAAGATAGCTCGTAACACCATAGCCAGAGATCTGCGTGCTGAGCAGATAAGAGCTGACTGGCTTGGGGACAGAGTCCTGGAAAATAGTTGGAACATTCAGGAACTGCAAAATCAAGCACTTGAACCAGCACCTGCCCCTCCAGTGCCGGTAGAGGAGGATCCAGAAGAGGATCCGGAGGAGGACCCAGCTGAGGAAGCTGGAAATGCCGCACAGGATGACGGCAACGACAGTGACTTGGGGGATGGAGATGTAGACGACTGACACGTCCCGCTTATTTTTTATTTGTTTTTCTCCAGTTTATTACTTTCCATTTGTGTTTAAACTTGAAACTTTATAGTGAATTCGTATGTTTGATTTACACTTTTGTAAGACGTTGAAATTTCAGTTAACCAAGTATTTCGTTTGATTATTTAACATATTGAGTTGACATAACTTACTAATTATTAAAGTACAAAGTAGGGTAGCTATATTGGATATATAGACTTATCAGGGTGTGTTTGTGTTGTGTTTCGAAGATCTAAATGGCGACTGGAAGACGTGGAAACCTTAACTTGACGGCCGAAGAATTAGCTGCCATGATTCAGGAGCATGTGAACGCAGCTTTAGCGGGTGTTCAGAACCAGCCGGCAGGTAACCATTATTAAATTTTCGCGTGAAAATCTAATAGTGAGGCTAGTAAAATTCCTTGCTGACTTCCTGTTCTCTGTCAGCAGGAGGGGGCTTTAACCCCTATAAGATGTTCCTTGACGCAAAGCCTAGCAAATTCTCGGGGGCGGAAGGACCCATTGGATTGGTCCGCTGGATCGAAAAATCAGAATCCGTTTTTGAAATGTGCAACTGCCTAGAGGCAAACAAGGTCAAATACGCAGCCTCAACACTGGAAGATGGGGCACTGACATGGTGGAATGCCCAAGTCCAAACACGTGGACTGTTAGCTGCAAATGCAATGGCATGGACTGAGTTCAAGGCCCTGATTAAAGAGGAGTACTGTCCACGAGACAGAGTGCAACAGTTAGAGCAAGCTCTATGGAACCACAAGATGGTGGGATCGGAAATTGAGGCTTACACCGCAAAACACCATGACTTGGTATTTCTGTGTCCTGAATTGGCCAACACGGTGGAGAAAAGACTCGAGTTCTATCTCGGGGGTCTGGTTCCGGAAATTCAGGGTATGGTGATGTCTAGTAACCCTGTAACAGAACATCAAGCAATCCGATTGGCTCACAAACTCACTGATAAAGCGGTGGAACAGAAGAAACTGCCAGCACGGGGTACCACCGAAGTCGCTCCAGATAACAAAAGAAAATTTGAAGACTACACTGTTCGACAGTCTTCGTCATCACATCCGCAACAAGGGAACCAGAAACGGTTCAATCATTACCACAGCCACCGGGGTCATCAAAATCATTCCAACAACAACAACAACAACAACTACAACAATAACAACCAGAATGCAGGCGGCTATGTAGGTCGAAAGCCGCAGTGCAACCGCTGCAATCTTCACCATAACGGCCCTTGTGCCGGAAATCGCTGCCAAAGATGTGGCAAGATGGGACATGCGGCAAAGGATTGTCGTGGGGAAATCGTGTCCCGACAAAATCAGACTCAGCCTCAGGGTCAGCAGCAGGGTATAAACCGGGGATGCTATCAGTGTGGTAGCACTGCTCATTTCAGAAGAGACTGCCCACAGTTGCGCAACAACAACAATAATGGTGGAAACAACCACAACAACTACAACAATAATCACAACAACAACAATGGGAACGGTGGCACAGGAGGTGCCAAAGGTCGTGCATTTACATTGGGCCGCGGAGGAGCCAGGAACGACACTAACGTGGTCACCGGTAAGTTTCCCCTTAATGAACATTTTGCTTCTGTGCTTTTTGATACGGGTGCGGATAGGAGCTTTATATCTGAGTCTTTTAGGAAAAACCTAAATCTCACGCTTAAACTATTAGAGACCCCTTACGTGATAGAATTAGCCAATGGTAAATCGGTAGACGTGACCCAAATCGTATCCGGCTGTCAACTCAAACTCGCGGGCCACACTTTTACCATTGATCTGATGACAACTACCCTGGGTAGTTTTGACGTGGTAGTCGGAATGGACTGGCTATCCGACGTCCGGGCTGAAGTTCTCTGTTTCGAAAAGTCTATCCGTATCCCACTCACGAACGACGAAATCCTGACGGTACAAGGCGACAAGGCAAGCGCCGTCACCAACATTATCTCATTCATGCAAGCGCAGAAGTATCTTCGGAAAAAGAATTCCTTCGCTATACTCGCGCTAATTACCGAACAGCCTAAGGACGAGAAACGTATAGAAGACATCCCTGTCGTCCGTGATTTTTCTGATGTATTCCCAGAAGAACTACCTGGTCTTCCACCGCACCGACAGTTGGAATTTGAAATCGAATTGGCAAGCAATGCAACTCCCATCGCCAAAGCTCCATACCGCCTAGCTCCAGCCGAGCTGCAGGAGCTGTCTACCCAACTTCAAGAGCTGCTAGAAAAAGGATTTATCCGACCAAGCGTTTCGCCATGGGGAGCTCCAGTCCTGTTTGTCAAGAAGAAGGACGGGACATTCCGCATGTGCATCGACTATAGGGAACTCAACAAGGTTACAGTCAAGAACCGATACCCGTTACCTCGCATCGACGATCTATTCGACCAACTGCAAGGGTCAAGTTACTACTCTAAGATTGATTTACGGTCCGGTTATCATCAGCTACGCGTCAGGGAGGAGGATATCGCTAAGACGGCATTTCGCACTCGGTATGGCCATTACGAGTTCTTGGTCATGCCATTCGGTCTCACTAACGCACCTGCGGTATTCATGGACCTCATGAACCGCGTGTGTAAACCATACCTCGACAAATTTGTCATTGTGTTCATCGATGACATACTCATCTACTCCAAAAGTGAAGAAGAGCATGCTGAGCATCTACGATTGCTGCTAGGATTACTTCAACAGGAAAAGCTATATGCCAAGCTCTCGAAGTGTGATTTCTGGATCCGGGAAGTTCAGTTTCTCGGGCACGTCGTGAATGAAAAGGGTATCCATGTAGACCCTGCCAAGATTGAAGCCATCAAAAACTGGGAAGCACCTAAGACACCGACGGAGATCCGCCAATTCTTAGGATTGGCTGGTTATTACAAACGCTTCATCGAGGGGTTCTCAAAGATTGCACAACCGCTCACTACCCTCACCCAGAAAGGTATCAAGTATACTTGGGGTGACAAGCAAGAAGCAGCATTTCAATCGCTGAAGCAGAAACTTTGCAGTGCACCCATTCTGTCCTTGCCGGAAGGGACAGATGACTTTGTAGTGTATTGTGATGCCTCCATCCAGGGATTGGGATGCGTACTCATGCAACGCGATAAGGTCATCGCGTATGCGTCACGACAACTGAAGGTTCACGAGAAGAACTACACGACGCATGACCTGGAATTGGGAGCAGTAGTGTTTGCACTTAAGATTTGGAGACACTACCTCTATGGAACAAAGTGCACAATCTATACTGACCACAAAAGCCTCCAGCACATCTTTGATCAGAAGGAGTTGAACATGCGACAGCGTCGCTGGGTCGAACTCTTGAACGATTATGAGTGTGCCATTCGGTATCACCCGGGTAAAGCTAACGTGGTAGCTGATGCCCTCAGTAGGAAGGAACACTTGAAACCTCGTCGCGTACGAGCACTACAACTCACAATTCATTCGGGGCTACCCGATCAAATACGCGACGCCCAGTTAGAAGCAGTTAAAGGGGAAAACATCAAAGCCGAAACAGTGGGAAAAATAGAACGCGATTGGGAAGTAAAGCCCAATGGAGCCCGGTATTTCATGAATCGCATATGGGTACCTCTCTACGGAAACCTCAGAGAGCTAGTCATGGACGAAGCTCACAAATCTCGATACTCTGTCCATCCGGGTTCGGATAAGATGTATCAAGACCTTAAAGCCGCGTATTGGTGGCCCAACATGAAAGCCGATATAGCCACCTACGTGAGTAAATGTTTGACTTGTGCAAAAGTCAAGGTGGAGTATCAAAAGCCATCGGGGCTACTCCAACAACCTGAGATCCCAGTGTGGAAATGGGATCAGATCTCAATGGATTTCATCACTAAACTCCCGCGAACTTTGGGTGGTTGCGATACCATCTGGTTAATCGTGGATCGTTTAACGAAGTCTGCACACTTCCTAGCTATTAAAGAAACGGATAAGATGGAGAAGTTGACTCGCATCTACATTAAGGAAGTAGTTTCTCGGCACGGAGTGCAAACGTCCATCATCTCAGACAGAGATGCTCGCTTCACGTCAAACTTCTTGCAGTCACTCCAGAAAGCGTTGGGAACACGCTTGGATATGAGCACAGCTTATCACCCTCAGACTGATGGTCAAAGCGAAAGGACCATACAAACCTTGGAAGACATGCTTAGGGCATGCGTAGTGGACTTCGGAAATAATTGGGAAATTCACCTGCCTCTAGTAGAATTCATATATAACAACAGCTATCATACGAGTATTTCGGCAGCACCGTTTGAGGCATTATACGGTCGTAAATGTAGATCACCGGTCTGCTGGGCAGAAGTCGGTGACAGTCAACTCACAGGCCCTGAATTAATACTTGAGGCTACTGAAAAGATTGTACAAATCAGAAACCGCATGGCGGCGGCACGAGATCGACAGAAAAGCTACGTTGATCAACGACGCAAACCGCTCGAATTTCAAGTAGGCGACCGCATCCTACTAAAGGTGTCACCCTGGAAGGGTGTAATCCGCTTTGGAAAACGGGGCAAACTTAACCCACGGTATGTAGGCCCGTTTGAAATCTTGAAAAGTATTGGACCCGTAGCATACCAATTAGACCTTCCTGCCGAACTCAGTGGAGTTCACAACGTATTTCACGTGTCAAATCTGAAGAAGTGTCTATCAGATGAAACTTTAGTTATTCCATTGGATGAGATCCAAGTGGATGAACAACTACACTTCGTGGAAAAGCCTATTGAGATCATGGATCGTGAGATCAAGACTCGAAGGCACAGCAAGATTCCAATCGTTAAAGTTCGTTGGGACTCTAAGCGTGGACCGGAGTTCACGTGGGAAAGAGAGGACCAAATGAAAAGAAAATACCCACATCTCTTCGCAACTGAACAGCAAACTAACGATACCACTAACTAAATTTTCGGGACGAAAATTCTTTCAACATGGGGATGATGTGACAACCTGGAAATTTCTCATACTTTCGTGTACTATTGTTGACTAAGTTCTTGTGCATGGCACTTGGAAATCTTTGTGTATGACACCTGGGAACTTCTTGTAACGTTGCGTACCATCATTAACGAACTAACTCTTTGTGCGTGGCACTCCAAACATGTACGTTACATGCTAAACCGCGTTTACTCAATTTTCGGGACGAAAATTCTTTCAACATGGGGATAATGTGATATCCCGGGTTTTTCGGATAACTTACACGTGACACTTGTCGAATAATATATACGCTAAGTATTAAGCGTGCACGAATTAAATGAATACGTGTTGTGTGTTGGGTGATTGTTTTAGTAATTGGATCATTAGAGTAGATACGTACACGAACTGAACCGAACTGCGACACGAACCAAAGTGATTCATTGTGACTCTAGGAGTTAACAAGTTTTAAACCTTAACTCAAGAATTCGGCCAAGATCAAAACTCAAACCCATAACAAACCTACAACTATTCGGCCGATCAAACCAAACCAAATCAACCCGTGTGCAAACCCATAACCGAGATCAAAGTTAAACCTTAAACTAAAACAATCCGGCCGCAAGATCAAACCCGAAACCACATGATCAAAGCCGCGGATTTATTTAGTTCAAACCCAAACCAAACCCACCCTATTCCTTGACCGCGAGATCAAGTCCAAACCAAACTAACTCACTTTAGTTCCTCGGCCGCAATACTTATCCAAAATCGTAATCCTTATCTCTTGCGCCTATATCTACGAAACCTATGCATGCTTCCTTCTAAAACACAAACTCTAATCGCCTTCTCTTGCTCCATAAATCGCGAACAAGCTGATCATTTATTCCATTCATCCGCAAACAGCCTTTGCTCACTTCTTCCGGTCGCGGTTGTCCTTGCTAATCACTTTCCCGATTACAACTTTCATCACATCCGAAGCAATCCTATCCAAGTCTCGGCTTATTGATCGTCGATTCCTTAACATACTCACGGTTCGATTACTTTATCATTAAAAGTCTAGAGTTTACCATATGTTGCTAGATCATAGTCGGATATACGTGTCTTGAGTGTGTTGTTTTCGGATATATCTATGCTTGAATGGTTAGTTGTTTCGGACAATAATTGCTGAATGAAATCGGCTGTGTTAATCTTTGTTTATATGTATGATAGTTGTCGGAACATATAAGCTTGCCAAGCATGATTGAACGAATGTCAGACTAGCTGAATTGTTAATGATGTTTACATTAGATGGTTGTATTGATTCGGATTTTGTATACTAGATTGAATGTTGCTTGAAAGTTGAATACGTATAGGCTGTGTTTTGTTTGTAATAACTAGAAGTAAGAACTAGGGTTTGCATGGATAGGTTATTAGTCTTAATCTATGAGTAGAAATCGGTTTATAATCACCTAGATTAACCGTATGAACGAATTGTGCGAATTAATGGTAACAATAATGCTGAAACAGTCTGCTGAATAATGGTTACAGCCGACTTCATCAGGCTGTAACATGGTCGTTAGTTGTCGAAAAACGGATTTTCTGATGTCTAGAACGTAGAGATTTGAATAAGGAATCTAATGGCGCTGGATTCATAATTTTCTGAAGTCGTTTGATATTTTTAAAGGGCTAAACAAGTTCAGTAACTAAAGCTGTGAAAATACTGGAATTTTGTTGGTTGTTTATCAAGTTGGATCTTAAAATCAGTAGGAATTGAGTCATGATTTTTGTACAGCAACTAGGTATAGAAATTTCCGGGCAACTCCAACTGGAATATTGTTAATCGGAGGATCAGCGATTTTTAAATAAATTCTTCCGTGGACTGCAGTCAGAAAGCGGTAAATCTGACTGCAGCTTAGTGAATTAATATTTATGGTTAATTGGTAAAGATTTAGGACTTGGAAAAATTATATAAATTTCTATGGTATAAATGTCACCTACTGTAAAAATATTGGAATTTTTGGAATGTTAGAACTATTTTATAAAAATCCTAGAAAACAGCTGAATAATTGAGTGTTAAGCAGAAAGTTGATAACTTGTGATTTTAGGCATTAAAGTGTTGCATGGATTTGGAATATGTTCATGATAAGTTGTTTGATGACTATGATCACATGAGAATACTTGCATGCATGATTGAGTGTTAGATATGTTGTTTGTGTGTATCACTTTGTGGGTAAATTGCGTGTGGAATTTGTATTGGTGTGATTACACACTGACGTGGAATTAATTGGTTTGTTAGGACGCAACTAGCGGTCCCATCTCTTATAACATCTTTGCTACACTAACCGAGCAAATAAAGGTGAGTTCACGGCCCCTAACTTTATCCGGTTTTTAAACAACAGGGGGAGAAACATGTATACACTCTCAAACTCAAACTCTTTACGTTATACGAATTTAACGTCACATAACTATACGGTAACTAAGTTAATGTTAATGTAATGTTATGGGCACTGAGCAGCTTTATCACTTAAGTCCTCGACAATCTCCTCGGATCGTTAGTATTTGGGTTAAATAGCGGGGGAATTATAAGTAGTACTACTGGGTCTGACGAGCCCCATCCGAGCTAGTCGCGCTAGCCGACCGGGTATGGTCAACGGGTGTATGATTGGCCTAACATCGCCATGGTCATGTGATAGGCCTGGCAAAACGGAGGCACAACTGTCAGCTTCGATCGCGAACACTTAGTGACATGACTTTAGGCTAGCTACCTATATACATTAATATTGAACTTAATTACGGATCAACTTAATATTCCGGGTTTGGAATATTGGAAATATCAACTTATTATCCCGGGTTGGGGGATAATGGAAACAACAACTTAATATTCCGGGTTTGGAATATTGGAAGCAACAACTTATTATTCTGGGATTGGAATAATGGAACTGATAAGTTATCCCGGGTTGGGGATAACGGAGTAACAAACTGTAACGGAGTAAACAAACGAATTTATGAAAACCTGTGAACTCACTCATCTTTAATGTTGACACTTGTTTCTTTACATGTTTCTCAGGACGCTAGGAGCTCTAGGTGCACGCACATGCATTGAACAAGACATCTTTATCGAGTCTCATTTATTAATATTGTTTTGGGATTTTTCATTTGTTTTGGCGTTTGTGTTGGCGCCCGCATCATTACTTATTTATGCTTCCGCTCAAATTTAAAACTAATGCTCTGCTAAATATTGGTAATTGATATAAAATCTAAAATGAACGATTTTGGAAAACGTATTATCAAACCATGTAGAGTCGTTCGACGTACTAGTGTTTCAGATTCTGGTTTGTTCACACGCCTCGCGGTAGAACTCCGCAAGTGGAAATTGAGGGTGTGACACTAATCACTAGGCCACCAGCAAGAGGAAGAGTTTTCAACACCAACGCCAATCTTGTTGAAGATAATGACGGCCCAAACGAAACCACCCAACTGGTCCCCTTCACCGAAAATCAAGATTCAACTCCAACCGCTTAGTTTTATGTTTTTCTTTATGTTATCTCAAGCTTTGGTTGATTGTGTTTGTTTATGTTTTAAAGTCACATAGAACTAATCATAACTTGCGGATAAAGTCAATGAAAATTTGACAAGAATATGGTGGATACGCCGCTGGTACTTCCTATATATAAGTATTTTTGCCAAAGGATCAGAGGCATTATCTGGCGGTTATGAGAAGTTCCATGTAGAATTTAGTATTGTTTTGGTTGAAGTTTATGTTATACTCACTGATTTAGCATTCATATCATCTCATTATTTAAAGAAATTGGATTGTGTTCCATTTTCTACATAGACTAACCTCTCCATCATAACAAACGAGAGATGTACTGTCATCATTCGAACATGTATACTATCATAATTAAGACTCAAGCTTTGGTTGTTGTGTTTATTTATGTATTAGAGTCACATAGAATTAATCATAACTTACTGATAAAACCAATGAAAATTTGACGAGAATATGGTGGATACGCCGCTGGTACTTCCTATATATAAGTATTCTTGTCAAAGGATCAGAGGCATTATCAGGCGGTTATGAGAAGTTCCATGTAGGATTTAGGATTGTCTTGGTTGAAATTTGTGTTACATTCACTGATTTAACATTCATATCATATCATCATCTAAAGAAATTGGATTGTATTCCATTTCTACATAGACTAACCTCTCCATCACAACCAACGAGAGAGGAACTGTCACCATTCAAACATGTATGCTATCAGAATTGGGACTCAGATATTGGTTGTTGTGTTTATTTATGTTCTAGAGTCACATCATAGAACCAATCATAACTTACTGATAAACCGAAAATTTGACAAGAATATGGTGGATACGCCGCTGGTACTTCCTATATATAAGTATTCTTGCTAAAGGATCAGAGGCATTGTCAGGCGGTTATGAGAAGTTCCATGTAGGATTTAGTAATTTCTTGGTTGAAGTTCGTTTTATACTCACTGATCTAGCATTTATATCATCTCATCATTTAAAGAAATGGGATTGTGTCACCAATCAAACATGTATACTATCAGAATTAGGACTCAGACATTGGTCGTGGTGTTATTTATGTTCTAGAGTCACATCATAGAACCAATCATAACTTACTGATAAAACCAATGAAAATTTGACAAGAATATGGTGGATACACCGCTGGTACTTCCTATATATAAGTATTCTTGCCAAAGGATCAGATGCATTGTCAGGCGGTTATAAGATGTTCCATGTAGGTTGTAGTATTAGAAGTTTTGTTTTAGGATATAACCTTATCTTTCCAAACATATCAAAACTCTTGCGCATGAAATCATACTTAGTGAATCAACTCCGCTTATCAATATTTTTACCGTAGGCAACAAAAAGCGATTCCTGTAGCAGGGTACTCAACCCTTACAAGGAACGTTACCCCCTCAAACAAAAAAAAATTTTAAACTCTTACTCTTTTTCTAAGTATGTAACTGTCAAACTAAACATCATCCTTTTTACACAAATATGTCACTACTTAAATTTCCAGGGGATACTGTAACATCCGTCAAAAACCGGATTTATCAAACCCGCTTCGCTTATTAACCGAACAATCAGTTAAAAATTTCGTCGCGTATTTAATGCTCAAATTAATTTTAAACGATACATAATTAATAAGTATATTGGAATATATAATTTATATTTGAAAATTTATTAAAAATAATGAAATAAAAATAAAACAAGGCTGCCGGGTTTCGAACCCGGGTTAGCCTAGTCAACCTGGTCAACAACGATTTAACTCACACGCGCTCAACCACTCCGCCACTTGTGTTTCTTGTTCATTATTAGAAACAATTAATTCAAATGCACAAACTCGAATTCAAACTAACGCACCCAATCGCAGTCGTCGGAAATCCCGACGATTTCGCCAAGATTGGACGGTTTCTTCTGATTTAACAGACGCATTAACCTTAACATCGGTTATAAACGATGTCCAGTCCGCGACATCAGTCATAACCGCCGGAGAAATATTTGACCGACGAATCAAGACGGTAAACGGACCCAATTCATCGATGTTCTTCCCTATAAATGCACCCTCTAACCTCTGATAGCCTTTTCGCTCACGATCACACCCATTCTCGATGAAATTTCACTCGCCGGAAACTTTCTACAACTCGCCGGAAAACCGAACCCCTTCACCTCTGTGCCTTACTCTAAAAAAAGAACACCTAGAGCTCATACCGAAGTCACCCACACTCACCTCAAGCTTCCTGAAGACCTTCTGCCGCAAGATAAACGTCGCCGGAATAACCTGCTGTCATCGGAATTGGTTGAGTGCGTGTGAGTTAAATTGATTAAACTGATGAAACAGTCGGACATTGGTTCTGGGATTAAGCTTAACAAAGAAGATGAAGTGTTCAGTTATATATATATATATTTAAATCAAGTTATATCTCGGGTTAGACACACAGTCCAGCGGTGGACTGTGTGCAAATAAACACGCATACGTCCCGAGTTCGATTCTTGTCACACGCACACTCGCCTTAATAAAAATATTTTTTTTAAACTGAACCGGATTCACTCTAAGTTTAATGAAAACCAGAATAATAACCAAGATAGACACACAGTCCAGTGGTGGACTGTGTGCGCGTTTAAATCATACGTCGCGGGTTTGAGTCCAGACTACCGCACCGGTTCTGGCAATTATCAAACTTTTTATATAAGGACAGAAATGAATTTATCTAGTTTGTATATAAGTATAATAGAAACCAGATTATTTACCAAGTTAGACACACAGTCCAGCGGTGGACTGTATGTCAAACTAAACCACAGGTCCCGGGTTCGAGACCTGTGGAGAGCACCGAGCGATACATTAAAATCGTTTTTAAAATAAATGATTTTCTGATTAATTCAATTAGTATATAAATATAATTAAAAACAGGAATATTTCGGGTTAGACACGTAGCTCAGTTGGTAGAGCTGCGTGCACGCGAACGGGAGGTCTCGGGTTCGAGTCCTGCCCGGCGCATACATTTACACAATAAAACCGTCAAAGTCAACGGTCAAAAAGTCAACATTTTTTTTATTATTTTTATTTATTTATTTTATTTAAAAATCAATTAAAAATACTTAAAATAACATTTTTAAAGTTAGAAAATAGCCTTAAACTCACAAAAATATATCCAATAATCCTACTAAAATTGATTAATAAAATCCGCTTATTTACCAAACCATTATGTTATTATCTAGGTTAGTTTCACTCGTGGTTAAATCAAACTTGTGCGCATTCAACATCATTAACCGAACGCACCCAATGTGAGTGAATCTTACAACTCCCCTTTTTAATTACACGTTTTGGGGTGTGTCATGTGTCACTAAAATTAACTCGTTTATTTAAACTGGTGCCATACCATATTGTGATCTAAACTTAGAATGTAAATATTGTTTGTAGTTATGTATTACATATTGTAAAGTTGTATGCAAATCATTTCATTAGGCCCATCAGTTCGTAGAACAACCGTGCCTCAAAACTCATTCATTAGGCACATCAGTTCCTCGTGGGAGACGATTGAGCAACGCGTGCCTCAAAACAATCTATTATTGTATGTGTGTGCATTATTGATATTAAGTGTTTTTGTGAATATGTTTACATCTATATTTACTCATATGTGTTATGCACCTCATTTTGTAATCAATTCAATAAACTGTTCAAATGTTTTCATAGGATTCACTCGCCAACTTTTTGTTGATCCAAAAACCATTTTTACACATGATACAGGTTAACAGGATGAAGCAAGGAAAACATAGGAAATGCCTTAGAAGAAAATAATGAAGTCTAGAATGATGTGTAGGACATGATGTAATTATGATTGTATGTTTCCCTTTAAATTGTAATAATAAATATGAAACGTTATAATAAATGTCATGAGCTTTGATGATAACCCAATCATGTCCCGATCAACTTTTCCGCTGCGGGTCGGGGTGTGACAACATCTCCCTGCAGTTGTTTGATACTTTGATATCGAACATCCAAACGATTCTGCTGGGAGGCAATCTGTGCATCCTTTAACATGGCCTCCTGTTCCAGTACCACAACCCATTTCTTTAACTCAACGACATCCACCTCAGTATCATCATCATCATCATCACGATCTAAACCCCCATATCAAACGCCCGCTTCTCAAAAACTGCGTATATAATTGTCATCAATATCATCAGAATGACCAGCACCACTACCACCCGCTTTTGAACCTCCTGCGCCCGATGAACTTCCTCCAAATTCAATCATTTGTAACGCTGTGGCAGCAGGAATCGATACAACTGTAGACTGTGTAATGACAGGAACTGTGGGCTGTGTAGAAACAATAGGCGTGTCAACCATCAAGGTACAAGCAACTGATTCTGTAACAATAACCTCATCAGCAGTGCTCTCAACAGCAGTAGATGTAATCAACTGAGAAGTAGCAACTGTAACAGCAACTGGAGCCTCAGATGTACTCGCTGAAATGCTCGGCTCAGTTCTGCGTCTCTTGATCAACGAAACTTCATCTTCTTCGTCTTCGTCATCTTCATCAGACTGAACAGTAAGCAACAACAGACGAATGTCAAGCGGGGGATCACCTTGTTTCTGTTGAATGTCCTTCAGTTAAGCAATCAGAGCAGCTAGATTCTCAGATGATAACTCTGGTAGAACAGGAGTTAATGTAGCATTGAATGCATCCAGATCATCCAGAAAAGCTTGTCCAACATCATCCTCATCATCTATAACCAAATCCTCGACTTCTATCTCTTTTTCCTTTACCGGTATATCATGTTCCTCGGCTACAATCGCATTTACCGAAGGAGGAGGGGTGGTGGAGTATGCAGACCTATAACTTCAAAAAACTTGCCAAACTTCTTGAGAGGGAACCTACCCACAAATACCGTCTTCGAAGTAGAACGATTCTTCTTCATAGTTGCAAAAATGGTAGGCCCCATTGGCTTCATATTTAGTAAATTCGAGTCTGTAGCATCCTTAGCTAAGTCGGGGTAACGAGCATCGAGAATCAGTTGGATAAACCGTGGATACAACAGAAACATCCGTTTCTTGGACTGCTCTAATATCTTCCTTATGTTTTCGAAAATATAACCAGAGTAGTTATATTTCCAGTCTATAACCAATGAAACGATCACCAAAGTCTGAGCCTGATTGGCTGATCCAGTCCACCTTTATTCTCCAACACACATTGCATAAACATGTGTATAAGTAGTCTCCAGTATGCCAGAAACATCTTCTTTAGCAATGGCTGATAAGAACCTTCGTAGCTCATCTCCATCAATATCCAGCAACACCTTTTCTTTGACATATGTGGTTGGATCACTGTAAGTATCTGTTAGTTGCAGCACTTCCCTCACACAAGCCTTATTAACTACAATCTCCTTCCCTTTAATATGTGATCGTATGAATGGTCTGCCATCTTCACCTCTTAGTGCATCTGCGCTCTCTTCCAAAACGAATGAACCAAATCTCCGTATATCACCGGATTTGCACAAAGAGCGTAGGCAATCCGAAAAATTGTTAAGCCCCACAATCATTGCCTGAAACTCCTGAAAATACTCAGCGGTGGATCTGAAAGATATCCAGCCTGATTGTGAAACTGCTCTTCAACCAGCATCACGGCATCGAAAGCTTCTTCCACCATTTCTGTCAAAAATCAACCGAGTTAGAAACCAACTAACAGAAGCAAACCGAGTAAACTGATTTCACTGAGTTAACTAATTTAACTGAGTTGACTGAGTTAACTGAGTTGACTGAGTTAACGGAGTTAGCACTAACTGGAAGGTCAACAGAGGTCAAGGTTCAATTAAAACCAGTTCAAATTAGTTAAGGGGTTCAACAATTTAAAAGGTTCAAACTTAGAATCAATCCGGAATACTTAATCCGGATTAAGCATCTCGATAGACATGCATCCCGGATGAAGATTAATCCGAAATGAGATCCAAGTTCATCATTTCGGATGAATATCCATCCGAAATGAGCACTATTATCAATCCGAAATGCTAATTCTTTGAAGATCAATCCGGAATGCACATGTACCTGATCCGGAATGGGCAGTCGAAATATTCAGTTCAAGAGAGAATTAGAAAGAACAAATAGTAACTTGGATTTTGAATAATCTAAAAATCAGAACAGAGATGACAATATAGTTTTTCTAAAATGGGCTTCGGCCTGATATTTGAGTCCAGATTGGGCTTGTGAAGACCCAATCCGGAAAGTAACACATTGGCCTGTTCAAAATGACTTAAATGGGCCATTCCGGACAGGTCCAATCCGGAACAATAACCTTAATTTTGATTTTTAGACTTAAAACCAATTTCATCAGGTTGGCTCAAATCCCAAAGCACACTGGGCAGTCCAATATCTGTTAACAGAAAACCATCCCACCAAAATTCATCAAGTAAACTAACCAACCATCCAACCATCACAAGGAGAAATTATTAAAACATACATAAATAATTAACACAACATTGCTAAGGGATCAAATCGTTTCAAACGGTACCAAAGAACATTTTTCGATATGAGCAGGTTCAGTTGGTCTAAGCGACTGTCAGTATACTTGTCCACTTAAATCAAAACTCAACCCTTGTAGATTAGACTTTATGATATGCTTAGGGTAATTTTATACTAAGATACTCGTGTGTCCCATACCATGACATACCCCCGCGATCAAGGTAAGCACAACGGTTCATCATAGTAGGTGAGTATACCGAGGTCATCCTTTGTTATACAACATCAGGCTAATGGTGATCAGGTCAGTACTTCCGTACAGCAGAGAGACTAATAGTGACTGACGTGGGTTAGGAAAATACCTTATGAGGTACGTAAGAACTTAGAAAGAAACTTTTGTTTCCTTTAGGTTTTGGCCTTTCCAGTTTTGGCTCTTTTATAAAGATATCCTGACTATGCCTAGGTCTGCATATAATTTGGATGCAACAGAAGGGCAGTCAAGATATCCCTGGATGACTCAGTAGCATAAAGACCCGAAACCTCAGATGTTGGCTATCTATCAACGCAAGATTTAAGACCATAAAATCATATGCCTATAGTAAGTGACCCACCAGGTACAAAGTTCGTTATGTTTATATCATTTGACTTTTCCCATCCGGTTGAGTTTTAGACCTACCGACACATCACTTTCGATCCAAATCTTTTCCGCTTCTATAACTTACATGTGTTAGTCAAACATTTTATCAAGAATATTCATTTCATTTCCCTATCATTGCAAAAATAAAAAATAAAAATTTGAACTTTTTCTCCCCCTAAATTTGTGCACAGAGATATGAACAAATTTATGAAGCAACGAAAAGAATGAAAAGCAGTAAATAAACACGAAGATAGTAAATGCCTAGGAAGAAAACCGAATCATTTTGAGAAGATCCACAAGCACTTGAAAACGTCGCTGCTAACAGGTTTCGTAAACAAATCCGCCATATTTGCATCAGTATGGATTTGCTCAAGTGTTATGAGACCCTTTTCGTAGCAATCGCGTATAAAATGAACTTTAATGTTAATATGCTTGGTTTGGAGTGGAAAACAGGGTTTTTAACTATTTGGATTGCGGCATCATTATCACAATAAATCGTGGTGTTTAGATAAGTCAAACCGAATCCGCAAGCTGATGTTGCATCCGTAAAACCTAGGGAGCAGAAAGCAGATGCTGCGACATATTCGCCTCTGCAATGGAAAGCGAAACCGTCTGCTGCTTCTTGCATTGACACGAAATGAGGCGATCTCCCAGAAATTGGCAACCAGCCAAAGTTGAGCGCATGTCCCTATCTGTACCTCCTAGATTACTGTCAGAGAAAGCAAAAGTTCAAATTCAGAATTTTTAGGATACAAGAGGCCCAAAGTTGGAGCCCCTTTGAGGTACCTAAAAATTCGTTTAACAACATGTAAATGAGAAAGTTTAGGAGTAGCCTGATAACGAGCACACTTGCAGACATCAAACATGATATCCGGCCGACTAGCAGTGAGATACATGAGGGATCCAATCATAGAGCGATACATGGTAGGGTTAACAGGCGTTCCTTCAGCATCTTCATTTAACAAAGGCCGTTCTGCAGTAGGTGAAGCCATTGGCTTGGAATCTGTAAGCTTGAACTTGGCCATCATGCAGTGGTTGTATTCTTGGATAGATTCAAGGTTTCCATTTGAGCTGCAGCATCGGCCCAGTTGAATCCCTCATGTTGTTGGGCCACAAGTGCTAGTGGACTTCCCGCCTGAGCTGCCAGATGGACTCATAGTTGACTTGGAAGGAGGGACGGGAACTAACTGTCTGTCACTGCTCTGTATAGCAGCGACCCTGGATGATACATACCCTGATGGTGGCTTCTTGCATTCCCTAGCGAAATGGCCTGGTTCATGACATCTGTAGCATCTGGGTTTGTCCTTTGTGAGACCAGTCTTCAGGTTGGACAAAGGTTGCCTTCCATACTTTTTCTGAAATTTGTTGACCCGAAAAGAAGCCATTGCTAAGTTCCAGGAGACAGCGATCTCATCCAGGTTTTCCTCCATGATTTGATCAACTTCTGTTGGCAGAATAGATGGAGGGGTTAGATCGCCTGCTAGAAAGGCGTTCAACCTCTTGTCATAGATGCAGCAATCGCCAACTTCTCTTCGTTCTCCATAGTGAGAAACGCAGAGTTGGGAGCGGGTTGTGCAGAGCCACGGACAGGTGCGCTCCTTTGAGGAATAACGCCTTGTTGGACGGTTTGAGGAGTTGTGGGACTGAAAACCACATTAGGATACTGAGCATGGAATGATCCGCTGAGACCGTCGTAGGATTTTGAGATTGAAACCCATACACATATTGAGTGTTTTGAGGCGTGACAACAGGACTATTTGATCCACCTGGTGCTTGTGCAGTTCCTTGCAGAGGACTATAGACGAGATTCTGTGACATTAACGTTGCGTTCTGACCTGTCATCCCTACGGCCATCAACTACTTTGATGATTGATCTCCTTTGTTTGTTATCAATTTCACATGATTTGATTGTAGCTATCATCTCAGTGAGAGTGACGTCGTTCAGGTTCTTTGTCTTTTTTATCATGCCCACGTCTGCATCCCAACTTTTGGTAGTGAATTCAACAACTGTCGGTTCATGGCGCTGTTGGTGAGGGTGATCTCAGCTGAAATCATCTGGAAACCAGTTTGACATAGCGGCGTATCTGATTCTCGATGGTTTCCCCATATTTGTGATTGAACGAGCTGAATTGCTGATTCAGCTGGTTCACCCTACTTGCTTTCATGTCAGCGTTCCCTTCGTAGAGATTTTGCAACTCACTCCAAATCTCTTTAGCATTTTTACAGTTCCTGACCGCGATAGAGATATCGGGTCCTAGAGCCATAGTTAGTGTTGCAGAAGCCTTCTCATCTTCCTCTACGATTTTGATGTCCTCTAGAGTCCACAAGTGCATAGGCTTGGGAATTTTTGTTTCGGGATCTTGCTCTGTGCTATACACTATGGTTCTTGGACCATTCATGATGCATCTCCACACCCGGGCTCCTTTGCCTTGCAATACTGTTCGAAGCGGAACTTCCACTCATAATATTCATCAACGTATAACAAACGCGACACTTTGGTGGAAGTGCCAATCACCTGATCCAGCTCTTGGTGGAGGGCTAAAGTTTGCGATTGAAGGGCTGCCAGTGTGGCATTGGTCAGGTCCTGTGCGGTCATGAATCCAGCCATTAAATTAATTAAAATTTACAAAATTTGATTTTAATTTTAATTAATTTAAGTGATTCTAATGAACAGTGCCCAATCCGAAACAGTCAATTTTGTAGTCAATATGGTCAATTCATAAGGTTTAGCAATCCGGAAGTCAACGATCGTCAAACTGGATGAAATATCCGAAATAAGCAATCCGGAATTAGGAATCCGGAATGAAGAATCCAATTTAAGAATCCGATTTGAAGATCCAAAATGACAAATCCGAAAAGAAATCCGAGACGAAAATCCGAAATAGAAATCCGAAAAGCAGATCCGGAATAAACAGCTCTGAATTGAAATCCGAAATCAAGAATCCGGACCGAAAAATCCGAAATGCCTGACTTATCTTATAAGAATCCGGAACAGCGACCCAATCCGTAACAGTGTCTCCGCCTTTTATGCAAACGAGTTCCAGAATTCAAGTAATTCAAAATTAGCAACAGTAACTTGGATCATAATCCGGAATAAATCAACATCAGGGATCAATCCGAATAGACGATCTCCTTCGTGTTCTTCAGAATCCAGAACAGTATCAAATCTAAATATGAAGACCTTCTTCGTGTTCTTCGGGATCTGGAACAGTGTCAAATCCGAAATCTGCAGAGCTTCTTCGAGTTCTTCGGAACAGTACCCTTCGTCGATGAACAGTGATCCGGAATGTCGAAATCAATCCAAACAGCAGCAATAAACTTTCAAAAACATCTTCAAATAGCAATACCCGGAGCCTGTATTAGAACAGCAGGCTTTGATACCAATTGTAAGTCTTGTGTAACGGATCAAACAGGTATCGCTATCCTAATCAATTGCGGAAATAATGATCAGGATGAATAAAACTTGAATAACTTGAATATAATAACTTGCATACACCAGAGGATGTCAGATACAAGTTTTTGTAATCAACTCTCTGACCCCTAACAAGTGCCCTAACCCCTCTATTTTAAGACATGACAAAGCCCCAATATACAACCCTAGGCCCAGTTAGCACTAGGAAGCCCAAACTAACCCAAAAGCCCAAAATACAATATAAATGAATAAACCTTTAAGCTCCAATCCCAACAAACACATCACTTATAATCAATTTAATTCAGAATGGTATTTTAGTCTTTTTCTCTCAATGTCACATCCACTCTCTCTTATCTCTTAAACAAATCACATCATTATTTATATGTCTGACATGACAATGTCTCTCTCCTTTCATCTCTTTTTTACTTTTTACATATAAAATTGGGAAAAAATATTTTAGGGTTTAAATTCAAACACCAAAGTATAACGTAATTTAGAAAATAAAAATATTGAAACTTCTATTTCTTTTTGCTCTAGTTTCCTTAATTTGTCTTATATGTTTACTAAGAATTTCTATTTCATTTATTAACGTTTGATGACTTTGCACTACAACTTTTTCAAAAAACATTCGACAACGTAGTAAAAAAAGTTTTGCCAACGTGCATAAAAATGTTTTGACAACGTGTGTAAAAAAAGTTTCGACAACATGCGTAAAGTTCTACACGAATTGAGTATAAGAACACCACTATGTGAAAATAAATAAAAAAATATTTTGTCAACGTGCGTAAAAAAAGTTTTTTATACGCCCCTGATTACCGAACACCCGAGCTCTTTAAACGTTACGCGTAAATCTAATTTTTAAACGTATGTAAAAATGGAAGGCGTAAAATAGTGTTTATGTACGTTAAATTTTTTTTACATAAGTTTTCAAATGTAAAATATTTATTGCACACGGTGTTGAATAAAATAGTTTTTCTTTGATTTTCGTAGGTGTTGGGGCTTTTACGTTCAAATGACGAGGATAATGAACAAAAAATGAAAACCAAGATCAGAGATTGAAGACGTTTTTTTTTTTATACATGTAGTGTATTTTTTTGTATAAAAAAACATGTGTGATAATTAATTCTTTTTTAAAATAGATAAACGTAATTCATGTTGACATCAAGAGTTATGTAGTCTATGATGTTTGATTGTCAGTTTGACAAGTTGATGGGAATAGTACACAAGTCAAATTTTTTAAAATACCCTTCTTGTACTATTTATTCTTTAATCAATAAAATCACTACAACACAAATCAAATTTAAACAATTCAATCTCAACCGCTCATACACGAGAGATCTATGGTGGATAATGGCTCCTACGGTTCTCGCATGTAAAGTTGGTTCCTATTTTACCTCATCCCTATATATATATATATATACACATAGGGTAAGGATCAAGAGTGAACAACTCTGTTAGAGCGAACTGTTTGAACTAATCTTGACCGTTGATTTTAACCATCTTTAATTATTAAATGGTGGTATGATTAGTAAATAAGATAATGGTTTTAACTTAAAATTTAAAGAAAAAGGGTAAATTATTAATTACAAAAATGCAAGTCTTTTTGAATATGGAAACTCAACGTTTCAAAAATATTGTTTTCATTTGATTCCCACGATCCCCTCCTAAAATTCGCCAAAATCTGTTTGGGGACACAATTCGTTCCCCTAAAAGCTTCCTTTACTACATATCCTTACCCAACTAAGAATATGCAATCAAGGGCTGCAGTATTTTGGAGAATGAAACAGAGCATAAAGGTTAAAGGTATGTAAGCATTTGTGTGTTAAAATCGGATGCCGAGTTGAGGTAATTGTAGTAGTTGAACTTGTTTAGTCCATGATTTTCGTACGATTTTATTTAATTTATGATGTTGTCGTCAAATGCTAGCATTAATTGATTAGGGTTTGCAAAAACTGAAAAGTAGATAATTTGTACAGTGAATGTTAATGGTTTGTTGTGTTTATGCCATGTTGTTCTTAGTAACGTAAAAGAATGCAGAACCCCCAAAACCATATTTTTTGTATATGGAACTGATGGTAGGTGTATGTTTACTAGAATAGTTTACTGGCAATTCATGAACCAACTCTGCAGTACACATGTGTATGTTGTTATTTTTTTTTGTTTTAGGGACACTTTGAATGTTTAGGATATTTATATGATATATTTCTTAGTGTTTTGAGTGTACCTTTCAGACTTTAATGATGTATAATTCTGTTATTTGCAAAAAAGGATTAGTATGTTGTTAAACAAGGTGCTGGCTTTTGGAAAAAGGAATGTTTGGGTGTTATTTTACACAATGATGGTAGGTCATTCAAAAAAACAATTAGGAAGTATACATGTGTATGTTGTTTTATCATTTGGTTTGTAGCGTCTGTTTGAAGCTTTAGGATATTTAGATTATATTTCTCAGTGTTTTTAGGCTATCTTGACGAACTTGGTGATGTTTAATTCTGTTATTTGAAAAGTAGAATTAGTATGTTGTTGTTAAACATGGTGTTAGCAGTTGGAAAAGTAATGTTTGGGTGTTATTTGACATAATAAAGGCTTGGCATTCATAATCCGATTAGGCAGTACACATGTGTATGTTGAAATTCTTTTTGTTTGCAGGGTCTGTTTGAAGGTTTATGATATTTAGATGCTATATTTCTGGGTGTTTTGAGTGTATCTTACATACCTTTGGTGATGTATAAAGGTTATTTGAAAAAGAGGATTAGTATGTTGTTGTTAAACATGGTGTTGGCTGTTGGTATCCGGTACATGTATAGTACACATCTGTTTTTACCTGTATATTAAACTTTTTTGGGTCCGTTAAATGTGTATGTTAAGTTTCAATGTGTAAGATAGTTACACGATTTTTTTTATTATGTATATAGTAAACCATGGTAATATTCCTAAGATTGTTTATGATGTTTTTTGTTGTGATACATTTATACTAAAAAAATTAGTTTAATATGCTGTTGGTTTTTTGTTCAGTGTGTTGTTCGTTTTGCAGTTGACACAAAAGTTTTGTTAGCAAATGAAGAAACGTAAATTTTTAACCTACTTGTTCTATAAGTCCTTATATATAATTGAATTTGTAGAGAAATTTAACTAATATTAACCGTTTAATCATGTAGGTAATAGAAGCGAAAGAATAGCTCGTTTGAGGGTGAGTAGGTTTAGTAACACCATTGATGACCCTATATAATTTTCTATGAGGAAGCGAATTCTGATAACGACGGGAAAGGTAAATAGAATTTTGATAATGTTGTTGGTGAATACGATGTTTTAAAAAAGAAACATACATGTAACCAAAAGGAACATTTAGTTGACAACGGAGTATAATTTAGTTATTATTGTTATTTTTTATGTAATTCTTTAAAATAATAATTTTTTTGCTTGTGTCTTCTTTTGGTAGGAAGCACAAGTCGTAAAGCGGATCAGATTAAGGTGCAACCTAAAGTCGGCAAAATGGTCCAGGTGATGTTTTGTAATATCGTTGTATGAAATGGTTTGTGTTTTTATATATTTTAGTTAATGTCTTATGAGTGCAGGAGAAGAAGATGTAAAAAAATTGAAAACCGACATGTGCGAAGCAAGAAGTAAATGAGGGCGAAAAAGTCCGGATAATAGTGATCACAGTGAAAGCATTTGGAAATGACGGGTAGGAAAAAAAGTAAAGCAAAGAAAAAAATAAGAAGGAAAGAGTGCAAACAATTCAAGTCCCTTTCCGGGACCATGAAGGAGGTTTGATTGGTTTCTTTATTCTAATGTTTGATATGAAAATTTTGAATGTACGGGACGTGTTTATTACAACAATTAATTAATTTGGTTTGGTGTAGATGTTAAAGTTAGTCAGTTAAATCTTGAAAAGCGTAAAAGTGTTAAAAAGACCGAAGAGGCTAATGAAAAAGAAGCAACAAGTATATTTTCTACAAAAAATAAGTAGTTGTTATGTCCATATAATATGTTACGATTGCCTGTAAACATGTCTCATTTATCGGTGTATGTGTATTACTCAATACGCTAGCCACGTTTAACATTGTATTAATTGAAATGTTTTATTAGGAGATGATGTAAGAAAAGAAGGTAAGTCACTTAAACGTGGAAGAGAACGTCGTAAAATAGCTAGCGACCACGAAAACGTTGAAGATGAAGGTAAGGTTTGGTTAGTCAATTATACACATTGTACCTGAAGTTGTGTATTTTATTTTTTTATGCTTTATTGTAAGTAGGGATTGAGACGACAGAACCCAAAGGGGTTTGAAGGGTAATGAGCATAGTTCCGTTAGTGATGATGATGAAGAAGATTTAGGTATTTTTGAGACAAATTTTTTGTAGTGTGTACTTTAAGCTTTTCTGTTGTATATAATATCCTTTAATTTTTTTAGTTTACTGAATAAAGTTTTGGTTGATAATATTTGCAGATGAACTTTTCAACTACCGCAAAATGGGTATCACAAAAAAAAGAAAAAAAGGAAGTTTACAACGGATGAAACGGGCAAAACTTCAAAGTGTTCTAGCATCGATTAGGGTGAGGACTTCACCCAATAAAATGTATGAAGCTATAAGGGTTATGAACCATGGCGGAGACAGATTGTCAAGGATATAGGTTTTGAAAAGTTTGTTACGGTTGCAGGTAAGTGAAGTTTCAGCTCACCTAGGTCATTTTGTGGTGGATATGCTAGACACAGCAAAGATGAGGATTAGTTTGGGAGAGAGGCACATCATAGTTGACAAAGACTCAGTTCGGAAAATACTAGGGTACCTGCCGGAGATATAAAGGTATCAAAAAAGAATATAGATGAAAATGGGCATCCATTGAAGGGAAAATGGTTGTCAAGATTTGAGAAAATACCGGTTAGCTTCAAAAATATTCTTGATAAGACTAGGGAAGATTCATAGGAAGATAAAGATTTGTTCATTTTAGATTTTGTGCTGCTGTTTATTTCAACGACGATTGGGTGCACAAAAAATGGAAGCTTATGTACAACATGTTAGATTTGTTTAACCACAAAAAGAGTTTCAAAGACCAGATTGGTGCCAGTTCGTGGTTGATACGGTTAAAAAGTGCAAAGAAGATTGGGTAAGATGTGATGCAAATGTGTATTTCAGGGGGCCGACTTATCTTTTGGTATGTTTAACAAATTGTTTTACATATTCAAGCAGTATATACACATGTGTTCCGTAGGGTGAATACACAATGTACTGTTTTATTATTAACAAAATATTTGTTCACTGGTTGTGGGTTTTTTTTGGTTTATATACATATAATTACTTAAGTTTTTTATTGTATTAGTTATTGTATTTGAATGTGACCGAATGTCCCGTATTCCAACATGAACGATGTGAAGCGCCACTTAAATTTTGGACGCACGATTTAATGAACCAAAGGAAGGATCAAGAGATAAGAAATGGTGGATTTGGGCTTGGAGAATTAAGGGAATTGTATGATGTTGAAGATGATGACGAAGTGTCTGGAGAAAGGGTGGCTGACAAACCGAAGGAAGATGTTGGGAGAAAAAAGGTCCGCAAGATTGGTCGTTGGCAGAGGTATCATAATGTTAATCGTTCATGATATTATATCATTACAATTTTGTTGCGCAGTAGTCTTAAATACAAAAGTCATCCATCATTCTATATTTTTTATGTTATTTTATTTATTTATTTATTTTTTTTGTTTGAACCCATATGAGAGTAGTGCAATGATTTTGTCGATGTTTGATGAAATTAGAGCTATAAGATCAAGTTGGACGCTCGAATAAAGGAGCATACATCGCGATACCCAGCGCATGCGTCTGTTATACCGATTCTAGCAGGTATAAATTTTTTTTAACAAGTCAGTTGTTCATACCTCAAAAGAAAAAAATGATTTCGCAAGTCTAGTGATGAAAGAAACTGGTAAATAAAAACTTGTATATTTTTTAAAATTAAAAAACGTGAATAATGTCTTTAATATGATGAAGTTGCAGGTGTGACTGACCGGAAAGGAAAAGCAAAGAGTACAAGTGGCCCAAAGATGCATAGGGATACTCCTGCACAACCACAATTGCTTCTCCCACAACTCAGCTTTTTATGAAGTCAGCCGAGGTGATTAAGGACATCATTTTAGGCACGTATGATAGCAAAAGCTGGATGATATACCTTCATTCAGCCTTGGTATGACCTAGGATGAGCTGAAAAACCAAGAGAATGTGCAAGACCATGTCGAAAATGAAACACGTGTTATGGAAGATGTTGGATTGGCGGAAAAAGGCAAAAGAAAGAAGGTAGGATCGAAATATGTGTAATCCCCCTTTTCGACCAGAGCTGTAAGTGTTAATAGCTGGTTAAGCAAGAAGGAAAATATGTTATGGAAATACTTGTCGACTACTGCCGACGACAAGATGTACGTTATTATTACTTCTAATTTGTTTTTGTTTCTTATTCTAATTTATTATTATTATTTTTTAAGTTTGTCCATCTTTAATTAGAAAGTAAACTTGTGTATTTTTTAATGTTCGTACATAGGGTAGCGAAAGCGAAGAAAAAAAGGTAGACGAAGGGCCGCACAAAACAAGGGATGCAATAGAAGCAGCAAAGGTGGAAGCGACAAAAGCATAAGAAAATCTAAATTATCACAATTCAAGTTATTCTTGTTTAAAAAGACACATACATTTATAATAAATCATAAATAGGTTAACCCTCGTAACCCATTGTTAGGAATGTTAGGATACGTACACTAGTGAACTGCATGTGTATAATGGTTTGTCAACAAATGATATGTTTAATGATACACCTTTTTTTGATAATACACAAGTGTACTATATATAAATGTACACAAATATGTCAGGATCTATATGTGTACTGAATACGGTATAATAAATGTGAAGTAATCAGATTGTGTACCGAAGATATAAAATACATGTGACTGCATGCGGTGTGTCGTTATAACATACGAGATATAATAACATATGTTTTTGAACAGGCGGTTTGTATTTGAAACGGAATTGGGAGTTGGGCTTTACCATTTTCAAATGAAAGACCTTCAACCCAGCCATTGGGTGAATAGTGCAAGTTATAAACTGCTTTGCATCAATGCTAAACCATGAAGAGAGTCAACGACTGGCCTGGGAGAATGTTTTTGGTGGTGCGGATCATGAAAAAGGATTGAAGCCGCGTTTGTGTTGCCACACAGACTGTTTTGTAAGTGAATCGAGATTGAAATAAAACTTTTATATATTTTAATTGAAAACATAAATTAAATGTTGATTGTTGTTTTGTGATTATTTAATACATGTTACAGCCAGAAGATACGTTGACTAATGAATCGTATGGAGATGTTGAGCGGGTTGAAAAGTTTAGAAGTTCGTTGTTCCTCGTTGTAGATAAGAAGACATCATTGATGAGTTTGTCAACATATTGTGTAATCAGCTTCCCAATACTTGAGCATGGCCATTTTTACCTTGTTTGTTTTGATCTAATAAGGCCAGCAATAACGTGATCGATAATATGTCGGCAATTGAAAGCCAGTTCAACTCATTGATGATGAAAACTTTTTCAAGAAAAGTACTCCGTACAAAGTTGTAAGAATTTTCATTATGTTTTTGTTTGTTTGTTTTTTGTTATTTTTTAGGTTTCAAAAACAGTAATTTCAAATTTTTGTCAATTATTATGTTTTGATAAGGACATTTTTACCAAGTATTTGAAACTGGTGAATCACACAAAAGCTTGGTAGATTGAAAATGTAGTCCCGTCAAATATAGACTTTCCTTGGAAGAGTGTGGGAACAGGTTGATTGTGGTGTGTTTGTTATGAGGCACATGGAAACATGGTTTGGGGTCACCGATGGTAAATGGGATTGTGGATTACCGTGACCGTGTATTAGCGAAGCAGAAGAGTTTGAAAAAGCCTTTTATTTCCGTTAGTGTATGGAAATTGTTATATTTATGATGGATAATGTTCGTATTAATTCCGGAAAACAAATTAATTAGTTAGACATCATGGAGATATGAATTACGTTGCTGCATCTGATTTGCATTTACATTGGCGAGTATGCATCACCGTGGCATGTATTAATGACGAGTCATGATGCTGCAGCTGGTATTTGTTATTTCGATACATTTGTGTATTGTCTTTGTTAATGCATCTTAATTGCATTATGCATTCCGTTGATGTTTACATTAATCAAAGCTCGTTACGCACCATACAATTCACGTGCATACATTACCGTGACTGTATACATGATACATATATAATCTGCCTAAAAAAATACATATGTAGAACATACATATGAGTATGATTGTCACTGAGCGTTACAATCTTTTTCTGTTAATACTGGTCAAAGCAGGTTACAAAAACGGTCACTTGGTGTATGATTTTATTTAACTGTAGAACATACATAGTGTACTATGTGAATATGTTCTCGAACACACTTGTGAACTGTACATATGTGTAGTTTGTATGTGATTTTATTAACAAACCACCATGAAGAGAATATTCTATAGTAAATCAGAACTTCTTATTAATAGACAAAATGATGTTTTGTTTCCATAAGAGGCTCAGACATGTGATTATGTAATTTTAGATTCATGTGTGTATGGCGTGTAACTGTACAAAATTAAGCATTTCACACATAGTATCGTACATACAATATCAAGGTATATCATTGAAAAAAATATGTGGCAATAATAGTGAAGTCAAAATACACAAAAATAATTATCGGTTGCATCAAACACTATAATTTAAATTTAAATATTACTATCATCATCATCGTTGTCTCACAAAGATGAATCAGTTCCTGTGTCGGTTCTATCATCGTACTCGTCTATGTCATCACCCTCTTGGTCGCCATCTTCTTCGTAGACGAATCATCCCTTGTGATGTTGCCTTTTTTGAGTGGACAATTTCTTTTATCATGCAACCTCACCCTCTTGCCACAGTAGTTGCATTTCTTCTATGTTTTTTTTTGCATTTTTTAAAGCTTTCTCCCGTGGGCCAATTAGACGTTTATGCTTACCACATCCTTTGTTGCGTATTTTTCTAGGAGTCGTACATGATACCTCCTCGGGTTGAGTGTGATCAAGTATTTCCTGGAAAACAAACACCTTCTTTTTAAGTTCCGGATCTGCGGCACATCTCTGAAAACCTTGTCTTTGAGCAATTGTACTTGCTCATCTAATTCCTGTAATTTGTCAAGCCTACCACAAACTCTATCCCGACACATTTCCATATTGTCAAGGATTCTACGCCAAATTCTTCCACTACGACTCTGATATACAGATAACCTGTTTTCAACTTATGTACACTGGTAGGCAAAGCGTCTCTCCTCCATCTTGGGTTAATATACGTACTTGGTATCTTATGTACGTTGTGGTGGCCAAAAATGCAGAAAAGATGACGACACAGATATCCGTTTCTCGTATAACCCATGCATTCACACGAAACATCGACATCTTGTTTATTAAAAGTAACATGCAATGTAAAGATGCAAAAACATATAAGTTGAGGGATATAGTACGAGTAAAATCTATAAAAGTTAGTAAGATAACGCATTTAATAAATGTATGTAAAAATAACAAACCTTGAACTCGTTTATAACTTCTTTCGTGTGGTCTTGGTGAGCAATAACAAAGATGCTTACACCATCAGATACGAATCGTTCTGCGATATAACAAGTTTCCTTCCCGTTCAAAATTTCCTTTTGTACGTCGAAAAAAATCCTCCTTGTGTAAATATCATTTGCATGACGTTCTAAAGGCCAACTGTTTTAAATTCAGGATTAGTGGTCTCTGTTTTATGTGTTAGTTCCCTCTGTTCGTTTCGTAACCCATCAACTGATGTGTCGTAGCACACATGAACTGCACCAATGTATTATGAGAACTTGAATTTGATTTGAAAAAGGTGGTTTGCACTTTCACACCTGGATGTGGTCTTCATCAACATACACATAGGTAGCTCGCGAAAGTATGCCGGAACCCAACTGTGACGAATAGAATGCATCTCAGACAACCACGAATGGTCTTCCAAACCATATTCGGCAATTAGATTGTGCCATCTATTCTCAAATGTTTCTGGTTTAATATAAACATTCCAAACGAGTTTATGGAACTTCTATGTTATTTCTGCATTCTTGTTGTCGTTCCCCTTTATCTACATGTAAAATTCAAAAATTAATTAGGAGTACACATAAGTACATATCAGTAAACTCAAGGTACACATGTGTAATGAATAATTAAATTTCGGACGAAATTCATACCTCACCGGCAATTTCTGAATAATGTGCCACATACACAACCTATGAATCGACTTATCGAATACTTTTCCTACCTCTTGTTTCATGGCACAATCTTGATCGGTTAGAACTAACATGGGTTGTTTACCGTTGTGTGCGTCAAGGAATTTTTGCAGAAGCCATGTGTAAGACTAGATAGTCTCATTATGCAACAACCCAGCACCAAAAATGGGGCATTTTTATGATGATCGACTCTGGTGAAAGGAACGAAAATCATGTCGTACCTGTTTTGGCAAAAAAAAAGATTATTATGTGTATTAGAAGGAAATAATTGATCTGAAATTTCAAATAAGACATACATATTTGTGTGATACGTTGCGTCGAATGCAAATTAACATCACCAAATGAGTCGTAGTTTGATTTAGAAACAGCGTCACACCAAAAAATTAGCTGGAGTTCGGTATCAACAATATGTGTGTTAAAGTGTAGTTTTCTTTGTTTCTACCGCGTTCCTTGAATTTATCAAGAATCATCTGGGCGTCTCTGTTGCCTATAAAATCTCGAATATCATGCCCACAATTCTTGTAGTCGACAACCGTACCATGCACGTTTTGGTGACCACCTTTTAAAACTACATGTACTTTGTGAGACTTGGTAGGGCCAAGATTAGCGTTACGACATTTTGCGATGAACTCTTGTGTTGAGAAGTCAAGCTTCCTCCGCTTCAAAGATAGATCAAGATTTTCGGGTGTTGTAAACCCATGGTTGTGTTGTTCCACAAAGTCATATACCTCGTATTAAGACGAGTTTTTTATACGGACAAACTTAACACATGCCTTGCAATCTGTAACTTTAACATTCGAATGTCTCTTTGGGAACAAGAGTTGATTTGATCAGTGATATTATCTTTCCGTTTAGTTTTGTTGGCTCTAGAACATAAGACATATCTCCTATTCTAACAATAATGTCTCCTATTTTTTCCTTCTGTGAAGTACCAAGACGGGTTCCAAAACCGGCAAGTTGTGCATACTCTTCATACAATAGCAATAGCTTCTTCAATAGTACTAAACCTAACTTTAATAAATGGTTTGAATCCGGGAGGGACGATGGGTGTCTAGTACCTAGTACGATTAGGAGTTTCGTATACGTTACTGGCAACTGATTCTGCAAATGGTTAAGATCCAAAAAAGTAAAAACAATTTAATGATAAAAAATAAGATTACAACTTTGAGTAATGTTATTTGTAAATTAGGTAAGGTAAAGAAAATTTAAAACAAGTTCATCATGGATTTTCCGCTTCAGTGTTCTATAAACTTTATACACATGTGTACTGTGATATTGATACAATAAAGTACACAGTGTACTTAACTCTGACATGTCAACGAATACATCAATATTACCGGCATGTGTAAAAATATACACATGTGTACTGTTCTGTAAAAGGCTTGACAATTAGTGACTGGCATATACAAAGCGCATACATAACCTAACTATACACATGTGTACTGTTATGTAAATACTTGACAATTAAAGAAAACAACACAATCATTTATACTACACGGAAGAAACAACAGGTATGCTCATGATACTGTCTGGCAAATACAAAACGCATAGATCACCTACATGTACACATGTGTACCTGTTCTGTAAAAAGACTTGACTATTAGAAAGTGCCATATAGAAAACGCATAATGGCTGGCATATACAAAACACATAAATAACCTAAGTGTACACAAGTGTACTGGTATGTAAACACTTGACAATGAAAGAAAACAACACAATCATATATACAATACGGAAAAGACAGCAGGTATGCTCATGATTACTGTCTGGCATATAAAAAACGCATGGATCGCCTACATGTTCACATGTGTACTTTTCTGCATCGACCTTACTACAGCAAGCAATTAAAAATACCAAACGAAAACCAGCAAATATACTCATGTGTCATGATCTGCATCGATCTTACTACAACATCATAACAACAAACACAACGTAGATCACTCGTATAAACCCATGCATTGAATTATAGCAAATATGAACTTTTAGATCAATACATGAAAGAATATAAATGAAACAAAACTGACCCATCGAAGAACTCTACAATTAAAGCAGTATATAACATGTGAACGATCAATTTGACTAAAAATCCAAAAATACCACACACCTGGTCGATCCAGTGTCATAACGAAAACATTACCGACAGATCAATGTTGACTTCATCATTGTTCACCATTGTCTTATTCGTATTTGTTATATGTTCGTCCATAATAAGAAAACAATAAGAACGAAAAGGTGTAACAATTGCGGATTAAAAAAACTGTTCGAACGAATTGAAAAAATCTGGGAATTATCAAAGTTTTCCAAAGATATAGATTGTAAGAATATGAACGAAAGGTGTAAGAATATTCGGATTAACAAACTTTTCGAACAAATTGGAAAAGAACTGTGAATTCTCAAAGTTTTCGAAAGATTTTTTTGTAACTGAAGAACAAATATAAAAGATTATAAAAAGTTGTTTTGATTTGATTAGATATAGATTCGGATTAACCATCTGTTCGAAAAATTTGGAAACGAACTGGAAATTCTCAAAGTTTTGGAAAAGATTTTTATGTAACTGAAGAACAAATATAAAAGATTATAAATATATGTTTTGATTTGATTAAATCTACATATTAGGAAACAATGTAACTACCTAGTACAAATTTTGTTTAAAAATTTGAAAAATAAAATAATAAGTTTAATTACCATCCTGTCCTTGATAATTAATAAATAGATCAATGGTCCAGATTAGTTCACACAGTTCACTATTAGAAAATTGTTCACAAATGATCCTAATCCTATATATATATATGGATGTGTTAAATAAGAACCACCTTTATTTGTTAGAACCGTGAGAATTAGGCCATCCAAAAGGTTTTTCCGATTTTTTTCCACAAAAGTCATAAAAAATCACTTCTTTCAGCAAAAAAATAATAAAAAAATGCCGCATACTAACATTTACATGAGCTTAAAGAAATATTTATTTTCGTACAAAATTTACACCAGCGCGTAAACAAAAACTTACATAAGTCAAAACTACGGGCTCGACAATTTTTTTACAGATATGTTTATAATATTTTCATCTACGTTTGTGCATAAAAATTTGGCGCAACTCGCGCGGGATGAAAAAATTCTCACAACTCGTGGTGGTTCTTATTTGAACTGAGCCCTATATATATAGCATGGGTTCAAGAGAACACTCCTTTTATTAGGACAACTTGAAGCCTTCAAAAAAAAAAGATATAAAACACAAAATTTTCTTGTAAAGTTTTTAGCTGTAAATCTAGTATTTTAAGATTAAAAATAATTAGTATTACACATGTCTAACACTACGGAAAACTTAATCCGGCACCCCCGAAAACCTAACCCTAAAAGCTATATTAAACCCAAAACCTAAACCCTGAGGCTAATTAGTATTGCATATGTGCAATTATATAATAGTAGTATTTAAAAAGGTACGAAACATTAAATGTTTTTTGTTTATGTAAAAAAAATATGTTCGAACAAAGATTAAAAAATTGTTATCTAATGGTGCATTTTTAGAAAAAAAATAGAAAAAATTACCTGCGAATAAGATTAAAATGTTTGAAAAGTTATATATTTTTTTTTCAATTTTGCTCTCCATTAAAAGTTTGGAATCCGTTCTCTCATACAAAGTTCCATAAGTTGCAATTTCCTGATTGATCCACGACGGTAAAGGAGTCGACGGTTTCACCAAATCCATTATCTCTTGGTTTTCACCCGCGGTGGGGACATCACTTTGACAAAACATGATGTAGATGTTTCTCACCACCGTTTTAACATTGAAGCTCCCGAAATCAGCTTCAGTCCTTCCAGGTTACTGTTCAAAATTCTTCCCAGTTTTAGAGGTGTAGTTTTTAGACAAAAGTAAATAAATAAATTTGAATTTCATTTTACCTGCCATCTACTAACAAAGAAGCCTTCCGGGAAGACAAAGTGATGACTGAATGCAGCAGGAGGCATAAACAGCACATTTGCTGTTATAATTCCCGCCAATTTCTCCGGTTGGCAAATGTCACACCCTCAATTTCCACTTGCGGAGTTTTACCGCGAGGCGTGTGAACAAACCAGAATCTGAGACACTAGTACGTCGAACGACTCTATATGATTTGATAATACGTTTTCCAAAATCGTTTGTTTAACCATTCATAATAGATTTTATATTGTCTTAGTTAGTTTTCAATGTTTAGCGGAAGCATTAGTTTTTAAAGTTGAGCGGAAGCATAAAAATAAAGTAGAGGAACGGGCGCCAACACAAATGCCAAAACTAAAGAAAAACCAAAACAATGTTTGTAAATGAGACTCGATAAAAAGATGTCTTGATCAATGCAAGTGAGTGCACCTAGAGCTCCTAGCGTCCTGAGAAACATGTAAAGAAACAAGTGTCAACATTAAAGAAGAGTGAGTTCACAGGTTTTCATAAATTCGTTTGTTCGGTTATAAGTTTGTTTCCCCCGTTATCCCTAACCCGGGATAACGATTTAATTCCATTATTCCCAACCCGGAATAATACTGATAGTTCCATTATTTCTTACCCGGAATAATAATGATGTCCCATTATTCCTAACCTGGAATAATAACGTTGTTGGCTCCATTATCCCTAACCCGGGATAATATTGTTGATTCGTAATTAAGTTCAATGTTAACATATAGGTAGCTAGCCTAAAGTTATGTCATGTAAGTGTTCGCGATCGAAGCTGACTGTTGTGCCTCCGTGTTGCCAGGCCTATCACTGACCATGGCGAAAGTTAGGCCAAATTATTCATCCGTTGACCATACCCGGTCGGCTAGCGCGACTAGCTCGGATGGGGCTTGTCGGGCCCAGTAGTACTACTTATAATTTCCCCGCTATCTAACCCAATACTAACGATCCGAGAGATTGTCGAGGACTTGTGTGCTATAGCTGCTTAGTGACCATAACATACATTAACATTAACTTAGTTACCGACTAGTTTAATGACGTTAATTTCGTATAACGTAAAGAGATAGAGTTGTAGAATGTATACATGTTTCTCCCCCTGTTGTTTAAAACCGGATAAAATTAGGGGCCGTGAACTCACCTTTAGTTGCTCGGTTAGTGTAACACAGATGTAGCAAATGATGGGACCGCTAATTGCGTCCTAACAAGTCAATTGATTTAGAGTTAGTGTGTGATCACACTGATACAAGTCCTACACATACTAACACACAATGCGGTACATACCATGATAATTCCTAAGACTCAAATCATGCATGCAAGTATCATCATGCCAATATAGTGATCAAAACAATTTATCATGAACACAATCAATCCATACAACACTTTGGTACATACATTCGCAAGTTATCAAGTTTCAGCTTATATACTCATAATTAGGCTGTTTTCGAGGATTTTTATAAAATAGTTTCAACATTCCAAAAATTCCAATTATTTTACAGAAGGTGTCAACTATAATGTAGAATTTTATATAAATTTTTCAAGTCCTAACACTTTACCAATTATTCATAAATATTAATATACCAGGCTGCAGTCAGATTCGTTACTTTCTGACTGCAGTCCACGGGAGAATTTATTTAAAAATCATTGTTCGTCCAATTAGTAAAATTCCAGTGGGAGTTTCCCGGAAATTTCCATATCTAGTTTCTGTACAAATTTCATGATTCGACTCCCTACAGATTATTAGATCCGACTCGATAAACAACTAACAAATTTCAGAATTTTCACAGCTTCAGTTACTGAACTTAATTGGCCACTTAAAAATATCAAACGACTTCAGAAAAATATGAATCCAGCGCCATTAGAAGCGTTTTTCAAAACTCTACGTTTTAGACTTCAGAAAATCCGTTTTTCGATAAATAATAACCACGTTACAGCCAGTTGAAGTTGGCTGTAAACACCATTCAGCATCCTGATTTCAGCACTTTATCACAATCTAACCCGCTTAAACCATCGATACATTGAACATAAGCGATCAAGAACAGAATTACCAATTGTATATCATCATATATATCATACCCATGCAAACCCTAATCATAACATATAGTTTTTATTACACAAAACGCAGCCTAATGTTTCTGGATTCCGTTAATCATCTTAACCGCAACTAGCATAAATAAACGGCTAACAACATAACACTACATTCAAACATGATCAAGAGTTTATAAATCCAAATATGATTTTGCAAACAATGATAAATCCTAACCTTTAACAATAAGATCAATGAGCCGAGACTTGGATGGGAGCCGATTCGGATATGATGAAGGTCGCGACCGAGAAGGAGAATGGAGAGGGGCTGCCGCGATCAAAGGAAGTGCAAGAAGGCTGTTTGCGATCGAGAGGGAGGGTAGGAAGGGCTGCCGTCGGTTGCTGGGTTTGTGTGTTTTGTTTGTGAAGCAATGCACATGCATGTATGTGTATATATAGCGCAAGAGGTAAAGGGAAAAGGGATGGGTTTGCGGTTTGGGGTGCTCGCGGCCGCAAGTGGTTCGGGTGGGTTGGTTTGGGTTTAAAACTTGGTCCTCAAGTTTCGATTAACTACTTGATTCGCAAGGAAGTGAGGTCTATTCGTTTCGCGGCTCGGTTCGATTCATTTATCTATTTATTATATCTACATTTTTCAACTAAAACAAAACACGAAATCGGAACATCACATAATAACGCACAACTTATAAACGTTTAAGACGTAGCACGTAATTCATTTGACAAGTACACGAAATTATCGTAATTATTTCGGGCGTGCAATTTAAGTCTCCGAATCAATTTAGCGTAGGAACGAATAACCGTGAAGTAGTACGTTTAAGATATCTGAAAAACCGGGATGTCACATTATCCCCATGTTGAAAGAATTTTCGTCCCAAAAATTGAGTAAACGCAGTTTAGAATGCAGCGTACATGTTTAGAGTGCCACGCACAAAGATTTAGTTCGTTAACAATGGTACGCGAAATTACAAGAAATTCCCAGGTTGTCACATCATCCCCATGTTAAAAGAATTTTCGTCCCGAAAATTTAGTTGGTGGTATCGTTAATTGTTGCTCAGTTGCAAAAAGGTGTGGGTATTTGCTTTTCATTTGGTCATCTCTTTCCCACGTGAACTCCGGTCCACGCTTAGAGTCCAACAAACCTTAACGATCGGAATCTTGCTGTGCCTTCGAGTCTTGATCTCACGATCCATGATCTCGATAGGTTGTTCCACAAAGTGCAGTTGTTCATCCACTTGAATCTCATCCAATGGAATGACTAGGGTTTCATCTGATAGACACTTCTTCAGATTTGACACGTGAAACACGTTGTGAACTTGACTTAGTTCGGCAGGAAGGTCTAATTGATAAGCTACGGGTCCGATACGTTTCAAGATCACAAATGGGCCAACGTACCGTGGGTTTAGTTTGCCTCGTTTTCCAAAGCAGATTACACCCTTCCAGGGTTACACCTTCAGTAGGACGCGGTCGCCTACTTGAAATTCGAGCCGTTTGCGTCGTTGATCAGCGTAGCTTTTCTGTCGATCTCGTGCTGCCGCCATGCGGTTTCTGATTTGTACAATCTTTTCAGTAGCCTCAAGTATCAACTCAGGGCCTGTGAGTTGACTGTCACCGACTTCTGCCCAACAGACCGGTGATCTACATTTACGACCGTATAATGCCTCAAACGGTGCTGCCGATATACTCGTATGGTAACTGTTGTTATACGAGAATTCCACTAAAGGCAGGTGGATTTCCCAACTATTCCTGAAGTCTACTACGCATGCCCTAAGCATGTTTTCCAAGGTCTGTATGGTCCTTTTGCTTTGATCATCAGTCTGAGGGTGATAAGTTGTGCTCATATCTAAGCGTGTTTCCCAACGCTTTCTGAAGTGATTGCCAAAAGTTGGACGTGAAGCAGGCATCTCTGTCTGAGATGATGGACGTTGTCACTCCGTGCCGAGAAACTACTTCCTTAATGTAGATGCGAGTCAACTTCTCCATCTTATCTGTTTCTTTAATAGCTAGGAAGTGTGCGGACTTAGTTAAACGATCCACAATCACCCAGATGGTATCGCAACCACCCAAAGTTCGCGGGAGTTTAGTGATGAAGTCCATCGAGATCTGATCCCATTTCCACACTGGGATCTCAGGTTGTTGAAGTAACCCCGATGGTTTCTGATACTCTACCTTGACTTTTGCACAAGTCAAACACTTGCTCACGTAGGTGGCTATTCAGCTTTCATGTTGGGCCACCAATACGCAGCTTTAAGGTCTTGATACATCTTATCCGAACCAGGATGGACAGAGTATCGGGATTTGTGAGCTTCGTCCATGACTAGCTTTCCTAAGGTCTCCGTAGAGAGGTACCCATATACGATTCATGAAATACCGGGCTCCATTGCCAATCGCGTTCCATCTTTCCCACCGATTCGGCCTTGATGTTTTCTTCCTTAACTGCTTCTAGCTGCGCGTCGCGTATCTGTTCGAGTAACCCAGAATTAATGGTGAGCTGTAATGCTCGTACCCGACGAGGTTTCAAGTGTTCCTTCCTACTGAGGGCATCAGCTACCACGTTAGCTTTACCCGGGTGATATCGAATGGCACACTCATAATCGTTTAAGAGTTCGACCCAGCGACGCTGTCGCATGTTCAACTCCTTCTGGTCAAAGATGTGTTGGAGGCTCTTGTGATCTGTATAGATTGTGCACTTCGTTCCATATAGGTAGTGTCTCCAAATCTTAAGTGCAAACACTACTGCTCCCAATTCCAGGTCATGTGTTGTGTAGTTTTTCTCATGAACCTTCAATTGTCGGGACGCATACGCGATGACCTTATCGCGTTGCATGAGTACGCATCCCAACCCCTGAATGGAAGCATCACAATATACTACAAAATCATCTGTCCCTTCCGGCAAGGACAGAATGGGTGCACTGCAAAGTTTCTGTTTCAGCAATTGAAATGCCGCTTCCTGCTTGTCACCCCAAGCATACTTGATGCCTTTCTGGGTGAGAGTAGTAAGCGGTTGCGCGATCTTTGAAAATCCCTCGATGAAACGTCTGTGTAACCAGCCAAACCCAAAAATTGGCGGATCTCCGTCGGTGTCCTGGGTGCTTCCCAGTTTTTGATAGCTTCAATCTTGGCAGGGTCGACGTGGATACCCTTTTCATTTACGATATGCCCGAGGAACTGAACTTCCCGAATCCAGAAATCACACTTTGAAAGCTTGGCATATAGTTTCTCCTGTTGAAGTAATCCTAGCAGTAATCGTAGATGTTCAGCATGTTCTTCTTCACCTTTAGAGTAGATGAGTATGTCATCGATGAACACAATGACAAACTTGTCGAGGTATGGTTTACACACACGGTTCATGAGGTCCATGAACACCGCGGGTGCGTTGGTGAGACCGAAGGGCATGACCAAGAACTCATAATGGTCATACCGAGTCCGAAATGCCGTCTTAGCGATATCCTCCTCCCTGACGCGTAACTGGTGGTAACCGGACCGTAGATCAATCTTGGAGTAGTAGCTTGACCCTTGAAGTTGGTCGAAGAGATCGTCGATGCGAGGTAACGGGTATCGGTTCTTGACAGTAACCTTGTTGAGTTCCCTATAGTCGATGCACATGCGGAAGGTCCCGTCCTTCTTCTTGAAAAAAAGGACTGGAGCTCCCCATGGCGAAGCACTAGGTCGGATAAATCCTTTTTCTAACAGCTCCTGAAGTTGGGTAGACAGCTCCTGCAGCTCGGCTGGAGCTAGGCGGTATGGGGCCTTAGCGATAGGAGTTGCATGGTTCGCCAATTCAATCTCAAACTCCAATTGTCGATGGGGTGGGAGACCAGGTAACTCCTCTGGGAATACATCGGAAAAATCACGGACGACGGGGATGTCTTCTATACGTTTCTCGTCCTTAGGCTGTTCGGTAACCAGTGCGAGTAAAGCGAAAGAGTTCTTCCTCCGAAGATACTTCTGCGCTTGCATGTAAGAGATGATGTTTGTGACGGCGCCTGCCTTCTCGCCTTGCACCGTCAAGATTTCGTCGTTAGAGAGCGGAATACGGATAGATTTTTTGAAAAGAGAACTTCAGCTCGGACGTCGGATAGCCAGTCCATTCCGACTACCACGTCAAAACTACCCAGGGTAGTTGTCATCAGATCAATGGTAAAGGTGTGACCCGCGAGTTTGAGTTGACAGCCGGATACTATATGGGTCACATCTACAGATTTACCATCGGCTAGTTCTATGATATAAGGGGTCTCTAAGGGTTTAGGCGTGAGATTTAGGTTCTTCATAAAAGACTCAGATATAAAACTCCTATCCGCACCCGTATCAAAAAGCACAGTAGCAAAATGTTCATTAAGGGGAAACTTACGGTGACCACGTTCGAGTCGTTTCTGCCTCTCCGCGGCCCAGCGTAAATGCGCGACCTTTGGCACCTCCTGTGCCACCATTTCCATTATTGTTGTTATTGTTGTTGTTGTGGTTATTGTGGTTGTGGTTGTTCCCACCATTGTTGTTGTTGTTACGCAGCTGTGGGCAGTCTCTTTCGAAGTGGGCAATGTGCTACCACACTGATAGCATCCCGGTTAACACCCTGCTGCTGACCCTGGGGTTGATTTTGGTTTTGTCGGGCATGATTTCCCCGCGACAATCCTTTGCCGCATGTCCCACTTTGCCACATCGTTGGCAGCGATTCCCGGCACAAGGGCCGTGATGATGAAGATTACAGCGATTGCACTGCGGCTTTCGACCTACATAGCCGCTTGCGTTCTGGTGGTTGTTGGCGGGCTGATTATTGTGACCTCGGTGGCTGTTGTAATTATTGAACCGTTTCTGGTTCCCCTGTTGTGGCTGGGATGACGAAGACTGTCGAGCAGAGGAGTCTTCAAACTTTCTTTTATTATCAGGGGCAACTTCAAGTCGTACCCCGAGTTGGCAACTTCTTTTGTTCCACCGCCTTATCGGTGAGTTTGTGCACCAACATGATTGCTTGATGTTCAGTTGAGGGTTCCTAGCCAATACCATAACCTGAATCTTAGGGACCAGACCCCAAGGTAGAACTCGAGTCGTTTCTCCCACAGTGTTGGCCAGATCGGGACATTAAAAATACCAGGTCGTGATGTTTTGCTGTGTATGCTTCGATTTCAGATCCCACCATCTTGTGGTTCCATAATGCTTGCTCCAACTATTGAACTCTGTCTCGCGGACAATACTCTTCTTTGATTAGGGCCTTAAACTCGGCCCAGGCCATTGCATTTGCAGCAATAAGTCCACGCGTTTGGACTTGTGCATTCCACCAAGTTAGTGCCCCATCTTCCAATGTTGAGGCTGCATACTTGACCTTGTTGGCCTCCAGACAGTTACTTTCAAACACTGATTCGGATTTTTCGATCCAGCGGACCAGTCCTATAGGTCCTTCTGCCCCCATGAATTTGCTTAGCTTCCCGTCAAGGAACATCTTGTAGGGTTAAGACCCCCTCCTGCTGACAGAGGACAGGTAGTCAGCGAGGAATTTTTACTAGGCCAACTATTAGATTTTCCCATGAAAATTTAATAATGGTTACCTGCCGGTTGGTTCTGAACACCCGCTAGAGCTGCATTCACGTGCTCTTGGATCATTGCAGCTAATTCTTCAGGCGTCATGTTAAGGTTTTCGCGACGTCCAGTTGCCATTTAGATCTTCGTAAGACAACATAAACACACACCGATAAGTCTATATATCCAATATAGTTATCCTATACCATACTTAATAATTCCTCAGATTATGTCAACCCAAATAAATTAAACAGTCAAAAGAAATATTCAATTAAATAAAGTTTCAACGTCTTACAAAGTGCAACCAAACATATCAGTTTACTATAAAGTCTCAAGTTTAAACATAAGTAGGAAAATAAATAGAATAAGCGAGACGTGTCATCTTCTACGTCTCCATCCCCTAAATCACTATCATTACCGTCATCCTCCGTGGCGTTTCCAGCTTCTACAGCTGGGTCCTCCTCCGGATCCTCTCTGGTCCTCCCCTGGATCCTCCTCTGGATCCTCTTCTGGATCCTCTTCCGGATCCTCCTCTACCGGCACTGGAGGGGCCGGTGCTGGTGCGGGTACTGGTGCAGGTGCCTGATTCTGTTCTAGTTCTTGAATTCTCCAGCTAGATTCAAGGACTCTGTCTTTGAGCCAGTCAGCCCTTATCTGCTCAGCACGAAGATCCCTAGCTAAAGTGTTACGAGCTATCTTACTCGTATGTTGCTCTTCCTCGAGTGATCCAGTCTTACCTGTCAATTGTCGTATCATCCATCCCTGTGCTAGGATGGTTTCATGCATTCTTTCTAATTGTTCTTGTTGTTTCCTTATCATATCTCTAAGTAGGTCGTTCCCTACTTCTAACGAGTTAACCGGTTTCGACCGGCATAGCGATGGTCGGGCGTGAGGACGACTCCTCCCCTAGAGCGAGCCTTTTTCTCGCAGCTGAGCGTGTCTCCACGTCATAAGATGGTGAGGGTTCCACCATAGGTGCCTTTCCCGGCGCCCTTGGTTGCGAAAGTTTGTCGGATGATGATGATGATGACATTGCCTTTAGGTTGTGTAGTTAGTTACAAGTTGCATTCATTTCTTATTATGCATTCATATTCTACATAACACAGTTGTGGTACATCACATAACAAGATATAACAGTTCGGTGCCAAACTACGTCTAGTGTCGTGTAATCAGCTATAGTTTAGGTCTACTTTTAATGCAAACCTGGTTCTCATAGCTATGGCTCTGATACCAATCTGTCACACCCTCAATTTCCACTTGCGGAGTTTTACCGCGAGGCGTGTGAACAAACCAGAATCTGAGACACTAGTACGTCGAACGACTCTATATGATTTGATAATACGTTTTCCAAAATCATTTGTTTAACCATTCATAGTAGATTTTATATTGTCTTAGTTAGTTTTCAATGTTTAGTGGAAGCATTAGTTTTTTAAGTTGAGCGGAAGCATAAAAATAAAGTAGAGGAACGGGCGCCAACACAAACGCCAAAACTAAAGAAAAACCCAAAACAATGTTTGTAAATGAGACTCGATAAAAAGATGTCTTGATCAATGCAAGTGAGTGCACCTAGAGCTCCTAGCGTCCTGAGAAACATGTAAAGAAACAAGTGTCAACATTAAAGAAGAGTGAGTTCACAGGTTTTCATAAATTCATTTGTTCGGTTATAAGTTTGTTTCCCCCGTTATCCCTAACCCGGGATAACGATTTAATTCCATTATTCCCAACCCGGAATAATACTGATAGTTCCATTATTCCTTACCCGGAATAATAATGATGTCCCATTATTCCTAACCTGGAATAATAACGTTGTTGGTTCCATTATCCCTAACCCGGGATAATATTGTAGATTCGTAATTAAGTTCAATGTTAACATGTAGGTAGCTAGCCTAAAGTTATGTCACGTAAGTGTTCGCGATCGAAAGCTGACTGTTGTGCCTCCGTGTTGCCAGGCCTATCACTGACCATGGCGAAAGTTAGGCCAAATTATTCATCCGTTAACCATACCCGGTCGGCTAGCGCGACTAGCTCGGATGGGGCTTGTCGGGCCCAGTAGTACTACTTATAATTTCCCCGCTATCTAACCCAATACTAAGATCCGAGAGATTGTCGAGGACTTGTGTGATATAGCTGCTTAGTGACCATAACGTACATTAACATTAACTTAGTTACCGAATAGTTTAATGACGTTAATTTCGTATAACGTAAAGAGATAGAGTTGTAGAGTGTATACATGTTTCTCCCCCTGTTGTTTAAAACCGGATAAAATTAGGGGCCGTGAACTCACCTTTAGTTGCTCGGTTAGTGTAACACAGATGTAGCAAATGGGACCGCTAATTGCGTCCTAACAAGTCAATTGATTTAGAGTTAGTGTGTGATCACACTGATACAAGTCCTACACATACTAACACACAATGCGGTACATACAATGATAATTCCTAAGACTCAAATCATGCATGCAAGTATCATCATGCCAATATAGTGATCAAAACAATTTATCATGAAACAAATCAATCCATACAACACTTTGGTACATACATTCGCAAGTTATCAAGTTTCAGCTTATATACTCATAATTAGGCTGTTTTCGAGGATTTTTATAAAATAGTTTCAACATTCCGAAAATTCCAATTATTTTACAGAAGGTGTCAACTATAATGTAGAATTTTATATAAATTATTTCAAGTCCTAACACTTTACCAATTATTCATAAATATTAATATACTAGGCTGCAGTCAGATTCGTCACTTTCTGACTGCAGTCCACGGGAGAATTTATTTAAAAATCACCGTTCGTCCAATTAACAAAATTCCAGTGGAGTTTCCCGGAAATTTTCCATATCTAGTTGCTGTACAAATTTCATGATTCGACTCCCTACAGATTATTAGATCTGACTCGATAAACAATAACAAATTTTCAGAATTTTCACAGCTTCAGTTACTGAACTTAATTGGCCACTTAAAAATATCAAACGACTTCAGAAAAATATGAATCCAGCGCCATTAGAAGCGTTTATTCAAAACTCTACGTTTTAGACTTCAGAAAATCCGTTTTTCGATAAATAATAACCAAGTTACAGCCAGTTGAAGTTGGCTGTAAACACCATTCAGCATCCTGATTTCAGCACTTTATCACAATCTAACCCGCTTAAACCATCGATACATTGAACATAAGCGATCAAGAACAGAATTACCAATTGTATATCATCATATATATCATACCCATGCAAACCCTAATCATAACATATAGTTTTTATTACACAAAACGCAGCCTAATGTTTCTTGATTCCGTTAATCATCTTAACCGCAACTAGCATAAATAAATCGGCTAACAACATAACACTACATTCAAACATGATCAAGAGTTTATAAATCCAAATATGATTTTTGCAAACAATGATAAATCCTAACCTTTAACAATAAGATCAATGGTCCGAGACTTGGATGGGAGCCGATTCGGATATGATGAAGGTCGCGACCGAGAAGGAGAATGGAGAGGGGCTGCGCGATCAAAGGAAGTGCAAGAAGGCTGTTTGCGATCGAGAGGGAGGGTAGGAAGGGCTGCCGTCGGTTGCTAGGGTTTGTGTGTTTTGCTTGTGAATCAATGCACATGCATGTATGTGTAAATATAGCGCAAGAGGTAAAGGGAAAAGGGATGGGTTTGCGGTTTGGGGTGCTCGTGGCCGCAAGTGGTTCGGGTGGGTTGGTTTGGGTTTAAAACTTGGTCCTCAAGTTTCGATTAACTACTTGAGTCGCAAGGAAGTGAGGTCTATCCTTTCGCGGCTCGGTTGGATTCATTTATCTATTTATTATATCTACATTTTTCAACTAAAACAAAACACGAAATCGGAACATCACATAATAACGCACCAACTTATAAACGTTTAAGACGTAGCACGTAATTCATTTGACAAGTACACCAAATTATTGTAATTATTTCGAGCGTGCAATTTAAGTCTCCGAATCAATTTAGCGTAGGAACGAATAACCGTGAAGTAGTGCGTTTAAGATATCTGAAAAACCGGGATGTCACAGCAAAGGGCGAGTGCATAGGCGATCCATCCTCCAAAAGATTTAGCAATCACAAACAAAATATGATTGCTTACTTGTTTCAAATATTAACATCGTTATTGATTTTGCCAAAGCACCTACAAACAAAACAGCTAGCTTGTTTGTGTTATGATACGTTTTACCTTAAAAAGCCAGAAATCGAGGATCGATGCAGTATCATCTATAAAATCATTAACCAAGGCCTTCTCAGGTTCCGCTGGTGCATCGGACAACCCATATCCTCTGAAATCAGGTGCAGTCACTCTGAAATCGGAGTATGCAACGGCTATCATCTGATGGCGCCTTGGGTACATACCTCTGGGAATCTGTGAAGAAAAAGAACCGCGGGGGAGGACTCCGACCGACCTCTGCGACGTGAAGCTTTAGCCCCTTCACTTGTATGAATTTGTGTGTAATTTGATCCATCTTCAGGTACCAGATCAGGTATGATTGGCTCGCGTGTTGTAATTGACTTAGTTATAGTTGTGTGCTTTTGCTTGCTTATTATATATAACAAACCGAGTGCAGGTATGATGTTATTTAAACACAGCATGATAAATCTGATTGGCATAGATGAGTTAAGTTCTCTTGAGCTCGAGCTGTTTTTTTTTTTAACTAAGAGAGCTTGAGTTCAAGTTGCAAGTAGTATTTCAATTTCGAGCTCGATCATGAAACGTTTATTGAATATAAGATATGTTATATAATATTTCAATAAAATTACATAATAATATTATATTATATTATATTATATTATATTATATTTATATTATATATATTATATTATATTATATTTATTATATTATATTATATTATATTATATTATATTATATTATATATTATATTATATTATATTATATTATATTATAATTATATTATATTATATTATATTATATTATATTATATATATATATCATATATATATATATATTATATTATATATTAATATATTAATTTATAAATAATGTTTAGAAAATTTTATATTATATTTAGTGATTGAACATTTAGTGTTTTATATTAAATTAGTTATGTAAACAAAGGGGAGGGTTTAAATGAGAATGCTAAATATTGAAGAACTGTGAGAACGAATAACCAGTATATGTTATGATCTGACTTACTTGTCCTAATACTTGCGATATACGTACAGTCAGTTACGCAATTAAATTACAATAATATGCATGAGATTATGAAATAAGAATAGTGGTTAAATTGTATGGAATTACCAGTTATTTTCCATTTGTCACATACTCCCCTGTTTAAAAGAATTTCGTCCCGAAATTCCGTTTGAGGCATCCTCTGAAGGAGTCTTCTTGAACAGGTGGGGGTATTTTGCCTTGATCTAATCTTCACGTTCCCACGTGTACTTGGGACCGTGATGCGAGTTCCACGGAACTTTTACTAGTTTAATTTGTCTTCTTCTCGTCTTTTGAACTTTCTAGTCCATGACTTCAACGTGTTCTTCGGTAATTGAAGTTTGTCATCAACATGAATCTCATCCGCTGGAATGATAACTGTCTCATTAGTCAGACTTTTCTTCAGATTAGACACATGAAATGTGTGGTGTACATTATTGAGTTCCTCTGGCAGTTTTAATTTGTAAGCCACTGTACCGATCTTTGCCCGAATTTCGAAAGGCCCAATGTACCTCGGGTTTAGTTTTTCGCGCTTCCCGAATCTAGCTACGCCATTCCAAGGTGAGACCTTTAGTAACACTTTGTCTCCGACCTGAAGGATAATGGTTTGCGTCTCCGATCTGCGTAGCACTTTTGCTATCTTGGGCCGCTTTGATACGCTCACGGATCTTAAATATTTTGTCAGTGGTCTCTTGTACTAGTTGTGACCAATGAGTTGTCTGTCACCGACTTCCGCCCAGCATAGCGGAGATCGGCACTTTTGTCCATATAGTGCTTGGAACGGGCGACCTTGATACTAGTGTGATAATTGCTATTGTAGGAAAACTCTACCAACGGTAGATGAGTATCCGAGTTTCCCCTAAATCCATCACATAGGCCCAAGCATGTCTTCCAACGTTTGGATGGTTCGTTCGCTTTGACCATCGGTCTGCGGTGAAAAGTGAACTAGAGTTTGAAATAATTGCCAGATCCGCGACACAAAGCGACCATCTCTATCCGAGATTATCGAGATTAGCACTCCATGACGTGCCACGATTTCCTTAAGATACAGTTAACTAACTTCTTTGTACTGTCTTTCTTGCGGATGGGTAAGAAGTGAGCTGATTTAGTTAACCGATCAATGATAACCCAGATCATGTCATGACCTCGAGAGGTCTAGGGTAATTTTGTAATAAAATCCATTGATATTTTCTCCCACTTCCGAACAAGTATTTTGGGTTGTTGTAATAAACAAGATGGTTTTTGGTATTCGGCCTTGACCTTTGCACAAGTTAGGTATTTCCCAACATAGGTCGCAATATCTCCCTTGAGATTAGGCCACCAATAATACTCTTTTAGATCCTGGTACATTTTATCCGATCCTGGGTGTATCGAGTATTTGGATTTGTGTGCTTCATCCGCACCAAGTCTCGCAAATCACCATAATAGGGAATCCAGATCCTTCCCATGAAATATAGATTCCTATCCTTGTTTGGTTCCAGCTGTTTTTCCTTCCCCATAATGATTCCGCTGGAACGTTTCTGGCTTCAACGCTTCTTGTTGTGCATCGTGCACTCGAGCTATAAAGTTCGTCTGGATCATCATTTCTAAAGCTCGTACCCGTAATTTTTTGATTCGTTCCTTCCTACTCAAAGCATCTGCTACAACATTTGCTTTGCCCGGGTGATACTTGGTCTCACAGTCATAATCATTCAACAGTTCCACCCAACGTTGTTGGCGCATATTCAGTTCCTTTTGTTGAATATATGTTAAAGACTTTTATGATCTGTGAACATGGTACACTTAAATAATGACGCCAGATCTTCAAGCCAAATACCACTACACCTAATTCTAGGTTATGTGTGGTATAATTCCTTTCATGAACTTTCAACTGACATGACGCGTATGCGATGACTTTTTCACGTTGCATTAACACGCAACTCAAGCCTTGATGCGATGCATCACAGTACACCACAAAGTCATCGGTACCGTCTGGGAGTGATAGTATCGGTGCCTTACGTAATTTTTCTTTTAATACTTGAAACGCCGATTTTATCTTTCACCCCAATCAAACTTTCTATCCTTCTATGTAAGCGAGGTTAGCGGCTGAGCAACTTTTGAGTAGTTCTCAATAAATCTCCTCTAATATCCCTCTAAACCTAGGAATTGTCGTATTTTCGTGGGGGTTCCTAGCGTGGTCCAATTCTTTATGGCCTCGATTTTTGAGGGGTCAACAGGTATCCGTTCTCGTTCACCACGTGACCGAGAAATTGTACCTCATGAATCTAAATTCGCATTTCAAGAACTTAGCATATAATTGCTCCTTCTTTAGCAATTCAAGTATAGTCCTCAAGTGTTGCTCATGTTCTTCCTCGGTTTTTCGAGTATATCAATATGTCATCTATAAAAACGATCACGATCTTGTCGAGGTATGGCTTACATACCCGGTTCATCATATCCATAAATACTGCAGGGGCGTTTGTTAGGCCAAAAGGCATTACAAGGAACTCGTAATGACCGTAGCAAATCCTAAACGCCGTCTTAGGAATACTTTCCTCTTAGATTCTTAACTGATGTTACCCGGATCTTAACTCAATTTTTGAGATAAAACTCGACCCTTGCAACTGATCGAATCAGTCTTCGATCCTTGGTAATGGGTACCGGTTCTTGATGGTTAGCTTGTTCAGTTCCGGTAGTCGATGCACATTCGTAAGGTTTCGTCCTCTTTTTCACAAACAACACCGGAGCTCCCCCAAAAGGAGAGAAACTCAGTCTTATGAAACCTTTGTCAGGCAACTCTTGCAACTGAGAAGATAGTTCCTGCATCTCCGAGGGCGTTATTCGATATGGGGATTTCGCCACAGGTGCAGCTCTTGCAACGACTAACGCCCTCGGAGATGCAGGAACTATCTACTCAGTTGCAAGAGTTTGCCTGACAAAGGTTTCATACAGACCGAGTTTCTCGCCTTGGGGAGCTCCGGTGCTGTTTGTGAAAAAGAAGGATGGAACCTTCTGAATGTGCATCGACTACCGGGAACTGAACAAGCTAACCATCAAGAATCAGTACCCATTACCAAGGATCGACGACCTATTCGATCAGTTGCAAGGGTCGAGTTTTTACTCAAAGATTTATTTAAGATCCAGGTATCATCAGTTAAGAATCCAAGAGGAAAGTATTCCTAAGACGACGTTTAGGACTCGCTACGGTCATTACGAGTTTTCCTTGTTATGCCTTTTGACCTAATAAACTCCCTTGCAGTATTTATGGATTTGATGAATCGGGTATGTAAGCCATACCTCGACAAGTTCGTGATCGTTTTTATAGATGATATATTGATATACTCGCGAACCAAGGAAGAACATGAGCAACAGTTGAGGCGTATACTTGAATTGCTAAAGAAGGAGCAATTATATGCCAAGTTCTCGAAATGCGAATTTTAGATTCGCGAGGTACAATTTCTCAATCACGTGGTGAACGAGAACGATACATGTTGACCCCTCAAAAATCAAGGCCATAAAGAATTGGACCACGCCAAGAACCCCCATGGAAATACGACAATTCTTAGGTTTAGCGGGACATTACAGGAGATTTATTAGAACTTCTCAAAAGTTGCTCAGCCGCTAACCCCGCTTACACAGAAGGATAGAAAGTTTGATTGGGGTGAAGACAAGAATCGACGTTTCAAGTAATAAAAGAAAAATTACGTAAGGCACCGATACTATCACTCCCAGACGGTACCGATGACTTTGTGGTGTACTGTGATGCATCACATCAAGGCTTGAGTTGCGTGTTAATGCAACGTGAAAAAGTCATCGCATACGCGTCACGTCAGTTGAAGGTTCATGAAAGGAATTATACCACACATGACCCAGAATTAGGCGCACTGGTATTTGCCTTGAAAGATCTGGCGTTGTTATTTATATGGCACTAAGTGTGCCATATTCCCAGGATCATAAAAGTCTTCAACATATATTCAACCAAAAGGAACTGAATATGCGCAACGACGTTGGGTGGAACTGTTGAATGATTATGACTATGAGATCAAGTATCACCCGGGCAAAGCAAATGTTGTAGCAGACGCTTTGAGTAGGGAGGAACGAATCAAAACATTACGGGTACGAGCTTTTGAAAAGATGATCCAGACGAACTTTACAGCTCAAGTGAACGATGCACAACAAGAAGCATTGAAGCCAGAAAACATTCCAATAGAATCATTATGGGGAATGGAAAAACAGCTGGAACCGAACAAGGATGGGAATCTATATTTCATGGGAAGGATCTGGATTCCCTATTATGGCGATTAGCGAGACTTGGTGCTGGATGAAGCACACAAATCCAAATACTCCATACACCTAGGATCGGATAAAATGTACCAGGATCTAAAAGATTATTATTGTGGCCTAATCTCAGTGGAGATATTGCGACCTATGTTGGGAAATGCCTTACTTATGCAAACATTAAGGCCGAATACCAAAAACCATCTGGTTTATTACAACAACCCGAAATACCTGTTTGGAAATGGGAGCAAATATCAATGGATTTTATTACAAAATTATCCCATACCTCTGGAGGTCATGACATGATCTGGGTTATCATTGATCGGTTAACCAAATCAGCTCACTTCTTACCCATCCTCGAGAAAGACAATACAAAGAAGTTAGCTGAACTGTATCTTAAGGAAATCGTGGCACGTCATGGAGTGCCAATCTCGATAATCTCGGATAGAGATGGTCGCTTTGTGTCGTGGAACTGGCAATCATTTTAAACTTCGTTTGGTTCTCGCTTAGATTTAAGCACAGTTTTTCACCCGCAGACCGATGGTCAAAGCGAGCGAACCATCCAAACGTTGGAAGACAAGCTTCGGGCCTGTGTGATGGATTTAGGTGGAAACTGGGATACTCATCTACCATTGGTAGAGTTTTCCTACAATAACAGTTATCACACCGGTATCACGGTCGCACCGTTCGAAGCACTATATGGACGCAAGTGCCGATATTCGCTATGCTGGGTGGAAGTCGGCGACAGGCAACTCATTGGTCCTGAGCTAGTGTAAGAGACCACAGACAAAATATTCAAGATCCGTGAGTGTATCTGTTGATGCACTTTATGGCCGTCACTGTGCGAATAGGCTAGAAAGAGTGTGTATTGAATATTGCATAGATTAGAGACGAACACACGACCCAAGTGCGATTGAGTACTAGCTCGTACGAGTGACTTTGTTACTCGTATGAGTGATAACATCTCACTCATATGAATGATCCTTCGTATGAGTGAGAACTTGCTTGGTTCGCACGAGCTGTCATGTCTATAAATAGGTGTTGTGTGTTCATTCTTTGTAAGTTTTTGAAGTTCCCTTAGGGGAAACTCTGGCGGATTCTCTCCAGGAACTCCGCCAGCCAGTCAAGATGTATACTCTTTCGGTATGTATGAATGAAATGAAAAGCTTCCACTGATTCTATGCCTACATGTCTCTTTCGTTCTGCCGGATCTATACTATCCCCAAAACCTCCGTCTAAAACTACCGCCGCCCACGGGACCACAAGTGGTATCAGAGCCTTGAGGTCTGATCTAATGACAAACGTTAAGTTTCTGCAAGCTACCAAATGTTTAAGATCAGATTCACTGTTGCAGCTTTCTACTTCTACATTTTCCCTAACTGATCTCGGATTTGGACGAAATTATGGACAAGTTGGACTAGGATTCTAGGATATGATGTTAAAATCAATTCTAAACAATCGTTAATAATTTCAGATCTAAAATCGAGCTTATCATGTCAAAATTGGTAAAATTCATCCGTTTTGTGACCTAAGTTGTTTCGTACGAGTAGAAAGACCACTCGTACGAACGACTGTCTGAACAAGTTAATTCATTCGTACGAACGAATAATCTAAAGTTCTTAAAATTTACAAGTTAAAATTTAAAACTGTGATTCGCACAAGTTAAACATCCATACGAACGACTCATTCGTACGAGTTACTTTCTTGTTAGCACGAGTAGCTAGTTTGAATCACCTTGTCCGCACGAGTATCTGAGTCGTACGAACGGATCTTGGTCGCATGAACTGTTTTTGTCATCCACACAGAGAAAGTTTTACTGTTCTAATCAGTTTTTCGATAGTGTGTGTCTAAACTTTTTGCAAAAAAAACGGCAGAAGAATTTTATAACGCAGTTGCTACATCAGCGGTCACGACTACGGCAACACAAAACATGAACATCAAGAACGAAATGGGTAGTATGACGAAACCGCCGAAGTTGATGAACCTCGAAGACTTTGATAGTTGGAGCGAACGTTTCATTAATTGGGTTTAGGCAAATCATTTACCTATTGGTTTGCTATCGAAGAAAAGTATATATCTCCCGTTGGTGAAAATGGTCTCGAAAAGACATTGGCTCAACTTTCTGATTTTGAAAGAGAGAAGTTTATTAATGAGAAGAAAATGATGAACATTCTTCAACAATCCATCAAAGAGGACATACTGGCGCTATTACAACATGATGATGACGCACAATCATTGTGGAATGCTCTTCGACTGAAGTTCCAAGGTAGTGCACAATTGCGAAAGAGCAAAAGGGCGTTGTTGAGTAAAGAATTTGACATCTTTACGTTGATCAAAGGAGAGACGGTAAAGCAGCTAATTGAAAGATGTCACACCCCGACCCGCAGCGGAAAAGGTGATCGGGGCATAATTGGGTTATCATCAAAGCTCATGACATTTATTATAACGTTTCATATTCATTATTACAATTTAAAGGGAAACATACAATCTTAATTACATCATGTCCTAAACATCATTCTAGACTTCATTGTTTTCTTCTAAGGCATTTCCTATGGTTTCCTTGCTTCATCCTGTTCACCTGTATCATATGTAAAAATGGTTTTTGGATCAACAAAAAGTTGGCGAGTGAACCTTGTTAGAAAACATTTATTATTTATTTATGGTTGTATTTAATATGGAAAAATTGTGCAATATTCATATATGAACAAACGTAAATAAACATACGATAACCACAATTAGCATACAATAACAAACAACAACAAACAATAACATACATTATCAAACCAACAGCATACAATCACAAACCATTAGCATACAATATCAAACAACAACAAACAATAACATACATTAACAAACCAACAACATACAATAACATATCAACTTGCATAAATATAGAACATAAATGAAACTGTGCGATCAAGGCTCAATCAAACGGAGCCGATCGTATTGCATGTACTAAAAATGAAAAATGTCTGTGTGATCAAGGCTCAATCAAACGGAGCCGATCGTATTGCATGTACTGAAAATGAAAAATGTCTATGCGATCAAGGCTCAATCAAACGGAGCCGATCGTATCTTGGCACGCCAGGTTCACGCTCATAATGTAATGGGGAACATGCTCAACGCTCATAATGTAATGGGGAGCGGCGGCCTATGAAATTGCATGTACTGAAAATAATAAAGTAACTCTATACAATAATCACACAAACAGTTTACACATTTATTCATCATATGATGTATGCACAATGACTTAAATATAATAAATAGTAAGACACATGATACACCCCAAAAACGTGATTTAAACGGGGAATTTGTAGAGATTCACTCATAGTGGGTGCGTTCGGTGAATGATGATGAATGCGCACGAGTTTAGAGGATTGCTCGACGAGGAATAACTAACCTAATTAATAATGAAAAGTAGGGTAAATAAATGGATTTTATTAACAACTTTAATAGAATTTTTGGATATATTTTTGTGAGTTTTAGGCTATTTTCTAACCTTAAAAATGTTATTTTTAAGTATTTTTAATTGATTTTTAAATAAAATAAATAAATAAAAATAATAATAAAAAAATGTTGACTTTTTGACCGTTGACCGTTGACCGGTTTTATTGTGCAAGTGTATGCGCCGGGTGAGGCTCGAACTCTGTGACATCCCGGTTTTTCGGATAACTTAAACGCAATACTTGTCGAATAAATTGTTTGCTACGTATTAAACGTGTACGAGTTAGTGAATACGTAATGTGCGATTATGTGATTGTTTTAGTTATAAAATATTTATAGTAAATATGTAGACGAACCAAACCGAACCGCGACACGAACCAACCTCGATTCCTTGTGACTCTAGGAGTTAACCAAGTTTTAAACCAAACCAACCCAAGTCCCTTCGGCCGCGTGCAACCCAAACCGAACCAACCCAAACCACTCTCGGCCGAGAACAAGCCCAAAACCGCAAACCCATTGCGAGTCACCTTGTTGCGCTATATATACACACACTCATGCATGTTCCTTCACAAACACAAACCCTAATAGCAAAACAGCCGTCGGCTGCCTTACTCTTGTCCCATTGATCGCGGGCAACCTCTTCCTTCATCACCTTGATCTGATCAGCCCTTGTTCACCTCCATTCGGTCGCGAGATCAGCCCAATTGTTCACTTCCTCGATCACAAACAACCTACTTCATCATCATCTCTCGGTCACAACTATCTTTGATCACCGGTTCCTCATCTCACTCACGGTTCGTTTACCTTATTATTAGAAGATTAGAATTTATCATATGTTACTAGATCATATTCGGATACATGTGTTTTGATTTTGTTGTTTTCGGATTGTATGTTTGAATGAAAGGTTATGATTAGCCGATTTGTTAATAATGTTTGCAAGTGATGTTGTTCGAAATCTGAAAATTATAGGCTGTGTTTGTTTATAAAAACTAGAGATGTTGATTAGGGTTTGCATGGATGTAATATATGTATTGATTTATGATTAGAAAAATCGGTTCTTGATCGCCTAGGTTAATTATATTGACGGTTTAGGCGAGTTAATGGTAACAATATGCTGAAACAGGTTGCTGAGTAATAGTTACAGCCGACTTCATCTGGCTGTAACTCGGTCATTAGTTGTCGAAAAACGGACTTTCTGATGTCTAGAGCGTAGAGATTTGAATAACGAATCTAATGGAGCTGGATTCATATTTTTCTGAAGTCGTTTGATATTTTTAAAGGGTCAAATAAGTTCAGTAACTAAAGCTGTGAAAATCCTGAAATTTTGTTAGTTGTTTATCGAGTTGGATTTTATAATCAGTAGGGAGTTGAGTCATGAATTTTATACAGCAACTAGGTATGGAAATTTCCGGGAAACTCTAACTGAAATTTTGTTAATTGGACGATTAGTGATTTTTAAATAAATTCTTCCGTGGACTGCAGTCAGAAAGCGACGAATCTGACTGCAGCCTAGTATATTAATATTTATGGTTAATTGGTAAAGATTTAGGACTTGGAAAATTTATATAAATTTCTACAGTATAAATGTCACCTGCTGTAAAATAATTGGAATTTTTGGAACGTTGGAACTATTTTATAAAAATCCCAGAAAACAGCTGAATTATGAGTATTAAGCCGAAATTTGATAACTTGTGATTGTGTGCACCAAAGTGTTGCATGGATTGGATTAGTTCATGATAAATTGTTTTGATTACTATGATCACATGAGGATACTTGCATGCATGTTTGAGTGTTAGGTATGTTGTTTGTGTGTCTCACTTTGTGCGTAAATTAAGTGTAGAATTTGTATTGGTGTGTTCACACACTGACTTGAAATCAATTCGTTTGTTAGGACGCAATTATCGGTCCCATCCCTTACAACTTCTTTGCTACACTAACCGAGCAACTAAAGGTGAGTTCACGGCCCCTAACTTTATCCGGTTTTTAAACAACAGGGGGAGAAACATGTATACACTCTTCAAACTCAATCTCTTTACGTTATACGAAATTAACGTCACATAACTATTCGGTAACTAAGTTGATGTTAATGTAATGTTATGGTCACTAAGCAGCTATATCACTTAAGTCCTCGTCAATCTCTCGGATCGTTAGTATTGGGTTTTAATAGCGGGGGAATTATAAGTAGTACTACTGGGCCCGACAAGCCCCATCCGAGCTAGTCGCGCTAGCCGACCGGGTATGGTCAACGGGTGAATAATTTGGCCTAACTTCGCCATGGTCAGTGATAGGCCTGGCAACATGGAGGCACAACAGTCAGCTTCGATCGCGAACTCTTACGTGACATAACTTTAGGCTAGCTACCTATAAATGTTAACATTAAACTTAATTACGAAACAACTATATTATCCCAGGTTGAGGATAATGGAAACAACAACTATATTATCCCGGGTTGAGGATAATGGAAACAACAACTTATTATTCCGGGTTTGGAATAATGGAATCAACATCATTATTATTCCGGGTTGGGAATAATGGAACTAAATCGTTATCCCGGGTTAGGGATAACGGGGGAAACAAACTCATAACCGAACAAACGAATTTATGAAAACCTGTGAACTCACTCATCTTTAATGTTGACACTTGTTTCTTTACATGTTTCTCAGGACGCTAGGAGCTCTAGGTGCACTCTCATGCATTGAACAAGACATCTTTTATCGAGTCTCATTTACAAATGTTGTTTTGGGTTTTTCATTTGTTTTGGCGTTTGTGTTGGCGCCCGTTTCTCTACTTATTTTTATGCTTCCGCTCAACCACTTAAACTAATGCTTCCGCTAAACTTTGGTAACTAACTAAGACAATCTAAAATCTGCGATTATTGGTTAATCAAATGATTTTTGGAAAACGTATTATCAAATCATATCGATTCGTTCGACGTACTAGTGTTTCAGATTCTGGTTTGTTCACACGTCTCGCGGTAAAACTCCGCAAGTGGAAATTGAGGGTGTGACAGATTGGTATCAGAGCCACTAGCTATAGAGAACCAGGTTTGCATTAGAAGTAGACTTAAACTATAGCTGAATACACGACACTAGACGTAGTCTGGCACCGAACTGTTATATCTTGTTATGCAATGTACCACAACTGTGTTATGTAGATTATGACTTCATCATAAGAAATGAAAACAACTCGTAACTAACTACACGACCTAACAGGCAATGTCATCATCATCATCGTCATCATCATCCGACAAACTTACGCCACCAAGAGCGCCAGGAAAGGCACCTATGGTGGAACCCTTACCATCTAATGGCGTGGAAACACGCTCAGCTGCGAGGAAAAGGCTCGCTCTGGGGGAGGAGTCGTCATCACGCCCAATCATCGCTGTGCCGGTCAAACCGGTTAACCCTGTAGAAGTAGGAAATGACCTACTTAGAATCATGATACAGAAACAGCAAGAACAGTTAGAAAGAATGCAGGAAACCATCCTAGCACAAGGATGGATGATCCGATAACTGACAGGTAAAACCGACACGCTCGAGGAAGAGCAACATACGAGTAAGATAGCTCGTAACACCTTAGCCAGAGACCTGCGTGCTGAGCAGATAAGAGCCGACTGGCTCGAGGACAGAGTCCTGGAAAATAGTTGGAACATTCAGGAGCTACAGCAAAATCAAGCACCTGCACCAGCACCGGCCCCTCCAGTGCCGGTAGAGGAGGACCTTGAGGAGGATCCAGAGGAGGATCCGGAGGAGGACCCAGCTGTAGAAGCTGGAAATGCCGCGCAGGATGACGGAAACGACAGTGATTTGGGGGATGGAGACGTAGACGACTGACACGTCTCGCTTATTTTATTACTTTCCTCCAGTCTATTTATTTTCCCACTTGTGTTTAAATTTGAGACTTTATAGTGAATTCATATGTTTGGTTGGCACTTTGTAAGACGTTGAAACTTTATTTAATTAAGTATTTCTTTTGACTATTTAATATAGTTTAGTTGAGATAACTTGATAATTATTTAAGTACGAAGTAGGATAACTATATTCGATATATAGACTTATCGGGATGTGTTTATGTTGTTTTTCGAAGATCTAAATGGCAACTGGACGACGTGGAAACCTTAACTTGACGACCGAAGAACTAGCTGCCATGATTCAAGAGCACGTGAACGCAGCTTTAGCGGGTGTTCAGAACCAACCGGCAGGTAACCATTATTAAATTTTCGTGTGAAAATCTAATAGTTGGCTAGTAGAATTCCTCGCTGACTACCTGTTCTCTGTCAGCAGGAGGGGGTTTTAACCCCTACAAGATGTTCCTCGACGCGAAACCAAGCAAATACTCGGGGGCAGAAGGACCCATTGGACTGGTCCGCTGGATCGAAAAATCTGAATCAGTATTTGAAATGTGCAACTGTCTAGACGCCAACAAGGTCAAGTACGCAGCCTCAACACTGGAAGATGGGGCACTAACTTGGTGGAATGCACAAGTCCAAACGCGTTGACTTATTGCTGCAAATGGTATGGCCTGGGCCAAGTTTAAGGCCCTAATCAAAGAAGAGTATTGTCCGCGAGACAGAGTGCAACAGTTGGAGCAAACTTTATGGAACCACAAGATGGTGGGATCTGAAATAGAGGCATACACAGCAAAACATCATGACTTGGTATTTCTATGTCCCGATCTGGCCAACACTGTGGAGAAAAGACTCGAGTTCTATCTTGGGGGTCTGATTCCGGAGATTCAGGGTATGGTAATGGCTAGTAACCCTGTAACTGAACATCAAGCAATCCGATTGGCGCACAAACTCACCGATAAGGCGGTGGAACAAAAGAAGTTGCCAGCACGGGGTACAACTGAAGTTACCCCCGATAACAAAAGAAAGTTTGAAGACTCGTCTGCTCGATAGTCTTCGTCATCCCAGCCGCAACAGGGGAACCAGAAACGGTTCAATCATTACAACAGCCACCGGGGTCACCAAAATCAGCCCACCAACAACAACAACAACCAGAACGCAAGCGGCTATGCAGGTCGAAAGCCGCAGTGCAACCACTGTAATATTCATCATAACGGCCCTTGTGCCGGAAATCGCTGCCAACGATGTGGTAAGATGGGACATGCGGCATAGGATTGTCGTGGGGAAATCATGTCCCGACAGAACCAAAATCAACCCCAAGGCCCACAAAAGGGTGTTAACCGGGGATGCTATCAGTGTGGTAGCACTGCCCACATCAAAAGAGACTGCCCACAGCTGCGTAACAACAACAACAATGGTGGGAACAACCACAATAACCACAACAACAACAATAACAAAACAACAATGGAAACGGTGGCACAGGAGGTGCCAAAGGTCGCGCATTTACATTGGGCCGCGGAGAGGCCAGAGACGACTCGAACGTGGTCACCGGTAAGTTTCCCCTTAATGAACATTTTGCTACTGTGCTTTTTGATACGGGTGCGGATAGGAGCTTTATATCTGAGTCTTTTAGGAAGAACCTAAATCTCACGCCTAAACCCTTAGAGACCCCTTATATCATAGAATTAGCCGTTGGTAAATCTGTAGACGTGACCCATATAGTATCCGGCTGTCAACTCAAACTCGCGGGTCACACTTTTACCATTGATCTAATGACAACTACCCTGGGTAGTTTTGACGTGGTAGTCGGAATGGACTGGCTATCCGACGTCCGGGCTGAAGTTCTCTGCTTCGAAAAATCTATCCGTATTCCGCTCTCTAACGATGAAATCTTGACGGTACAAGGCGAGAAGGCAAGCGCCGTCACCAACATCATCTCTTACATGCAAGCGCAGAAGTATCTTCGGAGAAAGAACTCCTTCGCTTTACTCGCACTGGTTACTGAACAGCCTAAGGACGAGAAACGTATAGAAGACATCCCTGTCATCCGTGATTTTTCCGATGTATTCCCAGAGGAATTACCTGGTCTTCCACCCCATCGACAATTGGAGTTTGAAATCGAATTGGCGAACCATGCAACTCCTATTGCCAAGGCTCCATACCGCCTAGCTCCAGCCGAGCTGCAGGAGCTGTCTACCCAACTTCAGGAGCTGTTAGAAAAGGGATTCATCCGACCAAGCGCTTCGCCATGGGGAGCTCCAGTCCTTTTTGTCAAGAAGAAGGACGGGACCTTCCGCATGTGCATCGACTACAGGGAACTCAACAAGGTTACTGTCAAGAACCGATACCCGTTACCACGCATCGACGATCTTTTCGACCAGCTTCAAGGGTCAAGCTACTACTCCAAGATTGACCTACGGTCCGGTTACCATCAGCTACGCGTCAGGGAGGAAGATATCGCCAAGACGGCATTTCGTACTAGGTATGGCCATTATGAGTTCTTGGTCATGCCCTTCGGTCTCACCAACGAACCCGCGGTGTTCATGGACCTCATGAACCGCGTGTGTAAACCATACCTTGACAAGTTTGTCATTGTGTTCATCGATGACATACTCATCTACTCCAAAAGTGAAGAAGAACATGCTGAACATCTACGATTACTGTTAGGATTACTTCAACAGGAGAAGCTATATGCTAAGCTTTCAAAGTGTGATTTCTGGATTCGGGAAGTTCAGTTTCTCGGGCATATCGTGAATGAAAAGGGTATCCACGTAGACCCTGCCAAGATTGAAGCCATCAAAAACTGGGAAGCACCTAGGACACCGACGGAGATCCGCCAATTTTTGGGTTTGGCTGGTTACTACAGACGTTTCATCGAGGGATTTTCAAAGATCGCACAACCGCTTACTACCCTCACCCAGAAAGGCATCAAGTATGCTTGGGGTGACAAGCAAGAAGCAGCATTTCAATTGTTGAAACAGAAACTTTGCAGTGCACCCATTCTGTCCTTGCCGGAAGGGACAGATGACTTTGTAGTATATTGTGATGCTTCCATTCAGGGGTTGGGATGCGTACTCATGCAACGCGATAAGGTCATCGCGTATGCGTCCCGCCAACTGAAGGTCCACGAGAAAAACTACACGACGCATGACCTGGAATTGGGAGCAGTAGTGTTTGCACTTAAGATTTGTAGACACTACCTCTATGGAACGAAGTGCACAATCTTTACAGACCACAAGAGCCTCCAACACATCTTTGATCAGAAGGAGTTGAACATGCGACAGCATCGCTGGGTCGAACTCTTGAACGATTATGAATGTGCCATTCGGTATCACCCGGGTAAAGCTAACGTGGTAGCTGATGCCCTCAGTAGGAAGGAACACTTGAAACCTTGCCGTGTACGAGCATTACAACTCACTATTCATTCGGGGCTACCCGAACAAATACGCGACGCCCAGTTAGAAGCAGTTAAGGAGGAAAACATCAAGGCCGAATCGGTGGGAAAAATGGAACGCGATTGGGAAGTAAAACCCAATGGAGCCCGGTATTTCATGAATCGCATATGGGTACCTCTCTATGGAAGCCTCAGAGATCTAGTCATGGATGAAGCTCACAAATCCCGATACTCTGTCCATCCGGGTTCAGATAAGATGTATCAAGACCTTAAAGCTGCGTATTGGTGGCCCAACATGAAAGCCGATATAGCCACCTACGTGAGTAAATGTTTGACTTGTGCAAAAGTCAAGGTAGAGTATCAAAAGCCATCGGGGCTACTTCAACAACCTGAGATACCAGTGTGGAAATGGGATCAGATCTCGATGGATTTCATCACTAAACTCCCGCAAACTTTGGGTGGTTGCGATACCATCTGGGTGATTGTGGATCGTTTAACTAAGTCCGCACACTTCCTAGCTATTAAAGAAACAGATAAGATGGAGAAGTTGACTCGCATCTACATTAAGGAAGTAGTTTCTCGGCACGGAGTGCCAACATCCATCATCTCAGACAGAGATGCTCGCTTCACGTCCAACTTCTGGCGGTCACTCCAGAAAGCGTTGGGAACACGCTTAGATATGAGCACAGCCTATCACCCTCAGAATGATGGTCAAAGCGAAAGGACCATACAGTCCTTGGAAGACATGCTTAGGGCATGCGTAGTAGACTTCGGAAATAGTTGGGAAATTCACCTGCCTTTAGTGGAATTCTCATATAACAACAGTTATCATACGAGTATTTCGGCAGCACCGTTTGAGGCATTATACGGTCGTAAATGTAGATCACCGGTCTGTTGGGCAGAAGTCGGTGACAGCCAACTTACAGGCCCTGAGTTAATACTTGAGGCTACTGAAAAGATTGTACAAATCAGAAACCGCATGGCGGCGGCATGAGATCGACATAAAAGCTATGCTGATCAACGACGCAAACCGCTCGAATTTCAAGTAGGCGACCGCGTCCTACTAAATGTGTCACCCTGGAAGGGTGTAATCCGCTTTGGAAAACGGGGCAAACTAAACCTACGGTACGTAGGCCCGTTTGTAATCTTGAAACGTATCGGACCCGTAGCTTATCAATTAGACCTTCCTGCCGAACTCAGTGGAGTTCACAACGTTTTTCACGTGTCAAATCTGAAGAAGTGTCTATCAGATGAAACTCTAGTCATTCCATTGGATGAGATCCAAGTGGATGAACAACTACACTTTGTGGAACAGCCTATCGAGATCATGGATCGTGAGCTCAAGACTCGAAGGCACAGCAAGATTCCGATCGTTAAGGTTCGTTGGGACTCTAAGCGTGGACCGGAGTTCACGTGGGAAAGAGAGGACCAAATGAAAAGCAAATACCCACACCTCTTCGCAACTGAGCAGCAAACTAACGATACCAGTAACTAAATTTTCGGGACGAAAATTCTTTCAACATGGGGATGATGTGACAACCTGGAAATTTCTCATACTTTCGCGTACCATTGTTAACTAAATCCTTGTGCATGGCACTTGGGAATCTTTGTGCATGGCACTTGGGAACTTCTTGTAACTTCGCGTACCATCATAAACGAACTAACTCTTTGTGCGTGGCACTCTAAACATGTACGCTACATTCTAAACCGCGTTTACTCAATTTTCGGGACGAAAATTCTTTCAACATGGGGATAATGTGACATCCCGGTTTTTCGGATAACTTAAACGCAATACTTGTCGAATAAATTGTATGCTACGTATTAAACGTGTACGAGTTAGTGAATACGTAATGTGCGATTATGTGATTGTTTTAGTTATAAAATATTTATAGTAAATATGTAGACGAACCAAACCGAACCGCGACACGAACCAACCTCGATTCCTTGTGACTCTAGGAGTTAACCAAGTTTTAAACCAAACCAACCCAAGTCCCTTCGGCCGCGTGCAACCCAAACCACTCTCGGCCGAGAACAAGCCCAAAACCGCAAACCCATTGCGAGTCACCTTGTTGCGCTATATATACACACACTCATGCATGTTCCTTCACAAACACAAACCCTAATAGCAAAACAGCCGTCGGCTGCCTTACTCTTGTCCCATTGATCGCGAGCAACCTCTTCCTTCATCACCTTGATCTGATCAGCCCTTGTTCACCTCCATTCGGTCGCGAGATCAGCCCAATTGTGCACTTCCTCGATCACAAACAGCCTACTTCATCATCATCTCTCGGTCACAACTATCTTTGATCACCGGTTCCTCATCTCACTCACGGTTCGTTTACCTTATCATTAAAAGATTAGAATTTATCATATGTTACTAGATCATATTCGGATACATGTGTTTTGATTTTGTTGTTTTCGGATTGTATGTTTGAATGAAAGGTTATGATTAGCCGATTTGTTAATAAAGTTTGCAAGTGATGTTGTTCGAAATCTGAAAATTATAGGCTGTGTTTGTTTATAAAAACTAGAGATGTTGATTAGGGTTTGCATGGATGTAATATATGTATTGATTTATGATTAGAAAAATCGGTTCTTGATCGCCTAGGTTAATTATATTGACGGTTTAGGCGAGTTAATGGTAACAATATGCTGAAACAGGTTGCTGAGTAATAGTTACAGCCGACTTCATCTGGCTGTAACTCGGTCATTAGTTGTCGAAAAACGGACTTTCTGATGTCTAGAGCGTAGAGATTTGAATAACGAATCTAATGGAGCTGGATTCATATTTTTCTGAAGTCGTTTGATATTTTTAAAGGGTCAAATAAGTTCAGTAACTAAAGCTGTGAAAATCCTGAAATTTTGTTAGTTGTTTATCAAGTTGGATTTTATGATCAGTAGGGAGTTGAGTCATGAATTTTGTACAGCAACTAGGTATGGAAATTTCCGGGCAACTCTAACTGAAATTTTGTTAATTGGACGATTAGTGATTTTTAAATAAATTCTTCCGTGGACTGCTGTCAGAAAGCGACGAATCTGACTGCAGCCTAGTATATTAATATTTATGGTTAACTGGTAAAGATTTAGGACTTGGAAAATTTATATAAATTTCTACAGTATAAATGTCACCTGCTGTAAAATAATTGGAATTTTTGGAACTTTGGAACTATTTTATAAAAATCCTAGAAACAGCTGAATTATGAGTATTAAGCCGAAATTTGATAACTTGTGATTGTGTGCACCAAAGTGTTGCATGGATTGGATTATGTTCATGATAAATTGTTTTGATTACTATGATCACATGAGGATACTTGCATGCATGTTTGAGTGTTAGGTATGTTGTTTGTGTGTATCACTTTGTGCGTAAATTAAGTGTAGAATTTGTATTGGTGTGTTCACACACTGACTTGAAATCAATTGGTTTGTTAGGACGCAATTAGCGGTCCCATCCCTTACAACTTCTTTGCTACACTAACCGAGCAACTAAAGTTGAGTTCACGGCCCCTAACTTTATCCGGTTTTTAAACAACAGGGGGAGAAACATGTATACACTCTTCAAACTCAATCTCTTTACGTTATACGAAATTAACGTCACATAACTATTCGGTAACTAAGTTGATGTTAATGTAATGTTATGGTCACTAAGCAGCTATATCACTTAAGTCCTCGTCAATCTCTCGGATCGTTAGTATTGGGTTTTAATAGCGGGGGAATTATAAGTAGTACTACTGGGCCCGACAAGCCCCATCCGAGCTAGTCGCGCTAGCCGACCGGGTATGGTCAACGGGTGAATAATTTGGCCTAACTTCGCCATGGTCAGTGATAGGCCTGGCAACACGGAGGCACAACAGTCAGCTTCGATCGCGAACTCTTACGTTACATAACTTTAGGCTAGCTACCTATATATGTTAACATTGAACTTAATTACGAAACAACTATATTATCCCGGGTTGAGGATAATGGAAACAACAACTATATTATCCCGGGTTGAGGATAATGGAAACAACAACTTATTATTCCGGGTTTGGAATAATGGAATCAACATCATTATTATTCCGGGTTGGGAATAATGGAACTAAATCGTTATCCCGGGTTAGGGATAACGGGGGAAATAAACTCATAACCGAACAAACGAATTTATGAAAACCTGTGAACTCACTCATCTTTAATGTTTACACTTGTTTCTTTACATGTTTCTCAGGACGCTAGGAGCTCTAGGTGCACTCTCATGCATTGAACAAGACATCTTTTATCGAGTCTCATTTACAAACGTTGTTTTGGGTTTTTCATTTGTTTTGGCGTTTGTGTTGGCGCCCGTTTCTCTACTTATTTTTATGCTTCCGCTCAACCACTTAAACTAATGCTTCCGCTAAACTTTGGTAACTAACTAAGACAATCAAAAATCTGCGATGGTTGGTTAATCAAATGATTTTTGGAAAACGTATTATCAAATCATATAGAGTCGTTTGACGTACTAGTGTTTCAGATTCTGGTTTGTTCACACGTCTTGCGGTAAAACTCCGCAAGTGGAAATTGAGGGTGTGACAAACTCGAGACCTCCCGTCCGCGTGCACGCAACTCTACCAACTGAGCTACGTGTCTAACCCGAAATATTTCTGTTTTTAATTATATTTATATACTAATTGAATTAATCCGAAGATCATTTATTTCAAAAACAACTTAAATGACTCGCTCGGTGCTCTCCACAGGTCTCGAACCCGGGACCTGTGGTTTAGGTTAACACACAGTCCACCGCTGGACTGTGTGTCTAACTTGTTAAATAATCTGATTTTTATTATACTTATATACAAACTAAATAATTTCGTTTCTGCTTTATATAAAAAGTCTGATAATTGTCCGGACCGGTGCGGTAGTCTGGACTCGAACTCGTGACATGTGGTTTAAACGTTCACACAGTCCACCACTGGACTGTGTGTCTACCATGGTTATTATTCCGGTTTTTATTAAACATAACATCTATTGCAGTGAATCCGGTTCGGTTAAAAAAGGAACATTTTTATTAAGGCGAGTGTGCGTGGGACAAGAATCGAACTCAGAACGTAAGCGTGTTTATTTGCACACAGTCCACCGCTGGACTGTGTGTCTAACCCGGGATATATCTTGATTTTAATTAAACATATACAATACTGAAACTTCGTTTTCTTCGTTGGACTTAACCAGAACTAATGTCCGACTGGTTCGACGATTTAATCATGTTCTTTTAGTGTGTTGCGCTTAATTACAAGTGAGATTAACAAAAGAATGAGAGATTAAGTGTAAGATATACCGAACAGTGGCTCCTCTGTTTCGCCGGCGAAACTCCGACGACAGCAGATTATTCCGGCGACGTGTGTCCTGCGGCAGAGGGTCTTCAGGGAGCATGAGATGAGTGTGGGTGGCTTCGGTATGAGTTCTGGGTGTTCAGTAACGCACATAGGTGAAAGGCTCGGTTTTCCGGCGAGTTGCAGAAGTTCTCCGGCGAGTGAAATTACGTCGGGAAAAAGTGTGATTGTGAGCGAAAAAGCTAAAAGAGGTTAAAGGGGGTATTTATAGGGCAGAACATCGACGAATTTGGTCCGTTTTCCGTCTTGATTCGTCGGTTAATGATTTTCCGGCGGTTATGACTTGCGTCGCGGGTTCAGACGTCGGATATAACCGATGTAATAGTTAAGGCTTCGGTTAAAAAAGAAAAAACCGTCCAATCTCGGCGAAATCGTCGGGATTTCCGACGACTGCGATTGGGCGCGTCGGTTTTGAATTCGAGATTTATGTTATGTATTAATTGTTTCCATTAATGAACAAGAAACACAAGTGGCGGAGTGGTTGAGCATGTGTGTGTTAAGGCTTTGCTGAATTCCCTGGCTGACCCGGGTTCAAAACCCGGCAGCAGCCTTTTATTTTATTTCCTTATTTTAAATACTTTTTCAAATATAAATTACATATTCCAATATACTTATTAATTATGTATCATTTAAAAATAATTTAGGCATTAAATACGCCACGAAATTTTTAACTGATTGTTCGGTTAATAAACGGAGCGGGTTTGGTAAATCCGGTTTTTTTTTACGGATGTTACAGTATCCCCTGCTTTTTAGAAATATTTATACTCATTGATTCAACATTCATACCATCATACATCTCAACGTATTTCAATCTCATTATTTAAAGAAGTTGGGCTATGTCTCACTTCTGCATAGACTAACCTCTCCATCACAACAAACGAGAGAGGGACAGTCATCATTCAAACATGTATACTATCAGAATTATGACTCAAGCATTGTTTGTTGTGTTTATTTATGTTTTAGAGTCACATAGAACTAATCATAACTTACGGATAAAGCCAATGAAAATTTGACAAGAATATGGTGGATACGCCGCTGGTACTTCCTATATATAAGTATTCTTGTCAAAGGATCAGAGGCATTATCAGGCGGTTATGAGAAGTTCCATGTAGGATTTGGTATTGTCTTGATTGAAGTTTGTATTATACTCACTGATTTAGCATTTATATCATCTCATCCTTTGAAGGAATTGGATTGTGTCATCAATCCAACATGTATGCTATCATAATTAGGACTCAGATATTGATTGCTACGTTTATTTATGTTCTAGAGTCACATCATAGAACCAATCATAACTACCTGATAAAACCAATGAAAATTTGACAAGAATATGGTGGATACGCCGCTGGTACTTCCTATATATAAGTTTTCTTGTCAAAGGATCAGAGGCATTGTTAGACGGTTATGAGAAGTTCCATGTAGGTTGTAGTATTAGAAGTTTTGCTTTAGGATATAACCATATATTCCCAAACATATCAAAACTCTTACGCATGATATCATATTTAGTGAATCAACTCTGCTTAACAATGCCTCTGATCCTTTGACAAGAATACTTATATATAGGAAGTACCAGCGGCGTATCCACCATTTTCTTGTCAAATTTTCATTGGTTTTATCAGTTAGTTATGATTGGTTCTATGATGTGACTCTAGAACATAAATAAACATAACAATCAATATCTGAGTCCTAATTATGATAGCATACATGTTGGATTGATGACACAATCCAATTCCTTTAAAGGATGAGATGATATAAATGCTAAATCAATGAGTATAATACAAACTTCAATCAAGACAATACCAAATCCTACATGGAACTTCTCATAACCGCCTGATAATGCCTCTGATCCTTGGACAAGAATACTTATATATAGGAAGTACCAGCGGCGTATCCACCATATTCTTGTCAAATTTTCATTGGCTTTATCCGTAAGTTATGATTAGTTCTCTGTGACTCTAAAACATAAATAAACACAACAACAATGCTTGAGTCATAATTCTGATAGTATACATGTTTGAATGATGACTGTCCCTCTCTCGTTTGTTGTGATGGAGAGGTTAGTCTATGCAGAAGTGAGACATAGCCCAACTTCTTTAAATAATGAGATTGAAATACGTTGAGATGTATGATGGTATGAATGTTGAATCAATGAGTATAAAACAAAACTGAAATAATAATTTGCATTAAAATCCTTGGATAAATTTCCAATTTAAAATTGAGATACGTGAGAATTTGAGATAACATAAAGAAAACATAAAACTATGCAGTTGGAGTTGAATCTTGATTGTTGGTGTAGGGGACTAATTGAGTGTTTTCGTTTGGGCCGTCATTATCTCCAACCGGATTGACGTTGATGTTGAAAACTCTTCCTCTTGCTGGTGGCCTAGTGATTGGGTTTTCTTGATTTGCTTGGTTAACTGGGTTTGCTTGAGCTTGGGCGTCTATGATGTTAACCAATTGAGGGCACGTGTTTCTAAAGTGGGTAGGGTCACCACAATTGAAACAAGCTCGAACATATGGGAACATGGGGTATTGGGGTTGTTGATATGTTTGGATCATGTTTTGAGTAGGGGGTGAGGTTTGGTTTTGAGAGGTGCGGCAAACTTTGCTCAAATGACCATAGCGTCCACAATTCGCACATAGTCGACAAAGTACGGTAGATGAATGGTGATAAAAACAGGTGTTACATCGAGGGTGGGGTCCAAGGTAAGGTTTCCTATTTGGGTAGGTTGAGTTGGGTGCTATTTGAGTGATTGGGATAGCTTGGAGGGGTACGGCTTGTAAGACTGGTTGGTTGCGTTGGGTGACAGTGAAAAGTTGCTCGTCTCGTTTTCTTTTAGAAATGGGTTGTGAAGGGGATTCGATTTGGGTGTAGTTGGAGGTTTCAGTCGATGCTTTATCCTTCTTTTTCTCCTCCTTGAAGTCTTTGTTCCGGATTCGGTTCTCGGTGAGCTCTGTAGCTAACTCCATTGCTGCTTCCAAGTTTGCAGGTGTGGCACTTATTATAGAGTCTTGAATCTTCGAAGGAAGACCTTGAATGTAGTTCTCGATCAAACGGTAGTGGGGAGTGAACAAGTTGGGAACCATTTGATTCAACTCGAGGAATCTCTTGTTGTACATGGTGTGGTTGCCTTCCTTTTGTTTCAACGAATAAAACTCATCCTCTAATTTCTTGATTTCGCTCCTTGGGCAAAACCGTCTTATCATGATTTCTTTCAACTCTTCCCAAGTCAAAGTTATAGCATCTTCAACACCTCGTTTGACCTTCTCTGTATTCCACCAAGTGAGTGCTATTCCATATAAACGACCAGTAGCATATCGCACTTTGCGATCATCGGGGCAATCGCAAGTTAGAAAAATGTTTTCCATTTCTTCAAACCAATAGAGAAGAGCGGTGACACCTTCAGTCCCTTCGTATTTTGTAGGGTCGCAGGATTTGAAATGCTTGTAGGTGCATTTAGTGGTATTTGGGGAGGGGTTGATAACATCTTGAACTTCTTGATTGACGGGATTAGCGGTAAGGGCTTGTTGGACTTGAATTACAATGTTGGGTATTACGGCAGCCATTTGTTGAGCGATTAGGGCAGCCATGCGCTCGCGGGCTTTTCTTGCCCTCATCTTCCTACGAGCGAGGCTAGAAGACATCTACAAGGAATACATAACAAGAGTATGAGTTGGTTGCTTTTGGGTCATGTGTCGTATTTAGGAATGTACATTCATAAAATAAACATAGCAAAATAAATCTACTACATCCATAGGATGTCTTGGGCTTTGCATGCCGCCATACTTCACCTTCGTAATCACATGGGCCCCCATGATTACCGGGTTTTTCATATGGTTCGCATGTGTTAGCCTGATTTCGTACACTAAAACCCGGAGAAAATTGAGAAATATGTAACGTATGATATTCGGAATGTGTCCAGGTGTGGACACGGTGACACCTCAAAGTGGGGTTAGTTCGAACGACGTTTGGTGTGGCATGCTTTGGACTAATAGGTCATTCGTACTCTCATCGTTAGTCCCCAGGTAGGCAAACTGGTCCGTTATATTGGATTTATACCAATGCCAACCTAGACAGGACGTCCCGACTACCGGTACTTGTACCCTTACAGTTACTACATGCCCGTCGCAGAACTCACTTTGATGAGATTTGAAAAATGAAAAATGCAACAAAATCTTTGAATAACGAAAGTATGAAGATGATTTAAATATGTGAATATTGTAACATGTATGATGAATAAGTATGTAAGTATGTATGTGGGACTGCAAGTATAATTCACTATGTATCACAAAATGTAATATTGGAAATGTTTGCATGCTTTTGTGTATGTAATGAATATGAAACTAATAAATATCATAAGTATGCATGTAACTACATAAACAATTAAAATCTAGTCAACTATAGTATAGGCTCTAAGGGTCTAATAACCTATCCTATATCCCTATAGTCATGGCTCTGATACCAATCTGTCACACCCCGACCCGCAGCGGAAAAAGTGATCGGGGCATAATTGGGTTATCATCAAAGCTCATGACATTTATTATAACGTTTCATATTCATTATTACAATTTAAAGGGAAACATACAATCTTAATTACATCATTCTAGACTTCATTGTTTTCTTCTAAGGCATTTCCTATGGTTTCCTTGCTTCATCCTGTTCACCTGTATCATATGTAAAAATGGTTTTTGGATCAACAAAAAGTTGGCGAGTGAACCTTGTTAGAAAACATTTATTATTTATTTCTGGTTGTATTTAATATGGAAAAATTGTGCAATATTCATATATAAACAAACGTAAATAAACATACGATAACCACAATTAGCATACAATAACAAACAACAACAAACAATAACATACATTATCAAACCAACAGCATACAATCACAAACCATTAGCATACAATATCAAACAACAACAAACAATAACATACATTAACAAACCAACAGCATACAATAACATATCAACTTGCATAAATATATAACATAAATGAAACTGTGCGATCAAGGCTCAATCAAACGGAGCCGATCGTATTGCATGTACTGAAAATGAAAAATGTCTGTGCGATCAAGGCTCAATCAAACGGAGCCGATCGTATTGCATGTACTCAAAATGAAAAATGTCTGTGCGATCAAGGCTCAATCAAACGGAGCCGATCGTATGTTGGCACGCCAGGTTCACGCTCATAATGTAATAGGGAACATGCTCAACGCTCATAATGTAATGGGGAGCGGCGGCCTATGAAATTGCATGTACTGAAATTAATAAATTAACTCTATACAATAATCACACAAACAGTTTACACATTTATTCATCATATGATGTATGCACAATGACTTAAATATAATAAATAGTAAGACACATGATACACCCCAAAAACGTGATTTAAACGGGGAATTTGTAGAGATTCACTCACAGTGGGTGCGTTCGGTGAATGATGATGAATGCGCACGAGTTTAGAGGATTGCTCGACGACGAATAACTAACCTAATTAATAATGAAAAGTAAGGTAAATAAATGGATTTTATTAACAACTTTAATAGAATTTTTGGATATATTTTTGTGAGTTTTAGGCTATTTTCTAACCTTAAAAATGTTATTTTTAAGTATTTTTAATTGATTTTTAAATAAAATAAATAAATAAAAATAATAATAAAAAATGTTCACTTTTTGACCGTTGACTTGACGGTTGACCGTTGACCGGTTTTATTGTGCAAGTGTATGCGCCGGGTGAGGCTCGAACTAGAGACCTCCCGTTCGCGTGCACGCAGCTCTACCAACTGAGCTACGTGTCTAACCCGAAATATTTCTGTTTTTAATTATATTTATATACTAATTGAAGTAATCCGAAAATCATTTATTTCAAAAACAATTTAAATGACTCGCTCGGTGCTCTCCACAGGTCTCGAACCCAGGACCTGTGGTTTAGGTTAACACACAGTCCACCGCTGGACTGTGTGTCTAACTTGTTAAATAATCTGATTTTTATTATACTTATATACAAACTAAATAATTTTATTTCTGCTTTATATAAAAGTTTGATAATTGTCCGGACCGGTGCGGTAGTCTGTACTCGAACTTGTGACATGTGGTTTAAACGTTCACACAGTCCACCACTGAACTGTGTGTCTATCTTGGTTATTATTCCGGTTTTTATTAAACTTAACATCTATTGCAGTGAATCCGGTTCGGTTAAAAAAAGGAACATTTTTATTAAGGCGAGTGTGCGTGGGACAAGAATCGAACTCGGAACATAAGCGTGTTTATTTGCACACAGTCCACCGCTAGACTGTGTATCTAACCCGGGATATATCTTGATTTTAATTAAACATATACAATACTGAAACTTCATCTTCTTTGTTGGACTTAACCAGAACTAATGTCCGACTGGTTCGATGATTTAAGCATGTTCTTTTAGTGTGTTGCGCTTAATTACAGGTGAGATTAATAAAAGAATGAGAGATTAAGTGTAAGATATACCGAAAAGTGGCTCCTCTGTTTCGCCGGCGAAACTCCGACGACAGCATATTATTCCGGCGACGTGTGTCCTGCGGCATAGGGTCTTCAAGGAGCTTGAGATGAGTGTGGGTGGCTTCGGTATGAGTTCTGGGTGTTCAGTAAGGCACAGAGGTGAAAGGCTCGGTTTTCCGGCGAGTTGCAGAAGTTCTCCGGCGAGTGAAATTACGTCGGGAAAAAGTGTGATTGTGAGCGAAAAAGCTAAAAGAGGTTAAAGGGGGTATTTATAGGGCAGAACATCGACGAATTTGGTCCGTTTTCCGTCTTGATTCGTCGGTTAATGATTTTCCGGCGGTTATGACTTGCGTCGCAGGTTCAGACGTCGGTCATAACCGATGTAATAGTTAAGGCTTCGGTTAAAAAAGAAGAAACCGTCCAATCTCGGCGAAATCGTCGGGATTTCCGACGACTGCGATTGGGCGCGTCGGTTTTGAATTCGAGATTTATGTTATGTATTAATTGTTTCCATTAATGAACAAGAAACACAAGTGGCGGAGTGGTTGAGCGTGTGTGTGTTAAGACTTTGCTGAATTCCCTGCTGACCCGGGTTCGAAACCCGGCAGCAGCCTTTTATTTTTATTTCCTTATTTTAAATACTTTTTCAAATATAAATTATATATTCCAATATACTTATTAATTATGATCGTTTAAAAATAATTTGGGCATTAAATACGCCACAGAATTTTTAACTGATTGTTCGGTTAATAAACGGAGCGGGTTTGGTAAATCCGGTTTTTTTTTTACGGATGTTACAAAAGATACAGTCATCTTGTTGCGCAAATGAAGCGAATGGGAATCATAAAGATGAACGAAGAACTTGTTGATAAACTCGCTGATTTCTTGCCACAAGGCGAATGGTCTACTTATTGACCATTTTGAAGAATGGAACTGAACATGGTAATTTTTCATTACCATGATTCATCGAAAGATTGGAGGGACATGAACTAGAAATGCAGAAGATGGCGAAGAGTAAAGGTGTTCAAAGGCAACAAGACATCAATCTTTATTTCAAGAATAGTTTTGCTACTCAAATTCAATCTCCAAAGATCCAGACTGCCATTAATGCTTACAACACACCGTGTCCCCCGTCAAATCAAAACAGTAGTTTTCAATCATTTGCAACAGTCAATCCGAACATGTCTCAAAGCCCATAGTCATCACATGCATCGAGCAATCCCTAACTCAACCAGACCAGTCAATCACATCCTACTCAAAGGGTACTACAGTGCAATATCGCTGTCGATTTCCAGAATGCACAAAACTTTGATGAGAAGACCGCTAAGCAGCATATGTCTCTATTAGCATCAGTTCTCGAATCGTATGACAGTCTTGTAGCAGGAAAGATTGGAAATTCTGAAATGACCAGAAAGGACTATGATCAGATTGATCTGGTAGAGATGGAGCTGATCAATATCAAATGGTGTATGGCATCTATTGTTCGACGCGCACAATGCTTTATGGAAATCATGGGTAAGAGAACTTGGGAGGTTTGGATGGAAAACTTGGATTCGACAAGTCCAAAGTTAATTGTTTTAAGTGTCGGGAGAAGGGACATTTTGAACGTGAATGCCCAAACAGAGAAGCTTAGGGTAATCAGAACCCATTTGCCGATGACTACTATAAGAAGACTATCTACCACTGTCCCCAACCAAGAACTCGAATGGTACAAATCGAAGATAGACAGCCAGAAGCCAAAGATAAAGCGCTAGTGGTTAATCAAGAAGATGTGGGCTTTAACTAGAACCAATATATTTCCAAGAATTAGAGTTTGGCGTTGGTTGCTGAAATATTTCCAAGAATTAGAGTTTGGGTTTGTGGAATTCTTTCGACCTGCCAGATTTGCCATCAGAAGAAGAACTTTTATGCTTTTTTAACAGCATCAAATATCTAATCAAGAACAACTTACCAACCATTAGTGATTTCCCCGTCACTTACTGTGTCTAACACATCTGATGTAGGTCCGAGCTCTTCTAATCAAGAATATGTACCTATACCAATTGTCAACACTACTGAACCATCTGCCCATCAACAGCCAAATGCCGACTCTGATCGGGAACCAACTTTCGATGATGGAGGATCTAGTTCCGATGAAGGATCTGAGCAGATTGAAAGCTTCCTGAATAACAAGCTATCAATCAAACATCAGGAATGAAGCTTCAACTTCTATACCGGTTGTGGATGAAATTATCACAAATTTGCAAACACAAGTAGAGTTCCAAGTGAAGTGATGCCAAGGACACTTTCATATCATCCTTTCGAGAATATTATTGGCTGCTTACAAACGGGAGTGCAAACTCGCAATCAGATTAATAAGGATCTAAGTTGTTTTTATACTCGTATTGCTCCACTACAAACCAGACTTTCTAATAGTTGTTTTGTTTCTAAGGGTAGAACACGGGAACTGGAAAGACACGTTAAAAGAAGAGAGTGGGTGGACACAATGCAAGAGGAATTGCTTCAATTCCAAAGGCTTGTTGGGAGTTTTCTACCAGATCATCATAAAAAGATAAACACGAGATGGGTCTTCAAGTGCAAACGTGATGATAGAGGATTGTAGTGCGCAACAAAGCTCGACTCATAGTACAAGGTTTTCATCAGCAAGAAAGGATATATTACATAGAAGTCTATGCCCCGGTTGCCCGTCTTGAGCAATCCGCATATTCTGGGCCTTTACCTCATGGAAAGGGTTCATGGTGTACCAACTGGATGTCAAATCTGCTTTCTGTACGGAAACTTAAAGAGGAGGTGTATGTCGGCCAACCACCAGGATTTGTTGATCCCATACACAAAGACAAAGTCTACCTTTGAACAAAACCTTATATGGTCTACATCAAGCCCCGAGAGCTTGGTATGAAACACTGTCAAGACATCTTCTTGACAATCGCTTTATCAGAGGAACTGTAGATTCTACCCTCTTTACAAAGGAAATGGATGGGCATTTGATTATAGTGCAGATATATGTGGATGATATTATCTTCGGATCAAAAAATGACAAGCTGTGTAAGGACTTCGAAGAAGTAATGAAGCGCAAATTTGAAATGAGTGTGATGGGGGAGATGAAGTTCTTTTTAGGACTTTAGGTCTATCAATTACCTGATGGTATCTTTATCCATCAGACGAAGTATGTTCATGACATATTGGAAAAAATTGATATGACAGGAACTAAACAAGCATCTACCCCGTTAGCTCCTAATCACGGCATTTGTCCAGATCTTAAGGAGTCAAAGTTGATGAGATATTATATCGCTCCATGATCGGATCCGTGATGTATCTCACTGCTTCTCGACCTGATATCATGTATCCAACATGCCTGTGCGCCTGTTATCAGTCTAATCCAAGAGATTCACACTTGCTTGCTGTGAAACGTATCATGAGATATTTGAAGGGATTTCCAAGCACCGACTTGTGGTATCCTAGACACGACGACTTCAATCTTGCGGGTTACTCGGACTCTGATTTGGTTGCTGCAAACTTAACACCAAATCTACGACGGCTGGTTGCCAGTTCTTCTGAACTCGTTTGGTAACGTGGCAATGTCAAGAAACAGACCGTGGTTACTCTCTCTACCTGTGAAGCTGAATACGTTTTAGCATCTAGCTGTTATTCCCAGATACTCTGGATAATAGGAGATGAGAGACTTCGGAATGCAATTCTTGATATACCCATACATGTAGATAACTATGCTGCGATCGATATCACTAAAAACTCATGTCAACACTCTCGAACTAAACATATGAAATTCGACACCACTTTATCCGTGATTGCTACGAGAAAAAGTTGGTTAGAATTGAAAAATCCACACTGATGACCAAAAGGCAGATTTTTATACCAAAGCATTTGATCTACAAGATTTAAAAATCTTTTAAAATTAAATTGTTTAAGAAATCTGACATCAGGGGATATACATGAGGTTGAGTTTGAGGATGACGACGACTTGACGTAATACTCATCGGTTTGACGAATTCTTTCTATACATTCTTTCTTAAAAAATCTAAAAATACAAATATATGTTTTTGATTTTAGGGGGAGAAATTTTGGGAAAATACAAAAACATTATAAAAGTAAAAAAGAGTTTTTGTGAAAAAGAGAGATCTATTATATCAACATGACAGTCACAGTATGTTAAAGATATGGAGTGATTAAATAAGTAATTAAACAGGTCTTACTGAGGATGTGTCAATAGGCTTCACTCATTTAGTAAATTATATTCAAGATATAAACCTAAAAGAAAGAAAAACTGAAATAACTTGTGGGTTAACATCTCTCGGATATATGGACTTAGTACTCCGAAATTTCGTTTTAGAGAATGCCAGATTCTGCGATTCTAGGTCTTTATATTTAATCGATATCTGGGTTATTATCTGAGTTCTTCTGATTTTGCGTCAGCAATGGCCTTGAACTTATATATTACTTTACGCATTATTTGCCTACAAAAGCTGCATAAAAATGATTATGTCATAAATTCTGTGACATTTGCAGTTCAAAAGATTCCTTTAAGGAACACCACCTAAAGACGAGCCTTTGTCTCTTTGTCTGTATGGTCTGTATTTCTTATGAAAAATTCCCAAAACCCAAAACCCAAAAATATTTTCAGTTTCCTTAGCTTTTTAGTTTTGTTTTCGTCTACCGATGATGCAAACACTGATATTTGAAGTCATGGCGACATCTTGCGGGAGGAAATCTGAAGACTGCGGGTTGGGAGCTAATCTTAAAAGAAAAAATTTACCTGAAAGTCAACAAAGTTCATTAATTTGAAACTTTACAATTTAAAATAAATTTGTTCTAGTCAACCAAGGTCATTGTCTTTGACTTGGTAGGCAAATAAGATAACTAGGGACATTAACTTGACTTTGGTTAACTGAGTCTGTTATAAACAGATAATATTTGCCTAAAAAATCAAAAAATTTAAAAGTTTAAGAAGTTTAAAAAAAAATTAAAAATTTAAAAAGTATGAGAACTGATTCGTATGAGTATCACTAACTCGTACGAATGGCATTTGGTGTTCATTTTGACAAGCCATTGGTTTGTACGGGTGACATTAAACTAGTATATAAGTCTCCTCATTCGCACGAACCAACCTATTGTTACTATGCGACTGTGAGAGAAACTTAGTGCAAACGAGTTCTATATATCACATTTCTTGAAATTTACGTTGTACCAATACATTAGGGAGGTTGATTCGCACACCTCTTACGATGGGAAAGGTACTATTGCTTGTTCTTAGCTATTATAATGCTAGATTTGGACCAATCGGACATAAAACATAGATTTAGGGAAATTGGACCGGTAAAATTTAAAATTGAACTTAAAATCATCAATATCGACCCCAATAGCCTATAAATCAACCATCAATTTATTAAAAACAACATGTTTTAAGTTCAGTTTAAATTTGGTGTTATTTGGTGCAGCTTACAATTCGTACAGATGCCCGCTCGTACCAGTGGAGTTTTCAAAGTGTTCTAAATGTTTTTGACTCGTACGAAGCAAATGTGATGAAATTTCTTGAAAATCCTAAGTATTAGTTACTCATACGAAGTAGTGACTCGTACGAGTGATGATGTACTGATTCATACTTGCAAATTTTGTAAGTGTTGAATCGTACGAATGTATGGTTCATATAAGTGTTTTTGTAAGTTGATTTTTTTGGAAATATTTCTAACGGTTTGAACTTTCTATGTGTGCAGGTCAAGAAAACGTCTTTTTCTCCATTCCACATCATATGTTGTTTGCTTGATGAATCAATTCCGGAGATTGCTGCTTACCAAGACGTGTTAGATTTTTTTAGAAAAACCCCGATTACCAAAGCTCTTACTGATCGACATATTGCATATAGATCTCATGTCAAATACTATTAGAACGTAGCAGAGTTTGATTCTGAAGAGAATGCGATAGTTTAAGTTGTGAAGATAGACGATGAGGATATACAGGTGAAGATTACGGAAGATTTGATCAGGAAGGTTTTGGATTTTAAAGATAATGAAGACGATCCGACAAGGTTTTCGGAGTCTATGGTGAAGGGATATTTCAATCGAATGGGTTATGCCGGTTTTGTGAACGCAACTCCTTTCAAGAAGGGTAACCTTAGCGCGCCATTTCGATACATTGCACATGTTGTTATTCATGCTTTAAGTCACCGAAAGGGTGGGTTTGATGATTTGGTCGATTACCAAATGTGTATCATTACTGCACTGGTTCTTAATCTTCCATACAACTTTTCAAAGGTGATCTTTACACAGATGGTGCAGAATATACAGAGGGAAATTTTTTGCAGTATTTGCGTTTCATTCAATTGCTGCTAGATCATCTTCATCCTAATCAAAAGAAGAAAAAGATGATGTGCTGAAGTTGGAGCATATGGATGTTTCTACCTTGAAGAAGATGAATTTTCATCTTAAAACATTCCTAAATGCCAAACTTGTTTTTTGTGCTATCGTTGACGAAGATTACATTGCTCCGACACCGGGAAAATGGAGATAGGAAGACAGTGGGGATGGGAATGAGGAGCTGACTACGCTAGAGGGTTTTGTTGCGAAGCGTAGTTCTTGGTTTGTGAAAGATGGAGAAAAGGGTGCAAAGAGAAAGGCGACATCTACATCTTCTACTTCTACATCTCAAAAGAAAAAGCAAGCAACTGAAAGTTCTGGGTTAAGACATGAACTAGAAATTGAAGAAAATATTGAAGATATGGCTGCAGACATTGAGAGGCAAGCGTTTGGTGAAGATAAAGTTGCTGAAGATGCATTATCTTCTAGCACTAACTCTGAAGATAGAAGAGAAGGTGAAAGAAAGAGATCCAAAAGATAGAAGCAAAGCGTCTGGCTAAGAAAAAGCGAAAAACTGAAGAGAAAAAGCGCAAAGTGGCAGGAGAGGACGACACAACTTATATACCTTCGGGTTCAGACTATGACACAGCAAAGAAAAAGACACGCCATTTCAAACGTCAAGCAGCTAGAAGCACTGAGTCTCCTACTGTGAAATCTAAAGAGACAGTGCAAGAGCAGACGATTGAAGAAGAGGTTGTTGTTGAACCGACTCCACAAATTCCGCCATCGCCACCAAGACAATCTGCATCACGATCGCCTCCACAACCGACACTGCAACCGCCACCGCACACTTCGCAGTCCCAGCCTCACTTTGATTTCGACTTTTATTTTGGGGATATTCCAGGGGCGAAGGCTTTACTACAGACATGTTTAATGACCCGCGCGTTGAAGATCTACAGAAACAGGTCATGTTAAACACTGTCAAAATTGCGGAGTTACAAGAGCAGCTTAATGTGCTAAATGAAGATAAACAGCAGCTAGAAGCTATGCTCGCCAGCATTGTGTCAGAGAATGAGCGTTTACAAATCTGAATGGCTGAATATGAAGAGGAACGTCTCAGAAGCGTTAGAAGAATGAATTTGTTTGAGAAAATTCAGATAAAAAAGTTGGGAGTTAATATTGCTGCGGAATAGATGAGATTGAACGCGCTGAAGCCAGAGAGCGTGTAGCTGAACGTGAACGTCTTGCTAAAGAACTATTAGATACGCAAGGCAAGAGTAAAGAGAAAGTAGTTGAGGATCCTGTAAACGTCACAATTGAGCTAGAAGTTGAATCTGTGCCAGTTATTATAGACATCGTGTTGTATACACTGTCGAACAAGTTTGTGCTGATAGGAAAGCCTAAGGATGTGGATATTGACATGCCAGATCTATCTACAAGACATCAAGAATGGCTACTGAAAAAGAAGTTAGAGATAGAGATCGAGGCAACAGTTAATAAATTTGATGAAGATGCTGAGAAAGAAGATGAAGATTTAGATGATGTATTATTGGTGATTCTAATTCTGATAATGGTGATGATGATGATGTAGGTGGTGCGGGTGCGGGTATTTGCGTTACCGAATCTGTTCTATCCCCAAAGCTTCTGTCTAGAACCGCCGCAGACCACGGGACCACAACTTGTATCAGAGCTAGGTACGATTCATTCAATCTAACAGTTTTTGAATCACCTACGCTCATGAATTTTGGACGTATGAGGGGTTTTAGGCGTAAAACATCGAATAATTGGAAATCCACGACATAACGTAAATTGAAACTATAGGATTGTTAGAGACTGATTTATGACCAGATCTATATAAAAATCATGTCGAAATTCGAAGAAATGAATATTCTGGATCGAAAAACGTAATCAGTTTCGTCAGTACGAGCGAGCCTCTGTGGCTCGTACGAATACCAATTGGTCCTCGCACGAAGCTCCACTCGTACGGAGCACCACTCGTGCGAAGCACCACATGTACAAAGTCCAGCTCGTACGAAGTGGTGACAAAAAAAAGACATTTCTTGATCGTATTGACGAGACGAGTGTCCAGAAAAAATTTGGTGATTACAAATTTTTTCGAGATTTTATCGTCTAATTCGGGCTGTTCGAGTACACCGTCTCGAGCTTCAAAGTATAGATTTGATGATACGATCACAAAGGGATGAAGATTTTGTGGTAGTCACTGATATATGCGCAAAACATTGATCATCTAGTGTAGTGACTATTAATGGACCTTAATCTTTAAGTCAGCATTTGATCAAAACTGCAATTTTATGAAATTTTCCGCAAAATTTGGGTACCATATGCTGTAGTCGCGCCATAATCTTCATTCTCATAAGAAATCAAGACGTCAGAATTTGCAAAAATGAGGGGGAATAAAAATTTTCACGTATAATTAAAAATTTCGGCATTTTTGAAATTCGTGACGCTGCAACAGTATCTGGGTGGTTCAGACTGCAGATTATCTGGGAAATACAAAGGATCGAAGATTCATTAGAGATGAGATAGCGTTTAAGTCTATTCACAAAATAGACTATACATTTGGAATGTGTGATCGAAGAATGTTCTGAATTTTCAGATCATGATTCAGATTGATGCTCAAGGGCTAACTACCTGATCCCCGATGTGGAAGTGGAAGCACTTACTCTGCCTATCATTAAATCTACAAGGCAAATGAACATTTTTTTCGGTAATCGCTAGGAAACAAGGATGTCTTGTAGTTTTAGTGCACCATTCCAGCGGAGATAGCTATACATCTGTTATTGTAACTAAAAAGGAAGAATGTGATTCTGATTACCGAAGAATGTTTCTCAGATTCGATGTGTTACTAGATAATTTGTTTCTGATGATTTGCTGTTCGAGAAGATTTTTGCGGATATTTATTGATTTGAAGTTTTTCAGTGTGGTATTTCGAAGTTTTTGACAATTGCTAGTTGGGTTTTGAAGATCGGAGGATCAAGCATCAGGGGAGTGCGCTAAGGTCGAAACGGAGAAGCTGCATTGTTTAATTTCAAGTTGGTGATTATTCGAGAAAATTTGTGATCAAGCAAATCAAAGGAGGTCTTGAACCGTGCAAATAACGACCTGAAGATCAATTTCTAGAGAAAACTATTTTAGGGGGATGTTGCTTAACGTAGATATGGAAACCCGGGGGAATTACGATGTCAACAGATACCCGATTGAAGTTGCAGAATATTCAAACACAGCTCTCGGATTTCAAGTTCAAGTTCAAGCTTCGACAGTGACGTCCAAGGGGAAATTATTGATGCACTTTATGGCCGTCACTGTGCCAATAGGATAGAAAGAGTGTGTATTGAATATTTTTATAGATTAGAGACGAACACAAGACCCAAGTGTGAACGAGTACTGGATCGTACGAGTGACATGTGCCTCGTACGAGTGACTTTGTTACTCGTACGAGTGATAACATCTCACTCGTACGAATGACCCTTCGTACGAGTCACAACTTGCTTGGTTCGCACGATCTGTCATGTCTATAAATAGGTGTTATATTTTCATTGTTTGTAAGTTTTGGAAGTTCCCTTGGGCAAACGCTGGCGGATTCTCTCCAGGAACTCCGCCAGCCAGTCAAGATGTATACTCTTTTGGTATGAATGAACTAAATTAAAAGCTTCCGATGATTCGGTGCCTACATGTCTATTTCGTTCTGTCGGATCTGTACTATCTCCAAAACCTCCGTCTAGAACCGCCGCCGCCCACGGGACCACAGTATCAAAGCGGCCCGAGATAGACAAAAGAGCTATGCAGATCAGAGACGCAAACCATTATCCTTCAAGGTCGGATACAAAGTGTTACTAAAGGTCTCACCTTAGAAAGGTGTAGCTAGATTCGGGAAGCGCGGAAAACTAAACCCGAGGTACATTGGGCCTTTCGAAATTCTGGCTAGGATCGGTACAGTGGCTTACAAATTAAAACTGCCAGAGGAACTCAATAATGTACACGACACATTTCATGTGTCTAATCTGAAGAAAAGCCCGACTAATGAGATAGTTATCATTCCAGCGGATGAGATTCCTGTTGATGACAAACTTCAATTTACCGAAGAACCCATTGAAGTCATGGACTGGAAAGTTCAGAAGACGAGAAGAAGCCAAATTAAACTAGTAAAAGTTCGCTGGAACTCGCGCACAGTCCCAGTACACGTGGGAATGTGAAGATCAGATCAATGCAAATTACCCCCACCTGTTCAAGAAGACTCCTTAAGAGGATGCCTCAAACTGAATTTTGGGACAAAATTCTTTTTAATAGGGGGAGTATGTGACAAATGGCAAATATCGGTAATTGCGTATAATCTAGTCACTATTTTTATTTCATAATCTCATGCATATTATTGTAAAATAGTTGTGTAACTGAGTGTACGTCATATCGCAAGTACTAGGACAAGTAAGTCATCATAACATATTCTGGTTTGCGTTACGATGCGGAAAAAACCAAATAATGTCCTAAAAGTGTTGGTAGAAAGTGTTGGGCGCACTATTTGAGGTTGCAGTATTTCTTTCGGCAAAACCGCTAAAACGAATCAGAACAATGAACAACGGCATGCTAATGCCATATCTGAGTCCGTATATATATGAAAATATTGATATGGGAACCCCATTACAAAAATATATAACTTTCCGGTACAACGCCTAACTTGCAAAGTTGTCCGTTTCGACCAAAAAGGCGACAAATTCCGTTTGTCCGCAATACTAATTCGGTGGATTTCGGATTTCAGAACAATAACAAAACAATGTTGAACATCCTAAAACAATATGAGAATAGCAAAAATGCATAAAAGATATCGTTTCCAGTCATACGACAAACAATGTACAACTCGACCGGAAAGCAACCGTTTGGCGAACCAACGAACATTTTAGTGGCCGATAGCCTCATACAAGCATCTAGAGAACTAGTTAAGTCTCATTTGGGACTGGAATCCTTTCAACTATCTTGAGGCCACGTAAACACAACTTCCGGAAAAGTTGGACAGCAAGATATATAAGTGTCGATATCGAGCGAACAATCGAATGAAAGGTATTTCGGCCATTCTAACTCAACGTATATTCATCTAGCGAACTAGTTAAGCATATTTCTAGATCGGAAATGCACTAAATAAACGCCATGATAATTGTGGTGGTCAAAAACCAAAGCTTCCGGTACTAAATAATAAGGTTCGTTTATTAGCGAATATTGTGTCGATGAGCGAACTAATGACATTTTCGTCATCCGAAATTTATATTAATTTATCAAGTGGACTAATTATCATATATTAACACCCTAAACCGTAATTATATGTTATGGATACAAGATCAATCCCCCTAATCATAACACTTAAGTTAACTACTTAAATATCTAATAAATAAACCTATGTTATAAAAAATTACACTTCATGTTGGCGGATTCAAGTGGGTCCCACACCCACTTGATTCATGTTGAAAATTTGAGGTTAGGAGCATGGTGAGTGATTGTGTTGTGACATGTGAATGATGACTAAAATATATACATAACCTACACATGATCTTCATCATTTTCACTTAAAAAAAATTGAAACCATCTCTTTCTTCTCCCTCATACCACACGGCTACCACAACCACCATTAACTCACACAAGTCCACCATTAACCACCTTATTACACTCACTTTAAAGCCATTTCAAGACCATCCAAGATGCTAGCAAAGGTGGAGGACCATTAGGGCTTTCTTCGAGCTTCAATTTCTTCGTAGATCTTCACTAAACTTGTGCACCCATTGTAAGACAATTCTCTTCATATTCTAGCTTCTTACCATGTCTAGTTTAAGGAAGTACAAGTTGATCATCTTGAAAATGATGAAAATATAACCTAAAAACCCTAAATCACACTATAATAATAACACTTAATATAGTTTATTTTGTGTTGATTATGTTTTTATATGATAACCAGTTAGGATGATGATGTTGATTATGTTAAAGTAAGGTATATAAGGTAAATGATCTTGTATGGATAAATATATGTATAAAAATATTAATCTAACAAACGAAATACCAACACTATGATAAAAGTTGTTCTAAGGTAATAAAGAAATACATAACAAGAATTCAAGATGAACAACTGGTACAAGGTCCAATGAGGCCTAGGTGTCTAATAAAGTTAATACACATGTAAGTTACACACGTGTAAGGACATTGAACTGCGAATAGTACGACATAAGGAAACGCAAAGTTGTGAGTTCATGCCCCTCCTTTCAATTATTTCAATGTTTTGTTTTAAAACTATCGAGGGGAAATACATGTCATAACAAACAGTATGTTAGCTATGGGTTTAGTTGATAACACGATCAATTGTGCGTAAGTAGGATGATGACAACAATAACCATTAATCACATAGTGACCAAGGTGCAAAAGATGTAGATCTATTGAGTTTGAGACGCGCTCCACTCCTGGTTGGTATACCCTTCGGAGTGCTTTTGTGATCCCAATGATGTCAAAGTTGTCTCAGTTTGTTACTTACATATGGCACATACATGTCAGGTGCTCGCGACATACGATAGATCCTTAGAACTCCATGATGCTAATAACATACTCAGATTTCAATACTGGATTTCAAGAATGACATTTTATACAAAACATTAACTAAGATGAACTCGCCAACTTTTGTTGACTTTTAAAATTACATTTATTTCAGGATGCAAGGCATGAGCTGGTGATACGATTCGGTTATGGGAAAATGTCAAGACAACGATGTGCCATATTTTGGAGGGTTTGTCTTTTATATCCCAACTTCGTATGGTATATAGGAGTCAAAACCTCATTAGCAGTTATGATGAAAACAATATCTTATTTTGAAGTAGTGTACTTTAAATTATGGTTATCATAACAAGTTGAAAACAATTGAAACTATGAAATGCACTTTTGGTTGGTTGTAAATATTGGAATGCAACTTATTATTAGTATGGCATCAACTGCCTGGCACTATTCCCCCAAATGGATTTTGTTGTTGAATATTATTTGTTTACTAAATTGGATGCAATGAATACCTAATAGTCACACACATGCGCTTCCGCTACGACCAGGGTGTGACAGTTTCCCTGCTGACTCAGACCAATAGGTTAAGGGTAACGTCGCCTTCACAAGAGGGGCCTACTATGATAACTAAGATAATCTCTTAAAAAGCCCAAAGTGCGGAAATCATCAAAGGATATATGAAAGAGGAGTCGGGATCAAGTATTCTTTTTTGTCTATTTATTTTTATTTATTTCTTTTCGTTTTTAAATTTAGTTTTTATCTTTTAAAACTTTCAAAACTTTAATAAAAGATTTGGTTAGATTAGATGTTAACGATAAGCCGGTATTAAAAGCTCTTATGACCTTGGACAACCTCGGGTATCTTACCATCACTATACTGCGTCTACGATGGATGCACTTGCCCTAACGTGTGTAGAATGGTAGTATAACATAAATTATAACAAAAATTAACAAAATTTAAATCTTGATCCACAAGTAAAAAGGTGCTTAAAATATAACAAAAATTATAAGCACACTAGACCACGTCAATCTACCATATGTTTATGAAGAGAAAGATAAGTCGATCAGAGATTTAGTGGTGTTTGATGCTGAGGAAGAAAAAAACGATGATGATGATGATGATGAAAAGGATGACGATGATGGTGGTGATAACACAAAAGGTGATGGAAAGAAAGACGATGATAAAAAAGGTGATGATAATCAGGGAGGTACTCGTATAGTGGTGTATGATTCAATGATGAACGATTCATTCGACTATGATGCTTATCTGAATGATGAAGTTAATCTGGAGGATGAAGGTCAAAGACAGGGGAGACTAAGAATTCTGTGAACAAAACAAAGCTTACAGGAATCTTCACAGACATTAGTCCTATAACGGTTGTTCCTGTCATACCACCTAATGTGTTTTATCTAGAGCACGGTGTGGAAGAGGGCGAGTCCGTCCACAACTACACCAAAGAAGAAATTGTTCAGATGTTGGGGGTAGATGAAAGTTCTTACGAGTTTGATTTTGAAGAAGAGCTTAATAACATAAGTGTTTCTAAACCAAAAGACTACGTGTATCGGTATGTGAAGGATGCTGATGAGTATGATCAGGGTTGTCGTGCAGTATGATTCTGATGATGAAACTGTTAAATATACTGGTGAAGAAACATATGACTTCCTAACCTTTCAAGAGATGTTTGCTGAAATGAAAAATGATTTTTTGAAGAGAAAAGTCGAGGAAACTGTCAAAGATGGAAATGTTCCAAGAAGGTATCTAAAGAAGAGATTCTCGAAGTGAAAAGACATGGTTTAAAGAGCTTCAAAAGGAACGAAAATTCAACGACCACTAGCTTTCTTCACGAGAGATCAAGACAAATCGTTGGGAGATATCTTGAGCTTGGGTTGATACTAGAATTAAACGTGTATGGAGTGAAACAAGAGTTTGGGGTTCAATACTTTTGATATTGTGTGATATTCAGACATTGCCATGGTGGGATGTTGAAGAATTGTGTCAAACAAAGTGCATCAACTATCAGATGAAATTCAATGATCAAAGACTGTGGAAGTTGATTAAGTTTGATGCTGCACATGGATTTCTAAATTGGAAGCCACATATTCCAAAGAAAATTATCAAGATCGATCTAGTTACCAAAGAGAAAGATGTTACACTGTAACGACCACGCACTTTGAAGACATGCGGTGATGAAGATTTAACAAAACCGTAATGAATTCTTCATGTGGTGGTAGTACGATATAGAAATAAGGGAAGTAGTGATTGTAATGAAAGATGAAGGAATTTGGAGAACAATCAAGATACTAGACCCGATGTGGCTACTTAATTACTCAGAGAAAGACGTTAAATGCTTATTTTATAACAAGATCTGCTATGAAGCAAAGAGAAAGTTTAGGCGATGCAATACCAAGGTTTGATTATGCTCATGGTATTGATTCGGGAAACATATGGAAATCACAATGGCGTGAATTGGAAGGGAAAGAATTCAGAAAGCAGACGTGTTAAGAGAAAAAGATTGATGAAAAGATCAAGAAAGCTTCGATAAAGAGATTTCAGTTTTTGAAGTGGGCTCCGGCAACTGATCAAATGCCAATTCCGAGTGAAGAACGTTGAAAGCCAAGGAAAAACTTTTTCTGAAGATACAGCTTAACGTTATGATGATTTTGAAGATTGAAAACTGACCAAGACTGCGGCAATTTCCAAGGAGGAGTTTATTGATGTAGAATGTTTATCGCCTACGTCTTTAGGTTAAGTACGTATATGTAATAGGGCAAAATGTTAGAATTTGATGTATGTATGTTCACTTCGTATGAAGTGACTGTTCATGCATATGCCTGTTGCCGATGTCATCGAATAGTATCGAGTCTGTATATATTTTCATAATGTTAGAATGTATGTTGGTCACTTCACACGAAGTGGATATGCACTTCATACGAAGGTAATCTATCTTCGTACGAAGTGAAATTATCTCCGTACAAAAGAGATTTACTTTCGCACCAAAATAGAATCTAGCTTTGTACGAAGGTAATGTATTGTCTATAAATAGACATGCAAGCTAGTTCATTTGTAACATTTTGTGATTTGAACGACGGAGCTCTGTCCGACTGTTTCTAGGTTCTATAACATACAACAAGTTAATAGAACAGTGATTAAAGTGAATACAACGTGTTTACAATGTCGCCTAACTATACACGGATTCTGCATGTGTATACTAGGTCAACAAATTAGGACCTTTGCTATTGGACAAAATGTTCTTACAACTGGTATTAGAGCAGGAAGGCCTGATTTGAAGACATTGGACAAGATTCAGCCACAATACATCTTTCTTCTACTCATTCTTTCTTATGTTTGACATTTCTCGGACATTGAACGGACAAATTGGACTGATTTTTTCATCGAACTGTTTAAAATTAACTAATAACAAACCCTTGGAAAACCTAAAATCAACAGAATTCTTGATCAAGATGGCAAAAAACATGAAATTGTGAAACCTTCTTTGCCCACGAAGTGAAATTTTTATCTTCGCACGAAGTGAAGTTTTAACTTCGCACGAAGGTAGATTACCCTCGTACGAAGGTGAGCTAAAAAAATTGCTGGCTGAAAAAAAAATTGATGGTAGCGACGAGAAGTGTCAACAAAAATTTGGTGATTGAAAATTTTTTCGAGATTTTGATGATAAATACGGCTGTTCCGTGACACTGTCGAGAGAATTTCACACCTTATTTTTAGTGATCAAAATTTTCAATAAAAATAGATAACAATGAGATTATGTTTGATAAAGGAATTGACGAGGATATTCATACTGAGTATGTTTATGAAAGATCGTGTTTAGAAGAGGTTGAGGCTTTACAAATATTCATGTCATCTCAATCTAATAATTTTGTTACAAGTGCATGTTTATCTAATGAACAAAGTGAAAGTACAAAGAGTGAAGCATAAAAGAAATAGTTTAAAGAGGAAGATAGAAAAGATGTTGTTAATAATATGTTTAAATCATCTATGCCTCCTCACGTGTTTAATGCTTTTGCAGGATTCTTAGACAAACAAAAACAAAGTGTAAAATACGATGAAGTTCTAGAAAAACCAAATCATTCTCAAGGAGAAGATGAAATTTTTGAAGTTAATCAGAAGCTAAAAGTTGAGAGAGTCCAGGAAGAGAAGGAAGTTGAAAAGAATGAGAAAATCAGATAGAACGACAATGCACAAAATGTATAGAGCCATGCAAATCTTGTGCTGAAAAAAACGAAATATATATAGCAAGGTTCTCAAAACCCTGTGAATCATGTAATGTTAAAGATGAGATTATAAAGAGCTGAAATGTCATATAGATAATCTATCAAGAGATTACAATCAAATGAAAGAAGCTTATGACAAGCTAAGTGTGACATCCCGGTTTTTCAGGTATCTTAAACGCACTACTTCACGGTTATTCATTCCTACGCTAAATTGATTCGGAGATTTAATTTACACGCTCGAAATAACTACGCTAACTTTGTGAACTTGTCAAGTGAATTACGTGCTATGTGTATTAGACGTTTATAAGTTTGGTGAGTATTATGTCATGTTTTGATTTCATGATTTTTAGTTATAAAAATATATATATAGTAAATAGATAGACGAACCGAACCGAGCCGCGAAACGAGTCGACCTCATTTCCTTGCAACTCAAGGAATTAATCAAAATTTGAGGCTCAAGTTAAAGACCCAAACCGCCCCACCCAAACCCTTTGCGGCCGCAAGCACCAAACCGCAAACCCTTGATCCTTTTCTTTCCTTCCTTACACTATATATAGATATGTATGCATGAGGGTTGTTTTAACAAAAAAATAAGGAACCCTAGCTCCCAAGAATCAGCCGACGGCAGCCCTTCCCACTCCTTCTCTCGATCGCAACCTTCCCCAAAACCCGAAGTGATTCCAATCTCGTTCCCGGTTCGTTAATCTTCATTGTTAAAGGTTAGGGTTTTCTATTGCTTCGCAAATCACATTAGGGTTTATGAACTATTGATCATGCTTGTATGTAATGGTAGAATCATGGTTATGAAAGTGTTATGATGTTTAGTTCGATTAATTGTGCAAGTTTTGCGATTATGATGATTAGTTGGATACAAGAATCATAGGCTGCGTTTTTTGATAAAAATCATATTGTATGATTAGGGTTTGCATGAGTATGATGTACATGATGATATGTGACTAATAATTCTGTTCTTGATCATTTATATTTAACGTCTCGATTTTTTAAGCGAGTTCTATTGCGAAAAAGGTTGAAAACAGGATGCTGAATGGTGTTTACAGCCAACTTCAATTGGCTGTAACTTGGTTATTATTTATCGAAAAACGGATTTTCTGAAGCCTAAAACATATATTTTGAAAACGCTTCTAATGGCACTAGATTCATATTTTTCTGAGGTGGTTGATATTTTTAAGTGGTCAATTAAGTGCCGTAACTGAAGCTGTGTAAATTCTGAAAAATTGTTAGTTGTTTATCGAGTCGGATCTCATAATCTGTAGAGAGTTGAATCACGAAATTTGTACAGAAACTGGAGATGGAAATTTCCGGGAAACTCCCACTGGAATTTTGTTAATTGGATGAACGATGATTTTTAAATAAATTCTCCCGTGGACTGCAGTCAGAAAGCGACGAATCTGACTGCAGCCTAGTATATAAATATTTATGAATAATTAGTAAAGTTTTAGGACTTGAAAAATTTACATAAAATTCTACAGTTTAGTTGACACCTTCTGTAAAAAAATTGAAATTTGTGGAACGTCGGAACTATTTTATAAAAATCTTCGAAAACAGCCTAATTATGAGTATACAAGCTGAAACTTGATAACTTGCGAATGTGTGTACCAAAGTGTTGTATGAGTTGATTTGTGTTCATGATAGGTTGGTTATGATCACTATTTTGGTATGATAATACTTTGCATGCATGATTGTGTTTTAGAATTTGTTATTGTGTGTGCCGCATTGTGTGTTAGTTATGTGTAGGGTTTGTATCGGTGTGTTCACACACTAACTTTAAACCAATTGACTTGTTAGGACGCAATTAGCGGTCCCATCATTTGCTACTTCTGTGTTACACTAACCGAGCAATTAAAGGTGAGTTCACGGCCCCTATTTTATCCGGTTTTAAACAATAGGGGGAGAAACATGTATACACTCTACAACTCTATATCTTTACGTTATACGAAATTAACTTCATTAAACTATTCGGTAACTAAGTTAATGTTAATGTACGTTATGGTCACTAAGCAGCTATATCACACAAGTCCTCGACAAACTCTCGGATATTGGGTTAGATAGCGGGGAAATTATAAGTAGTACTACTGGGCCCGACAAGCCCCACCCGAGCTAGTCGGCTAGCCGACCGGGTATGGTCAACGGGTGAATAATTTGGCCTAAGTTTCGCCATGGTCAGTGATAGGCCTAGCAACACGGAGGCACAACAGTCAGCTTCGATCACGAACACTTATGTGACATAACTTTGGCTCGCTACCTACATGTTAACATTGAACTTAATTACGAATCAACAATATTATTCCGGGTTAGGGATAATGGAACCAACAACATTATTATTCCGGGTTAGGAATAATGGAACATCATTATTATTCCGGGTAAGGAATAATGGAACCATCAGTATTATTCCGGGTTGGGAATAATGGAACTAAATCGTTATCCCGGGTTAGGGATAACGGGGAAGCAAACTTTTAACCGAACTAATGAACTTATAAAAACCTGTGAACTCACTCTTCTTTAATGTTGACACTTGTTTCTTTACATGTTTATCAGGACGCTAGGAGCTCTAGTTGCACTCACTTGCATTGATCAAGACATCTTTTATAAAGTCTCATTTACGAATATGTTTGGGTTTTTCTTTAGTTTTGGCGTTTGTGTTGGCGCCCGTTCCTTTACTTTACTTTAATGCTTCCGCTCAACTTTAAAACTAATGCTTCCGCTAAACTATGAAACCAAACTAAGACAATTTGAAAATAACTATGAATGGTTAAACAAATGATTTTGGAAAACGTATAAACGAATCATATAGAGTCGTTCGAAGTTACTAGTGTCTCAGATTCTGGTTTGTTCACACGCCTCGCGGTAAAACTACGCAATTGGAAATTGAGGGTGTGACAGATTGGTATCAGAGCCTCTAGCTATAGAGAACCAGGTTTGCATTGAAAGTAGACCTAAACTATAGCTGATTACATGACACTAGACTTAGTTTGGCACTGAGCTGTGATATCTTGTTATGTGTTGTACTACAACTATGTTATGTAAAATATAAATGCATATTGTGATAAACGCAACTCGTAACTAACTAAACAACCCAACAGGCAATGTCATCATCATCATCCGACAAACCTTTACAACCAAGGGCGCCGGGGAAAGCACCTATGGTCGAACCCTCACCACCTCATGGCGTGGAGAGACGCTCAGCTGCTAGAAAAAGACTCGCTCTAGGAGAGGAGTCGTCCTCACGCCCGACCATCGCTATGCCGGTCGAACCGGTTAACTCGTTAGAAGTAGGGGACGACCTACTTAAAGATATAATAAGAAAACAACAGGAACAACTAGAGAGAATGCAGGAAACCATCCTAGCACAGGGATGGATGATACGACAATTAACGGGTAAGACTAGAGAGCTCGAGGAAGAGCAACATGAGAATAAGATAGCTCGTAACACCTTAGCTAAAGATCTTCGTGCTGAGCAGCTGAGGGCTGACTGGCTTGAAGACAGAGTTCTTGAGTCCAGCTGGAGAATTCAAGAACTAGAACAGAATCAGGCACCTTTACCAGTACCCGCACCAGCACCGGCCCCTCAAGTGCCGTAGAGGAAGAAGAGGAGGATCCGGAGGAAGACCCAGCTGTAGAAGCTGGAAACGCCGTGGAGGATGACGGCAACGATAGCAATTTGGGAGATGGAGACGTAGAAGACTGATTCGTCTCGCTTATCCCATTTGCTTCCTTCAGTCTATTTATTTTTCTACTTATGTTTGAACTTGAGATTTTATAGTAAACTGATATGTTTGGTTGGCATTTTGTAAGACGTTGAAATTTTATTTAATCGAATATTTCTTTTGATTGTTTAATTTATTTGGGTTGACATAATTTGAGGAATTATTTAAGTATGGAGTAGGAATAACTATATGGGATATATATACTTATCGGTGTGTGTTTATGTTGTCTTGCGAAGATCTAAAATGGCAACTGGACGTCGCGGAAACCTCAACATGACACCGAAGAATTGGCCGCAATGATCCAAGAACACGTGAATGCTGCTCTGGCAGGTGTTCAAAACCAACCATCAGGTAACCATTATTAAATTTTCATGGGAAAATCTAATAGTTGGGCTAGTAGACTTTCTCACTGACTACCTGTCCTCTGTCAGCAGGAGGGGGTCTTAATCACTACAAGATGATCCTCGATGCGAAACCGAGCAAATTCACGGGTGCAGAAGGACCCATAGGACTAGTCCGCTGGATTGAAAAGTCCGAATCAGTGTTCGAAATGTGAAATTGTCTGGAGGCCAACAAGGTCAAGTATGCTACCTCAACGTTGGAGGATGGGGCACTAACTTGGTGGAATGTACAAGTCCAAACGCGTGGACTTATTGCTGCAAACGCAATGGCCTGGGTTGAGTTTAAGGCCCTAATCAAGGAGGAGTACTGTCCGCGGGACAGGGTTCAGCAGTTGGAGCAAGCATTATGGAACCACAAGATGGTGGGATCTGAAATTGAAGCATACACAGCGAAACATCATGATCTGGTATTTCTATGTCCCGATCTGGCTAACACTGTTGAGAAACGACTCGAGTTTTACCTTGGGGATCTGGTGCCCGAGATCCAGGGCATGGTAATGGCTAGCAACCCTGCGACTGAGCATCAAGCAATCAGGTTGGCGCACAAACTCACCGATAAGGCGGTGGAACAAAAGAAGTTACCATCTCGGGGTGCAACTGAAGTGGTCCCTGATAATAAAAGAAAATTTGAAGACTCGTCTGCTCGACAGTCTGTCAGCCCAGCCACAACAAGGGAACCAGAAACGGTTCAATAATTTCAACAGCAACAGGGGTCACAATAATCAGCCCACCAACAACACCCAGAACACAAGCGGCTATGTAGGTCGAAAGCCACAATGTAATCGTTGTAACCTTCATCATCACGGCCCTTGTGCTGGAAATCACTGCCAACGATGTGGCAAAGTGGGACACGCGGAAAAGGATTGTCGCAGGGAAATCATGTCCCGACAAAATCAAAATCAGCACCAGGGTCAGCAGCAGGGTATTAACAAGGGGTGCTATCAGTGTGGTAGCACTGCCCACTTCAAACGAGACTGCCCACAGCTTCGTAACAACAACAACAATGGTGGGAACAACAAAAACCACAACAACAACAATAGCAACAACAACAATGCGAATGGTGGCACCGGAGGTGCCAAAGGTCGTGCATTTACGCTAGGCCGCGGAGAGGCCAGAAACGACTCGAACGTGGTCACCGGTAAGTTTTCCTTAATGAACATTTTGCTACCGTACTTTTTGATACGGGTGCGGATAGGAGTTTTATATCGGAGTCTTTTAGGAAGAACCTAAATCTCACGCCTAAACCCCTAGAGACCCCTTACGTCATAGAACTAGCCGATGGTAAATCTGTAGATGTAACCCATTTAGTATCTGGCTGTCAACTCAAACTCGCGGGTCACACCTTTACCATTGATCTGATGACAACTACCCTGCGTAGTTTTGACGTGGTAGCCGGAATGGACTGGCTATCTGACGTCCAAGATGAAGTTCTCTGTTTCGAGAAAGCTATCCGTATTCCGCTCTCTAACGACGAAATCTTGACGGTACAAGGCGAGAAGGCAGGCGCCGTCACAAACATCATCTCTTACATGCAAGCACAGAAGTATCTTCGGAGGAAGAACTCCTTCGCTTTGCTCGCACTGGTCACCGAACAGCCGAAGGACGAGAAGTGTATAGAAGATATCCTCGTCGTCCGTGACTTTTCCGATTTTTTTCAGAGGAGTTACCTGGTCTTCCACCACATCGGCAAGTAGAATTTGAAATTGAATTGGCGAACCATGCAACTCTTATCGCCAAGGCCCCATACCGCCTAGCTCCAGCCAAGTTGCAAGAGCTGTCTACCCAACTTCAGGAATTGTTAGAAAAAGGATTTATCCGACCCAGTACTTCGCCATGGGGAGCTCCGGTCCTTTTTGTCAAGAAGAAGGATGGGACCTTCCGCATGTACATCGACTACAGGGAACTAAATAAGGTTACTGTCAAGAACCGATACCCATTACCTCGCATCGACGATCTCTTTGACCAACTTCGAGGGTCAAGCTACTACTCCAAGATTGATCTACGGTCCGGTTATCACCAGTTACGCGTCAGGGAGGAGGATATTGCTAAGACGGCATTTCGTACTCGGTATGGCCATTATGAGTTTTTGGTCATGCCCTTCGGTCTCACCAACGCACCCGCGGTGTTCATGGACCTCATGAACCGCGTGTGTAAACCGTTTCTCGACAAGTTTGTCATTGTGTTCATCGATGACATACTCATCTACTCTAAAGGTGAAGAAGAACATGCTGAACATCTACGACTACTGCTGGAATTACTTCAACAGGAGAAACTATATGCCAAGCTTTCAAAGTGTGATTTCTGGATTCAGGAAGTTCAGTTCCTCGGGCATATTGTGAATGAGAAGGGTATCCACGTCGATCCCGCCAAGATCGATGCTATCAAAAACTGGGAAGCACCCAGGACACCGATAGAGATCCGCCAATTTTTGGGTTTGGCTGTTTACTATAGACGTTTCAACGAGGGATTTTCAAAGATCGCGCAACCGCTTACCACCCTCACCCGGAAAGGCACCAAGTATGCTTGGGGTGACAAGCAGGAATCGGCATTTTAATTGCTGAAACAGAAACTTTGCAGTGTACCCATTCTGTCCTTGCCGGAAAGGACTGATGATTTTGTGGTATATTGTGATGTTTCCATTCAGGGATTGGGATGCGTACTCATGCAACGTGATAAGGTCATCGCGTATGCGTCCCGATAATTGAAGGTTCACGAGAAAAACTACACAACACATGACCTGGAATTGGGAGCAGTGGTGTTTGCACTTAAGATTTGGAGACACTACCTATATGGAACAAAGTGCACAATCTATACAGATCATAAGAGCCTCCAACACATCTTTGACCAGAAGGAGTTGAACATGCGACAGCGTCGCTGGGTCGAACTCCTGAACGATTATGAATGTGCCATTCGGTATCACCCGGGTAAAGCTAACGTGGTAGCTGATGTCCTCAGTAGGAAGGAGCACATGAAACCTCGTCGGGTACGAGCATTACAATTCACCATTCATTTGGGGTTACCCGAACAGGTACGCGACACGCAGTTAGAAGCAGTTAAGGAAGAAAACATCAAGGCCGAATTGGTGGGAAAAATGGAACGCGATTGGGAATTAAAACCCAATGGAGCCCGGTATTTCATGAATCGCATATGGGTACCTCTCTACGGAGGCCTCAGAAAGCTAGTCATGGACGAAGCTCACAAGTCCCGATACTCTGTCCATCCTGGTTCGGATAAGATGTATCAAGACCTTAAAGCCGCGTACTGGTGGCCCAACATGAAAGCGGATATAGCCACCTACGTGAGCAAGTGTTTGACTTGTGCGAAAGTCAAGGTAGAGTATCAGAAGCCATCGGGGCTACTTCAGCAACCTGAGATTCCGGTGTGGAAATGGGATCAGATCTCGATGGACTTCATCACTAAACTCCCGCAAACATTGGGTGGTTGCGATACCATATGGGTGATCGTGGATCGTTTAACTAAGTCCGCACACTTCCTAGCGATCAAAGAAACAGATAAGATGGATAAGTTGACTCGCATCTACATCAAGGATGTAGTTTCTCGGCACGGAGTGCCAACGTCCATCATCTCAGACAGAGATGCTCGTTTCACGTCCAACTTTTGGTAGTCACTTCAGAAAGCGTTGGGTACACGCTTAGATATGAGCACAGCTTATCACCCTCAGACGGATGGTCAAAGCGAAAGGACCATTCAGACCTTGGAAGACATGATTAGGGCATGCGTGGTAGACTTCGGGAATAGTTGGGAAATCCATCTGCCTTTAGTGGAATTCTCGTATAACAACAGTTACCATACGAGTATATCGGCAGCACCGTTTGAAACATTATACGGTCGTAAATGTAGATCACCGGTCTGTTGGGCCGAAGTCGGTGACAGTCAACTCACAGGCCCTGAGTTGATACTTGAGGCTACTGAAAAGATTGTACAAATCAGAAACCGCATGGCAGCGGCACGAGATCGACAGAAAAGCTACGATGATCAACGACGCAAACCGCTCGAATTTCAAGTAGGCGACCGTGTCCTACTGAAGGTGTCACCCTGGAAGGGTGTAATCCGCTTTGGGAAACGAGGCAAACTAAACCCACGGTACGTAGGCCCGTTTGTGATCTTGAAACGTATCGGACCCGTAGCTTATCAATTAGACCTTCCTACCGAACTCAGTGGAGTTCACAACGTTTTTCACGTGTCAAATCTGAAGAAGTGTCTATCAGATAAAACCCTAGTCATTCCATTGGATGAGATTCAAGTGGATGAACAACTGCATTTTGTGGAACAACCTATCGAGATCATGGATCGTGAGATCAAAACTCGAAGGCACAGCAAGATACCGATCGTCAAGGTTCGTTGGGATTCTAAGCGTGGACCGGAGTTCACGTGGGAAAGAGAGGACCAAATGAAAAGCAAATACCCACACCTCTTTGCAGCTGAGCAGCAAGCTAACGATACCACCAACTAAATTTTCGGGACGAAAATTCTTTCAACATGGGGTTGATGTAACAACGTGGGAATTTCTTGTAATTTCGTGTACCATTGTTAACGAACTAAATCTTTGTGCGTTGCATTCTAACCCTGTGCGTTGCATTCTAAACTGCGTTTACTCAATTTTCGGGACGAAAATTCTTTCAACATGGGGATAATGTGACATCCCGGTTTTTCAGGTATCTTAAACGCACTACTTCACGGTTATTCATTCCTACGCTAAATTGATTCGGAGATTTAATTTACACGCTTGAAATAACTACGCTAACTTTGTGAACTTGTCAAGTGAATTACGTGCTATGTGTATTAGACGTTTATAAGTTTGGTGAGTATTATGTCATGTTTTGATTTCGTGATTTTTAGTTATAAAAATATATATATAGTAAATAGATAGACGAACCGAACCGAGCCGCGAAACGAGTCGACCTCATTTCCTTGCGACTCAAGGAATTAATCAAAACTTGAGGCTCAAGTTAAAGACCCAAACCGCCCCACCCAAACCCTTTGCGGCCGCAAGCACCAAACCGCAAACCCTTGATCCTTTTCTTTCCTTCCTTACACTATATATAGATATGTATGCATGAGGGTTGTTTTAACCAAAAAAATAAGGAACCCTGGCTCCCAAGAATCAGCCGACGGCAGCCCTTCCCACTCCTTCTCTCGATCGCAACCTTCCCCAAAACCCGAAGTGATTCCAATCTCGTTCCCGGTTCGTTAATCTTCATTATTAAAGGTTAGGGTTTTCTATTGTTTCGCAAATCACATTATGGTTTATGAACTATTGATCATGCTTGTATGTAATGGTAGAATCATGGTTATGAAAGTGTTATGATGTTTAATTCGATTAATTGTGCAAATTTTACGATTATGATGATTAGTTGGATACAAGAATCATAGGCTGCGTTTTGCGATAAAAATCATATTGTATGATTAGGGTTTGCATGAGTATGATGTACATGATGATATGTGACTAATAATTCTGTTCTTGATCATTTATATTTAACGTCTCGATTGTTTAAGCGAGTTCTATTGCGATAAAGGTTGAAAACAGGATGCTGAATGGTGTTTACAGCCAACTTCAATTGGCTGTAACTTGGTTATTATTTATCGAAAAACGGATTTTCTGAAGCCTAAAACGTATATTTTTGAAAAACGCTTCTAATGGCGCTAGATTCATATTTTTCTGAGGTGGTTTGATATTTTTAAGTGGTCAATTAAGTGCCGTAACTGAAGCTGTGTAAATTCTGAAAAATTGTTAGTTGTTTATCGAGTCGGATCTCATAATCTGTAGAGAGTTGAATCACGAAATTCGTACAGAAACTGGAGATGGAAATTTCCGGGAAACTCCCACTGGAATTTTATTAATTGGATTAACCATGATTTTTAAATAAATTCTCCCGTAGACTGCAGTCAGAAAGCGACGAATCTGACTGCAGCCTAGTATATAAATGTGTATGAATAATTAGTAAAGTGTTAGGACTTGAAAAATTTACATAAAGTTCTACAGTTTAGTTGACACCTTCTGTAAAAAAATTTGAATTTTCGGAACGTTGGAACTATTTTATAAAAATCCTCGAAAACAGCCTAATTATGAGTATACAAGCTGAAACTTGATAACTTGCGAATGTGTCTACCAAAGTGTTGTATGAGTTGATTTGTGTTCATGATAGGTTGGTATGATCACTATTTGGGTATGATAATACTTTGCATGCATGATTGTGTTTTAGAATTTGTTATTGTGTGTGCCGCATTGTGTGTTAGATATGTGTAGGGTTTGTATCGGTGTGTTCACACACTAACTTTAAACCAATTGACTTTTTAGGACGCAATCAGCGGTCCCATCATTTGCTACTTCTGTGTTACACTAACCGAGCAATTAAAGGTGAGTTCACGGCCCCTATTTTATCCGGTTTTAAACAACAGGGGGAGAATCATGTATACACTCTACAACTCTATCTCTTTACGTTATACGAAATTAACGTCATTAAACTATTCGGTAAGTAAGTTAATATTAATGTACGTTATGGTCACTAAGCAGCTATATCACACAAGTCCTCGACAAACTCTCGGATCGTTAGTATTGGGTTAGATAGCGGGGAAATTATCAGTAGTACTACTTGGCCCGACAAGCCCCACCCGAGCTAGTCGCGCTAGCCGACCGGGTATGGTCAACGGGTGAATAATTTGGCCTAACTTTCGCCATGGTCAGTGATAGGCCTGGCAACACGGAGGCACAACAGTCAGCTTCGGTCGCGAACACTTACGTGACATAACTTTTGGCTCGCTACCTACATGTTAACATTTAACTTAATTACGAATCAACAATATTATTCCGGGTTAGGGATAATGGAACCAACAACATTATTATTCCGGGTTAGGAATAATGGAACATCATTATTATTCCGGGTAAGGAATAATGGAACCATCAGTATTATTCCGGGTTGGGAATAAAGGAACTAAATCGTTATCCTGGGTTAGGGATAACGGGGAAACAAACTTTTAACCGAACTAATGAACTTATAAAAACCTGTGAACTCACTCTTCTTTAATGTTGACACTTGTTTCTTTACATGTTTCTCAGGACGCTAGGAGCTCTAGGTGCACTCACCTGCATTGATCAAGACATCTTTTATCGAGTCTCATTTACGAATATTGTTTGGGTTTTTCTTTAGTTTTGGCGTTTGTGTTGGCGCCCGTTCCTTTACTTTCCTTTAATGCTTCCGCTCAACTTTAAAACTAATGCTTCCGCTAAACTATGAAACCAAACTAAGACAATTTGAAAATAACTATGAATGGTTAAACAAATGATTTTGGAAAACGTATAAATGAATCATATAGAGTCGTTCGAAGTTACTAGTGTCTCAGATTCTGGTTTGTTCACACGCCTCGCGGTAAAACTCCGCAAGTGGAAATTGAGGGTGTGACACTAAGCTACACCATTAAAGTTCACCATGATGCTAATTTGAAAGATGGAGCTAAAATCGACATGTTGAAAGCTACGATAATGGATAAACAGATGGCAATCAATATTAATCTGAACAGTATTGCCAATCTAAAACAAGAATTGGAGAAAGTCAGAATCGAAGCCGAGAGGGTCAACAAATTGTTAATCAGTTACTCCACAAGTTCATACGTAATTGATCGTATTCTTCCTAAACAAGAAGTAAAACTGTCAAGGAAGAGAATAAAAATGGACTTTAGAACAATGACTCGGGTTATCATCGTGTTCCTCCTCCAATCTGGAACAATTATTCGAGAAGAAATCATGAAGGAAAGGAGAAGGTGCTCAATATGAACCTTAGTATGGAATAAAAAGTCAAGTTGCCTGAGAACATAGATGTGACCAGTGAATGTGATTCTGCTGTGGTTACAAAGTCGTCGAAAATGTTTTTGAAAACACAGATGCTGAAAAGAGTAATTCAAATTCCTGTTCTGAAAATGAAGAAAGTTTTCATAAGAATTATATTTCAAAATGAGGACCAAGTTTGAATGATGATCCTAAGATGGTAGCATACAAAGTTAAAGGATATGACAAACTATTTTCTGATGAAGAATTTCTGATTCAAAACATGGTTGTTAAAAAAATTGAAAAAGTGTTATAGTTGAAATGAGTTTATCAGAGCTTAGAAAGTTAAAAACATCTTACAATTCCAAACCTAAACATTTTTATAATCATAAAGGTAAAAAATATCTTGAAGACAAAAGAAAAGGTTTGGGATATGCTAAGAAGAAGAAAAACAATCACAGGTTCCGAAATCCAGATTATACAAAGAAAGTAAAAAATTTTTCGGAACAATTTTAGAAAAGGAAAAACAATGGTTGGGGAAAAAGCAATCAAATGATAAGTTGGATGCTAGAAAACAACAACTAGAATAGGTTAAGGAATGTTTTGGATGTAATAAAGTTGGACACAGTGTTAGACAATGTCCACAATCAACGCCTAAACATGTTTCCGATGTTAAGAAAAATTCTCGAGATTTAAAGCAAAACTCACCAATGTTGTACCAACACAAGTTTGGAAACAAATGAAAGAATCTACAAACAAAGTGAAACCAGTTAACACTAAATTTTAAAATATGAAGCTGGTGAAACTTCAAAAAGTGCTGAACGAAAAGATTCTATATTGTATTTCAAGAAAGCAGTGTATAAAAACCAAACATGGGTGATGAAAAGGGAAGTTAACGTGTAAAGTTGAAAAACTTTATGTCAACCGGAAGTCAGAAAGGGTTGAACAAAAATGGGTAATAAAAGAAAAATCCGTTGAAAAGACTAAACAATCAGTGGAAATTGAAAGTTTAGAAGATTTTCCGAAACTTGAGAAAGTCACAAATAAACCTGATTGTGAAAACAAAATCAAATCTAAGGTTGAACCTAAGATTGAAAAATCTTGGGTTAAACTATTCAATTGATTGTTCGCATTTGTGTGTTGGATCTTTCGAAAGATAAAGTAACATGAAGACTGAGGTTCCTAGCACATAATAAGGACTTTTGGGCCAAGATAACTTGTTCTACATAAAGGCCATTATTCAATTTTCAATAACGTTTACTTTACAAATTTACAAATTTTTGAAGAAATATGAAAATTCCACAGAACCCTCAATATTGCTTAGTCAAAACTAATTGAAAAGACTATTGAGTAAAATATATTTCTTATAAATCAAAAGGGTCTAAGGTTTTGTCATCATGAGGGGGAAATAGATTAAAAAGAAAAAAATGTGAAGCAATAATGGATGCAATTTGAAGTAATTTCATCGGTTTGTCACATTTTATAGTTTTTTAGAATTTATTTCTTTAAAAACAAAAATCCAAAAATATGTTTTTGATTTTAGGGAGAGAAATGTTGTAGATAATAAAAAAAATTAAAAAAAATGAAAAAAATCATGAAAAAGATAAAAAAGAGGTTTCGTGTGAAAAAAAGAAATGATAGTACATCAGTGGTCTATCATGGTATGCTAAAGATTTGTAGTGTTAAAAAGTTTAAACATGTCTCACTGGGGATGTGCCAGTAGGCTTCGCACATTCAGTATATTGTTTATGAGATATAAACTTAAAAGAAAAAACTTCTTAATTAGTGGCTTAACATCTCTTGGATATATAGTCTTAATACACCGAAATTCTGTTTGAGAGATTAACGGATCCTGAGATACAAGGTTTTTATAGATAATTGATATATGAGATATTATGCAAATTCTTATGATTTTGCATCATCAATGGACTAGAAATTGTAGAATAATTTTGCTTTAAAAACCTGAAACTGCAGCAAATTGTAAGTATCGAAAGATCCAATAATTGTAGTAAAAGATTCAAAATTGGAACACTACTTTTAAAGTCGAGCGTTCATCTCTTTGTCTGTATGGTGGTACTAACCTGAGCTCTCAAGGTCTCGCATTACCCAGATACAGATATCAGTTTGATATATTCAACTATAAGATGATATCCAAGGATCTTGATACGGGAGTATATTCTGAAGGTAGGAAACACTGTTAAGTTAAGTCCCTAAAATTACCTAACGTATCTCGGAACAATTGAGAAATGTGTAAAGGTTTAAGTGGATATGTGTACTGACAATCTAAGTGAATATCCTCTAATACAAAGTCAACTAAATATGTTCGTAAATATATTTGTACATAGTTCTGTTAGTATAGTCCTGATAGAGCATGATAGAAATGTTGAATGATAATAAAGATGTGACATACGGCAAAATATCGGTAAATCTGTACGGCTTAAACAACTATTACATTAGTAATTTCCAACTTGATTTTATTTAATTGAGTCTTCAACTCTAGGATTTCAATATCATAGCTTAGTATGATAACAAACCCGCCACTATTAGAAACATTCAAAATTATATCCTAGATTGGCGGCAGAAACACGAACACACTATACATGTCAAGACTAGTCGCGGTACAGTCCTACACGGCAAAAACGAGAAATTAAGTACGTACGTGATAATTATTATATGGGAACATTAGTTGGAAATAATGTGAAAATATTACTTTTCGGTAAAATTTTATTAAAACACCAAATTGTCCGGTCCGAGAAAAATACAACAATTTTGCTGAATCTATAGCACCTTCGCATAGCAAAACAACAAATGTCCGAAACTCAAATATAAATATTATTCATCATAAATAATATGTAGGGTATTAAAAACAATACAAAACCCTTATTTAAAGTTTAGGTTTTTAAGCTACACGGAGAGATCAGTAAATACCCGAGTTGGATTAATAAATTGGACAATAAAATTTGTACAAAGACAATTGTGTAGATAAAATTACATAGGAACACAAAATATCAATATTTAACCACCACCTGAACCACCAAGGAGGAAGCATGGAGCACGTATATCGGTACGTGTAGGACAAAGGTCGGGATCGCTGCCACCTTTACCTAACTCTTGCCCCATAATTCAACAGGACCCACAAATGGGTGGACCCTCTAATGTTTCACCTCTAGTGAAACCAACACCAACACCTGCTGTTCAACCACCATCGGGTTATACTAACCCAATTCCCACATATCTAAACACGTCTGGATATGATCCTTTTAACCCGTCTACACCGGTAGACTATCAAGCATGGTCGCAAGACCCCTATATGCAAGCAGTTATGCACAACGCACTTTACCCATATCCTTTCCCACCTACTTACCCAACGACTGGATATCAACTTATGGGTACCAGTATCCGGTTATGCCACAACCTCCGCCGCTAGTAGAGGCCATTAATGATGCCTTAGAAAGAATGAAAGAGATGCAGGAGCAATCGGAGAAAACGGAGAAGAAGACAAACAAGTTCTTCAAAAAACTCTCCAAATTAGTCAAGGGAAAGAAGGACGAATGAAGTCTCTTCTAATTATATGTAGTCCCTACGAGGACATTGTTATTTCCTTAGTTCCTGCGTGGACATGTTTATTTCTTTTAAAGTCCTTGCATGGACAATTTATTTCATTTTCTAGTATTGTAATTTCTTATGGAAATTTAATGAAGTACTTTGGAATTATATTATATGTATTCATCCTCTTGAAAACGAGCGTCTCGATTTTACTCGAATTTATGCTCTACGATATAATTCCAAAAAGATCTTAATGGTTTTGATTTGCTAAGTGGCACAGACCACATATTTGGCCAAATATATAAATGATAGTTAAGAACGGAAGGGTCTTCTATCATGATAGTTAAGGGGGAGTAATCCTTCTATCTAGAGGTGGTGGACTAAGTTCAAGCCTCCAAGTCATTAAGGTCAATGCGACCGGACTATTAATCAACCATTAAGATCCTCTTATGTTAACATTCAAGTAATGTTCATACTCATGGCAGTGTGACTTGAGGAATCACACTAGACTTCAAGGTAATGGATTATGTCCTAACCTTATATAGCCATGTGATTAGTTTGATCACGGCTAATATCATCAGTGCGATGATAAATAAAACAACCATTAGAGATGTATTTTATATAGTACATGTGATCTATTTGATCCCGGCTAAATATCACCAGTGCGATGATGAATAAAACATCCATTAATGATGTGTTAACCTTTCGGGTTATGATTTATTTTATATAGCCCATGTGATCTATTTGATCCCGGCTAAATATCACCAGTGCAGTGATGAATCAAACATCCATTAGTCATGTATTACGCTTTCGGGTTATGATTTATTTTATATAGCCCATGTGATCTATTTGATTTCGGCTAAATATCACCAGTGTGGTGATGAATAAAACATCCATTAGTGATGTATTACCCTTTCGCGTTATGATTAATTTTATAAAGCCTATGTGATCTATTTTGATCCCGGCTAATATCATCAGTGTGATGATATATAAAAAATCCATTAGAGATGTATTTTATATAGGCTATGTGATCAGTTTGATCCCAGCTAATATCGCCAGTGCAGTGATAAATAAAACATCCATTAGTTATGTAGTGCCTATGTGCCCTATTTTACATCCATTTGAGGTACAGGCCTATGTGCCATATTTTATGTCCATTAGTGAGAGGCCTATGTGCCATATTTTATGTCCATTAGTGACAGGCCTATGTGCCATAATTTTACATCCATTAGTGACAGGCCTATGTGCCATAATCTTATGTCCATTAGTGACAGACCTATGTGCCATATTTTAAAATGTCCTTTGTGACAAGCCTTTGTGCTATAAAATTGTCAAATATGACAATGACAGTTGTGATATTACGATCCCCTGTCTAGTAATAAATGAACTATGTCTAGATTGTAATTTGCCTATGATGGTCCTATTAAGACCTAGGCCAAATATAGTTATATTAAGCCTAGGAGTTGTGATGTTATTCACACTAGTATAGGCAATGGATTTTTCTTATATCCAATGTTTAAAAGCCGATATGGTTATTATACCATAGCTAAGAGAAATTGTATTTGGTATATAGAACCAAAGCTTTGAAGAATGGCTAATTCTAATGAGGCACAAAGTAGCCATCGGAACGTCAACTCTAAGGACGCCGAAAATATAGCCATAGATAATAATGACATCCAAGCACGCATTGATGCGGCTATAGAAAAGGCCATGGGTAAGGCCATAGAGAAGTTAACAGAGTCGAGTGCTACTCGCTCTAAACCACTATCTATTCCACCATCCTCAGCTCATAAGGAGAGCTTTGTTCACTCTTCAAATGCGAAGAGTGAACCAAAGAAAATAAATTTCACTGAAAGGTCCCGCTCTGCTAAAGACGGATGTACCTATAAGTACTTGTCTCCTGTAAGCCCCGAGACTTTAACGGGGAAAAAAGAGCTGTAGAAGCCCTAAAATGGCTGGACTAGACGGAGACCATTGTAGACATCAGCGGTTGTGCTGAAAAGGATGTGGTCAAGTATGTATCACAGTCCTTTAAGGGCGATACCCTAACATGGTGGAAGGCCATGATTCAGTCAACAGGTAAAGTATACCTGTATAATCTGGGATGGTCTAAGTTTATGGACCTTATTAAGAAAACCTACTGCCCACCCCTTGAGGTGGAGAAAATAGAAACAGGTTTCTTGTCTCTTTCAATGAAAAACCTAGACTGTCGGAAGTATGTCTCCGATTTCAATTCCCTATCTATGTTAGTTTCCTATCTAATCACCCCAAAATCCAAACGTATTGCGCATTTTATCAATGGATTAGTGCCCAAGATTAAGGGCATGGTAAAGGTTGCTCAGCCTAATACCTTTAGGTTTGTTGTAGACCTATCTCTCTCTCTCACCCTTGATTTAGTAATGCTGAAGTCAGTTAAGCCTGAAACTGACGAAAAAAGAAGGAGAGAAGATGACAACTCCCATAAGTTTAATAAGAAAAATAAAGGGAGATTTAGGTTCAAAGGGAACCAAGGCAAGTCGGCTGTAATGCCTTTTTGCAAGACTTGCAACCGCAGACACTGGGGACAGTGTAATTCTGATCCACAAGCTAGACCTTGTGGTATTTGTAAAAGGATAGGGCATAAGACCCTAGATTGTAAAGATCTTAAGGATGTTGTATGTTATATCTCCAATGAAAAAGGGCACATTGCAACTAACTGCCCTAAGAATTCAAGGAATAATAATCCGACGCCTGGAGAGGCTAAGAAGGGGAATGCACGTGCTTTTCGACTGACTGCTAAGGAAGTTGTTATTGACAATAATGTCATAACAGGTACTTTCCCCATTAATGATATTTATGCTCGAGTTCTTTTTTATTCGGGAGCAGATAGATCTTTTGTTGATCATAAGTTTAGTAAACTATTAAACCTGCCCAGAAGAACTCTAGATAAAACCTATGAGATAGAACTTGCTGATGGAATGATAGAATCCACATCTTCCATTCTTGATGGATGTTCTATATCCATTAAGAATCATTCCATCCCTATCTCTCTTTTACCAATGAAATTGGCGGGGTTCGATGTTGTCTTAGGTTTGGATTGGTTATCTTATAACCAAGCCCGTATTGCCTGCGATAAAAAGCTCATCGAAATTAAAACCCCATCTGGTGAAATGATCACCATTCCCGGAGACTCGCACTATGGATTGCCGGACAAGGTGTCGTTATTTAAGGCATCCAAGTGTTTGAGAAAAGGTTGTGTCATCTACATGGCACAAATAACCATCAATGAACCGAAGCCGAACCTTGAAGATCAACCAGTTATCTCTTAGTATCCTGATATTTTCCCTGAGGAATTACCAGGCCTACCTCCAGATAGACAAGTGGAGTTTAGGATCGATATTATACCAGGATCAGCACTCGTAGCTAGAGCTCCATATAGGCTAGCACCAACGGAAATGAAGGAATTGAGAACGTAGCTAGACGAACTTTTGGAGAAAGGCTTTATTCAGCCTAGTTCCTCGCTTTGGGGAGCACCTATACTCTTTGTAAAGAAGAAAGACGGTTCGATGCGAATGTGCATCGATTACCGAGAGATGAACAAGCTGACAATCAAGAATATATATCCTCTGCCCAGGATCGACGATTTATTTGACCAACTTCAAGAGGCTAGTTATTTCTCTAAGATTGATTTGAGATCTGGATATCATCAGTTGAAGGTTAGTAGTGAAGATGTTCCTAAGACAGCCTTCAGGACCCGCTATGGTCATTTTGAATTCCTAGTGATGCCTTTCGGGCTTACTAATGCACCAACAGCATTCATGGATCTCATGAATAGATTCTGCAAACCGTATTTGGATAAGTTTGTCATTGTCTTCATAGACGACATACTTATCTATTCTCGTAATTAAGCTGATCACGAGAAACATCTTCGGTGCATCCTAGAATTATTAAGACAAGAGAAACTTTATGCAAAGTTCTCTAAATGCAAATTCTGGCTTAGAGAAGTCCAATTCCTTGGACATATGGTAAGTGAGCATGGTATCCAAGTGGATCCCGCCAAAATTGAGGCCATCATGAATTGGGAAGTTCCCAAGACTCCATCTTCGTAGTTTCTTAGGACTGGCTGGTTATTATAGAAGGTTCTTCGAGAACTTCTAAAAAATAGTCACTCCTCTAACTACCTTGACCCGAAAGAATGTTAAGTATAAATGGGGTCCAAAGCAACAAGAATCTTTTGAGATTCCAAAACACAAGTTGAGCAATGCTCATGTGTTATCTCTACCTGAGTGTATTGAGAATTTTGTGTTTATTGTGATGCATCACACACCGGTATGGGTTGTGTGCTAATGCAAAATGGCAAGGTAATTGCCTATGCATCACGACAACTAAAGTTGCATGAAAGAAATTACACTACCCACGATTTAGAACTGGGTGTCGTTGTATTTGCACTAAAATTGTGGAGACATTACTTGTATGATGCAAAGTGTGTTATATACATAGACCATAAAAGTCTCCAACATCTGTTCAACCAGAAAGAATTGAACATGCGACAGCGCCGATGGATGGAAACACTTAATGATTACGAGCAATATTTGCTACCATCCCGGCAAGGCAAATGTAGTTGCCGATGCCTTAATCGCAAAGAAAGAGTTAAACCTATTAGGATTAACGCCAAGAGCACTGAGCTCAGAAATAGCTTAAGTGAAAAGCTATTATATGCGCAAAAGCAAGCCCTATTAGAGGCTAATATCCCTAATGAGGGATTAGGCGAAACTGTTGATCAGTTAGCGCCTGGAAAGGATGGAATCCTTAAATTTAATGATAGAATTTGGGTTCCAATCTTTGGAGGACTTAGAGATCTAATCCTCCAGGAAGCGCATAATTCAAGATACTCTGTTCACCCGGGTGGTGACAAAATGTATCAAGATTTGAAGAAAAATTATTGGTGGATGGGTTTGAAGAAATCCATAGCCATTTATGTAGCTAAGTGTCTGACGTGTTCCCAAGTTAAAGCCAACATAAAAAACCGTCAGGACTTCTACAACAACTTGAGATTCCACTTGGAAATTTGAAATGGTAACTATGGACTTGATTACCAAGTTACCTAAGACCAAAAGTGGAAATGACCACTTACCCCTAACAGAATTCTCCATAAATAACAGCTATCATACGAGCATCAAGGCTGCTCCTTTGAGGCCTTGTATGGGAGAAAATGTAGAACGCCTGTATGTTAGGCAGAAGTTGGGGAAGCCTGTCACACCCCGACCTGCAGCGGAATAAAAGTCGGGGCATAATTGGGTTATCACCAAAGCTCATGATATTTACTAATATGTTTCATATTTATTTAAATCAAAATTACATCCTCAATAATCCCAACATGTTTATACAAATACAAAGAAAAATAATCAACTAAACAATCCAAGCTCTAAACCAGTTTATTCTTCTAAGCCAATCCTATGTGTTTCTTGCTGCAGCTAGGTCACCTGTATCATATGTAAAAATGGGGGTTTTGGGATCAACATAAGTTGGCAAGTGAACCTTGTTAGATAAACATTTATTATTGATTTCTTGTTATCTTTATCAAGGAAAAATTTGTGCAATAGTCATATGTGAGCAAATGTACATAATCAAACAATAACAATAACAACCACAAACAATAACATACAATAACATACAATGAACTTGCATGAATATATAACATGAATGAAACTGTATATGTTGGCAACGTCACGTTCACGCTCATAATGTAATGGGGAACTGACAGCCTATGATGAATGTCTGTGCGATCAAGGCTCAATCAAACGGAGCCAATCGTATGTTGGCAACGCCCGGTTCACGCTCATAATGTAATGGGGAACTGCTCAACGCTCATAATGTAATGGGGAGCGGCGACCTATGATTTGCATGTACTGAAAATAATAAATTAAATCTAAACAATAACCAAACAAACAGTTTATACAAGCTGAATACACATTTGTTCATGATATGATGTATGCACAATGATTTAAATATAATAATTGGTAAGACACATGATACACCCCAAAAACGTGATTAAAACGGGGAATTTGTAGAGATTCACTCACATTGGGTGCGTTCGGTTGGAGATGATGAGATGCGCACGAGTTTGAATGATTGATCAACGAGGATTAACTAACCTAAATAATAACGGAAAGTATAGTAAATGAGTGGATTTTATTAATAATTTTAATAGGATTTTTAGATATATTTTTGTGAGTTTAAGGCTATTTCCTATCTTTAAAAACATTATTTTTAAGTATTTTTAATTGATTTTTAAATTAAATTAAATAAATAAAAATATAAAAAATGTTGACTTTTGCGTTGACCATTGACCATTGACTGTTTGACTGTGACTGTTGACTGTTTGACCGGTTCTATTGTGTGCATGTATGCGCCGGGCAGGACTCGAACCCGAGACCTCCCGTACGCGTGCACGCAGCTCTACCAACTGAGCTACGTGTCTAACCCGAAATAATTCTGTTTTTAATTATATTTATGTATTAATTTAGTTTATTCAAAATTCTTTTATTTTCAAAAGTGTTTTAATCATCGAACCGGAGCGTGCAACAGGTCTCGAACCGGGGACCTGTGGGTTAATGCTTGTACACAGTCCACCGCTGGACTGTGTGTCTAACCTGGTTAATATACCGATTTTTATTATACTTAACATCTACCGTGAGTTATCGTTAGTAAAAATGAAACATCTTTATTACAGAGCATACGTGTGTGTCAAGGATCGAACTCGCGGCGTGTGATATATGTGCGCACACAGTCCACCGCTGGACTGTGTGTCTAACCCGAGATAATATCCAAATTATATTAACTTAAAACAACCTAACTTCGTCTTCTTCATTACAAAATCACAGAGAAATTTCAGAAGTAAACATACCGGAGAAACGATTTATCTCAGAATTCTGCGAAGTCGTCGGCTCTGTTTTTACGGATTTCGTCTGAGCGGACAGATTATCAATTTGATTAGCTAAATGCGGAATTGAAGCACTGAAAAGGATTACCAGAAGGTTTAAAAGACTATACCGTTTCACAGCGAGAATTGGGAACTTTCAGAAGTTTTCCGGCGAGAGTGAATTATCCGATATCGACGTCTGAAACTGATTCCGATTGAAGGGTTTGAGTTAGCAATAGCTTAACAACTGATAGACAATGAAAGAATTGAGAGACTTACTGATTTGATGGAAAACACGGTTTTCCGGCGAAAGTCCGGCGAGTTCAAATAGCTTTTCCGACGAACTGAAAGTAGTGCGAAAATGAAATTGAAGGTCTGCAGATGAGTTTGAGTCGCGAGAGGGGACTATGGTTGGAGTAATTCAGGAAATGCAAACTTTTCAGTTATTAAAACCGATCCCACATGAATTCAAGTCCATTCAAGACAAAATTGATTGGAGGTGTCGGTGTATCGGTTATTGACAGAAAACCGCGAACAATCAAACGTTTTTGGACGTTTGGAGACGATTTCGGTTACAGTTAGCGTAAACAGATCGATTCTTGGTTGAACATAAGATTTAATTGTTTCCTAGAATTCACAGAAAAATCAAGTGCCGGAGTGTTATATGTGTGTGTGTTAAGCTTATGCTTACCCGGCTGACCCGGGTTCGAATCCCGGTAGCCGGTTTTCTTTTTTATTTATTTTATTTTTACTTTTTATCAATTATAACTTTTATATTCTAGTTTGTTTATTAATTATGCATCGTTTAAAATTTAAATTAACATAAATACGCAACGAAACATTTATAACTTGATATTCGATTACAAACGAAGCGGGTTTGGAAAACCCGTTTTTGACAAATGTTACAGTATCCCCTACTTTTAGGAATTTCGTCCCGAAATTTAAATAGTAGTAGTAGGAAAAAATGCGGGTATTTTTCGCGCATTGAGTCTTCACGTTCCCAAGTAAACTCAGGTCCCCGTTTCGACTCCCAGCGTACCCTAACAATTGGAATGCGACTTCGTCGTAGACGTTTTTTCTGAAGTCCATGATCTCTATTGGTCTTTCAATAAAATGCATAGATTCATCAATCTGAATATCTTCTAGAGGAATATGGAGGTTCTCATCAGCGAGGCACTTCTTCAAGTTTGATACGTGGAACGTGGATGAATTCTGTTGAGTTCTTCTGGTAGATCAAGCTTGTATGCTACAGGTCCTACTCTTTCGGCATCTTGAAAGGTCCTACGTAGCGTGGTGCTAGCTTGCCTTTTTGCCAAAACGAACTACTCCCTTCCACGGTGATACTTTTAAAACTACATGATCACCAATGTTAAACTCCAAGGGCTTTCGTCGTTTATCTGCATAACTCTTTTGACGACTTTGAGCCGCTAGAAGATTGTTTCGAATTTGATGGATCTTGTCTATGTTTCTTGAATCAATTCTGGACCGGTGATTTGAGCTTCCCCAATTTCATGCCAACATACTAGAGAATCGGCATTTTCGACCATATAAGGCTTCAAAAGGTGCCATGCCGATACTTGAATGATAGCTGTTGTTCTACGAAAATTCAACTAATGGTAAATGAGCGTCCCAATTTCCCTTGAAGTCTATGACACATGCTCGAAGCATATCTTCAAGAGTTTGAATGGTGCGTTCCGATTGTCCATCAGTTTGAGGATGATAAGCGTACTGAGATCTAATCGTGTACCCAAAGCGGTTTGTACGGCCTGCCATGTTCGTGAAGTGAAACGACCATCACGATCTGAAATAATGCTTAACGGTACACCATGTCGGCTTACGATTTCGTAATGTAAATACGAGCTAGCTTCTCGTTCTTGAAATCTTCGCGGATTGGAATAAAGTGAGCTGATTTTGTAAGACGATCAATGATTACCCATATAGTGTCATACCCACCAGAAGTGCGAGGTAACCCGGTAATGAAGTCCATGGTTATGTTTTCCCACTTCCATACAGGTATTTCAGGTTGGACCAGAAGTCCTGAGGGTCTTTGGTGTTCAGCTTTTACCTTGGAACATGTAAGGCACTTGGAAACAAAAACACAATATCCTTTTTCATTCCAGGCCACCAGTAGGTGTATCGAAGTTCTTGATACATCTTGTCGGCTCCTGGTTGTATAGAGTATCGTGTTTTGTGTGCTCATTCATAAGGAATTCACGAAGGTTGCTGTGGTCAGGAATCCATATGCGATCTAGATAGTACAGAATACCGTCAGATTTAGTTTCAATTTTAAGTTCAGCTCCACAGGACAGCTCCTTTCGTACGTCGTCTTCCGTTACTGAAACATGTTGGGCTTCTCGAATTTGATCTTTAATGTCAGTTATGATTTGCGAACATAGAAGACGAATGGAATTCGCATAACCCTTTCGACTGAGTGCATCAGCCACCACATTTGCCTTGCCAGGGTGGTACCGAATTCACAGTCGTAGTCATTTAAAGTTCAACCCATCTTCGTTGCCTCATGTTTAACTCCTTTTGGTTGAAGATATGTTGAAGACTCTTGTGGTCAGTGTATATTTCACACTTAGTACCGTAGAGATAATGTCTCCATATCTTAAGAGCGAACACAACGGCTCCAAGTTCTAGATCATGGGTGCTGTAGTTCTTCTCATGAGTCTTGAGTTGTCTCGAAGCATAAGCTATAACCTTTCCTCTTTGCATTAGAACACAGCCTAGTCCTTGCCCTGACGCGTCGCAATAAACCACGAAGTCATCACAACCTTCAGGAAGAGTGAGGATTGGTGCATCACATAGTTTTTTGTTTAAGGGTTTGGAAGCTTCTTCTTGCTTGGGTCCCCATATGAAGGTTTTCCTTTATGAGTTAAAGCCGTGAGTCGTATGCGAGAGAAGTTTTGCGATAATAACCAGCCAAACCAAGGAATGATCTTACTTCAGTTGATGTACGTGGCGCTTGCCTATTCTTGTACCACTTTGATTTTTGAGGGTCGACATGTATTCCCTTGTCATTAACAACATGTCCAAGGAATTGTACCTCTTTGACCAGAATTCGCATTTGGAGAATTTGGCGTAAAGCTTTTCATTCTCTAAGAGTGTAAGGATGAGTCGTAAGATGCCGTTCATGATCAGACTTAGACTTTGAGTAAATGAGGATGTCGTCGATAAAGACTATAACAAAACAATCGAGATAGGTTTGCAGACTCTGTTCATTAAATCCATGAAGACAGCTGGAGCGTTTGTTAAACCAAATGGCATGACCATGAATTCATAATGACCATAACGAGTTCGGAAAGCGGTCTTTGGGACGTCTTCTTCATGTACTCTAAGTTGATGATAACCAGAACGAAGGTCGATTTTTGAAAACAGCTGGCGCCTTGAAGTTGGTCAAGAAGATCATCAATGCGAGGTAATGGATAGCGATTCTTGATCGTTAACTTGTTGAGTTCTCTGTAGTCGATGCACATGCGAAACGTTCCATCATTCTTCTTCACAAAAAGGATAGGTGCACCCCAAGGCGAGGAGCTAGGACGTATGAATCCTTTGTCAGTCAACTCTTGCAATTGACTGGCTAGCTCTTGCATTTCGGATGGGGCTAACCTATAAGGAGACTTTGCAACTGGTGTAGCACCAGGTATAAGATCAATGCGGAATTCAACATCTCTCAAGGGAGGAAGTCCTGAAATGTCGTCAGGAAAAAACTTGCGGGAAATCTTTTACTACAGGGATGTCTTCAAGTTTCTTCTCCATGGTTCCCTTTTTGACGACATGGGTTAAAAATGCGACATAATTCTTGCGGAGATATTTTCGAGCTTGTAGATAGGACATTAATCTGAGCCCTTTCGATGAGGTTTCTCCAAAGATTCGTAGAGTCTGACCGTTTGAAAGAGGAATGCGCATAAACTTCTCGCGGCATACAACTTCAGCCTGATGTTGACTGAGCCAGTCCATACCAATTATAATGTCAAAGCTTCCCAACTTCATAGGAATGAGGTCAACTGGAAAGTCGTGATCGTTTAAAGTGAGAGTACAATTTCGAATAATAGAGTTTAATGAGATCGGTTTCCCGTCAGCAACTTCTACTGTTATGGATTCCACGAGCTTCTTACGAATTTGGTTTAGGATGGGTTCAAACTCTAAGGACACAAAACTTTTATCCGCGCCAGTATCAAACAATATGGATGCATAACTACCATTGATAAGAAACGTACCGTTAACCACATTGCTGTCAACTCTAGCCTGATTAGCGTTGATGTTGAAAGCCCTTCCTCTTGCAGGTGGAGGAGCTTGGTTAGCTTGATTCACCGGATTGGCTTGGGCTTGAGCATGTATAATGTTCACCAAACGTGGACAAGTGTTTCTAAAGTGGCTTGGGTCTCCACAATTGTAGCAAGCCCGCATAGGTTGCACCATGGGATAGTTGGGTTGGTAGTATGATTGGGCTAAATGTTGGGATGTGGTAGTAGTAGGGGTTGTTGGGCTTGACCCATTATTTGTTGGTGGGTTTGGGTTGAAGGCTGGTGGCGGTTCGTTCGCTGAGGTATGCGACAGGTTTGAACAGTATGACCTGCGCGACCACAGCCGGTGCAATGTTGGCAGGATGATCAGGAAAGTGATGGTATTGGTAACGGTTGCATTTTGGTAATGGGCCAGAGTATGGCCTTTTATATGGTGCAGGTGAGGGGGCAACTTGGGTAATTGGTGCAGCAGGGATAGGGTAATTGGTTTGTGTGACAGCGAAATTTCTGGTGTTGCGTTTCCTCTTGTTAGAAAACTTAGAGGATGAGGTGAAATGGTTTGAAGTTTGGCCCTCAACGGGGGCTTTCTTTTTCTCCTCTTTAAATCTACCGTTGCGAATATGATTCTCGGTCAGTTCAGTAGCTAGTTCCATAGCAGCTTCAAGTGTTGCTGGTGAAGTGCTGAGAACTGAATCTTGAATTTTCGAGGGAAGACCTCGAATATAATGCTCGATTAAGCCGTAACTGGGGTGAACAAGTTAGGGACCATTTGGTTCAACTCTAAGAACCTCTTGTTGTAGGAAGTATGATCTCCCTCCTTTTGCTTCAAAGAATGAAATTCGTCCTCTAACTTTTTAATCTCCCTTCTAGGACAGAATCGTCTCGTCATGATTTCCCTTAACTCCTCCCACGTTAAGGCCATTGCATCTTCGATTCCCCTCTTACCCTTTTCAGTATTCCACCAGGTAAGAGCTACCCCAAATAGTCTCCTGGTTGCGTATCGTACCTTGCGATCCTCGGAACAATCGCAGTTGAGGAAGGTGTTTTCCATTTCCTCAAACCAGTGGAGGAGAGCAGTGACACCTTCGGTCCCTTCAAATTTAGGAGGATCGCAAGACTTGAAATGTTTATATGAGCACTTTTTGGTAGGCGGGTTGCCGTTGTTTGGTCTTCTTGCTGGGGAGGATTGGTGGGATTTGTGGCGAGAGCTTGTTGTACTTGAACCACAATGTCAGGAAGCACCGCGGCCATTTGTTTTGCGATTTGAGTGGCCAAGCGTTCGTGAGACCTTCCTGATCTTCTACCCCCTCGTTGTTGTCTAGCCGACATCTACAAGAACATACATAAGAAGATTGTGAGTTTATGGAGTCTTTTAGGTGTCATGTGTCTTAAAGAAAATGAAAATAACATAACTATCAATAATGCAACTACATCCATAGGATGTCTTGGGTTTGCTCATGTTGGGCCTCAAATGTCCCCCATACCTTCACCTGTATAGTCATATGGGCCCCCATGACTATTGGCTTGGTAGGATTCACATTAGTATTGGCGGTTTAACACTCGCATTACCCGAATGAAAACCACGAAATATGTTTACGAGATGTATGATCGGAATGTGTCTAGGTGTAGACACAATGACAACTCAAAGTGGGGTTAGCTCACACGACGTTTGGTATAGCATGCTTTGGCCTAATAGGTACTTCGTACTCTCATCGTTAGTCCCCAGGTAGGCAAACTGGTCCTTTATTTTGGATTTATACGAATGCCAGCCTAGACAGGATGTTCCGACTACCGGTACTTGTACCATTCCAGTTACTACATGCCCGTCATGAGAACTCACTTTGATGTGATTTGAAAATACAAAAATCATTGCAAAACAATCATGAAAATGATGTGGTGTGTGCTCGCATGGATATGATATGTTATGAGAATATGATTCATGATAGGCATTATATAATAATATGTACTTATGAACATGCTTGCATAACATTGAATGTAACATTAAACATAAAACATATAAACATCATGAATTTTGCATGTAACACACAAACTCTTAAAAATTTCTAATTAACTATAGTATAGGCTCTAAGGGTCTAATAACCGATCCTATATCCCTATAGTCATGGCTCTGATACCAATCTGTCACACCCCGACCCGCAGCGGAATAAAAGTCGGGACATAATTGGGTTATCACCAAAGCTCATGATATTTACTAATATGTTTCATATTTATTTAAATCAAAATTACATCCTCAATAATCCAAACATGTTCATACAAATACAAATAAAAATAATCAACTAAACAATCCAAGCTCTAAACCAGTTTATTCTTCTAAGCCAATCCTATGTGTTTCTTGCTGCAGCTGGGTCACCTGTATCATGTGTGAAAATGGGGGTTTTTGGGTCAACATAAGTTGGCGAGTGAATCTTGTTAGATAATCATTTATTATTGATTTCTTGTTATCTTTATCAAGGAAAATTTTGTGCAATAGTCATATGTGAGCAAATGTACATAATTCAACAATAACAATAACAACCACAAACAATAACATATAATAACATACAATAACATATGAACTTGCATGAATATATAACATGAATGAAACTGTATATGTTGGCAACATCACGTTCACACTCATAATGTAATGGGGAACTGACGGCCTATGATGAATGTCTGTGCGATCAAGGCTCAATCAAACGGAGCCGATCGTATGTTGGCAACACCCGGTTCACGCTCATAATGTAATGGCGAACTGCTCAACGCTCATAATGTAATGGGGAGCGGCGGCCTATGATATTGCATGTACTGAAAATAATAAATTAAATCTAAACAATAACCACACAAACAGTTTATACAAGCTGAATACACATTTGTTCATGATATGATGTATGCACAATGATTTAAATATAATAATTGGTAAGACACATGATACACCCCAAAAACGTGATTAAAACGGGGAATTTGTAGAGATTCACTCACATTGGGTGCGTTCGGTTGGAGATGATGAGATGCGCACATGTTTGAAGGATTTATCAACGAGGATTAACTAACCTAAATAATAACGGAAAGTATAGTAAATGAGTGGATTTTATTAATAATTTTAATAGGATTTTTAGATATATTTTTGTGAGTTTAAGGCTATTTCCTATCTTTAAAAACATTATTTTTAAGTATTTTTAATTGATTTTTAAATTAAATTAAATAAATAAAAATATAAAAAAATGTTGACTTTTGCGTTGACCATTGACCGTTGACAGTTTGACTGTGACTGTTGACTGTTTGACCGGTTCTATTGTGTGCATGTATGCGCCGGGCAGGACTCTACCAACTGAGCTACGTGTCTAACCCGAAATAATTCTGTTTTTAATTATATTTATATACTAATTTAGTTTATTCAAAATTCTTTTATTTTCAAAAAGTGTTTTAATCATCGAACCAGAGCGTGCAACAGGTCTCGAATCCGGGACCTGTGGGTTAGTGTTGCACACAGTCCACCGCTGGACTGTGTGTCTAACCTGGTTAATATACCAATTTTTATTATACTTAACATCCACCGTGAGTTAATCCGGTTCAGTTAGAAAAATAAAACATCTGTATTATAGAGCATACGTGTGTGTCAAGGATCGAACTCACGACGTGTGATATATGTGCGCACACAGTCCACCGCTGGACTGTGTGTCTAACCCGAGATAATATCCAAATTATATTAAACTTATAAACAACCTAACTTCATCTTCTTCATTACAAAATCACAGACTATGAATACTCTACTGATTCTTGATTAATTTGATTGACAAACATTCAAATGACTAAAATGAAATGGCAGAGAAGATTTCGGAAGTAAAGATACCGGAGAAACGATTTATCTCAGAATTCCGGCGAAGTCGTCGGCTCTGTGTTTACGGATTTCGTCTGAGCGGACAGATTATCAATTTGATTAGCTAAATGCGGAATTGAAGCACTGAAAAAGGATTACCAGAAGGTTTAAAAGACTATACCGTTTCACAGCGACAATTGGGAACTTTCAGAAGTTTTCCGGCGAGAGTGAATTATCCGATATCGACGTCTGAAACTGATTCCGATTGAAGGGTTTGAGTTAGCAATAGCTTAACAACTGATAGACTATGAAAGAATTGAGAGACTTACTGATTTGATGGAAAACACGTTTTTCCGGCGAAAGTCCGGCGAGTTCAAATAGCTTTTCCGACGAACTGAAAGTAGTGCGAAAATGAAATTGAAGGTCTGCAGAAGAGTTTGAGTCGCGAGAGGGGACTATGGTTGGAGTAATTCAGGAAATGTAGACTTTTCAGTTATTAAAACCGATCCCACATGAATTCAAGTCCATTCAAGACTAAATTGATTGGAGGTGTCGGTGTATCGGTTATTGATAGAAAACCGCGAAAAATCAAACGTTTTTGGACGTTTGGAGACCGATTTCGGTTACAGTTAGCGTAAACAGATCGATTCTTGGTTGAACATAAGATTTAATTGTTTCCTAAAATTCACAGAAAACATCAAGTGGCGGAGTGATTATATGTGTGTGTGTTAAGTCTTATGCTTACCCGGCTGCCCCGGGTTCGAATCCCGGCAGCCGGTTTTCTTTTTTATTTATTTTATTTTTACTTTTTATCAATTATAACTTTTATATTCTAGTTTGTTTATTAATTATGCATCGTTTAAAATTTAAATTAACATAAATACGCAACGAAACATTTCTAACTTGATATTCGATTACAAAAGAAGCGGGTTTGGAAAACCCGTTTTTGACAAATGTTACAAAGCCCAAATATCAGGACCAGAGATTGTCCTAGAGATCACGGAAAAGATTGTGCAAATTCGTGATCGTCTCAAAACTGCCAGGGATACACAGAAGAGCTACGCTGACAAGAGGAGTAAACCTCTTAAGTTCCAAATGAGGGACAAGGTCATGCTAAAGGTATCACCCTGGAAAGGTGTGATGCTTTTTTGAAAGAAAGGGCAAGTTGAGCCCAAGATATATAGGACCCTTCGAGATAATCGAACGTGTCGGCACAATAGCTTATAAGCTCAGGTTGCCTGAGGAGCTTAGTGGAATCCATGATGTATTCCACACATCTAACCTTAAGAAATGTCTAGCCGATGAGTCGCTAGAAATATCGCACAAGGATGTGCAATTGTTGAAAACCAGAGGTTCATTGAGAAATCAATTTCGATTGAGGATCGACAGGTTAAGAAGCTCCAAAGAAAAATGATACCTATATTAAAGGTTAAATGGGACGCTTTTAGAGGTCCCGAGTATATATAGGAGGTTGAGTCCACTATGCGACAAAAGTACCCCATATTTTTGAATAAAATCTCGAGGTCGAGATTTCTTTTAAGGGGGTGAGGATGTAACACCCTGTAAAATCGTGTCCAATAATAGAGTGACACGTATTGTATTTTTATTATAGTCAATTAAAAGACTAATATGGACTAAAAGTGACAACATGCTCAAATTGAGCCTCTGAATGACATTGTGATGTCAACATGTATAAACCTAGCCTCTAAACGACCATTAGTGTCGTCATGCATAAAAACGTAGCCTCTGAACGACCATTAGTGAGGTTATGCATAAAACTTAGCCTCTGAACAACCATTAGTGTCGTTATGCTTAAACTCGGCCTCCAAGTGACCGTTGTGTTAACATGCCTAGCCTCTGAGTGACATGGGAGTCAACATGCTTATACTGAGCCTTTGGGTGATCCTTTACGTAGTCCTAACTCTCATATGTCCTGTTTATTGGTCGAGAGTGATTAAATCCAATAATATGTGAAAGTTGGATAATGGAGGGACTAAAAGTGTCAACATGTCGAGAGCTCGACAATGTCCGGTTATAATCCCGGGTATGCCAAGTATTGGCTACGGAGGGCTAAAAGTGCCAAAAAGGTGTTTAAAAAGGTTTTTAGAAGCTTTATTAAGTTAAGGGGTTAAAAGTGTCAAAGATTGAAACTGACCATATGGCGGTCGCGGGCCGCGAGAGACATGGCATGTGTCTCTCGTGGGGTGCGACAAAGGGTCTGCAGCAGAAAGTTTTGCTTGGTCTCCAAAACAAAACTCCAAAACCATGTTTTCGAAACCATGGCTTCCGAAACTGCTATGCCACGTTTTAGGACACTTGTAAGCTTCCTCTTACACCCCTAAATACCTGGCTTCACCTCCTTTGAGTTCTCCAACTATAAATAGGTGATCAAATTTACCATTTGAACTTGCACCTTTCTTATTCACACTCTTCTCCCTCCTCTAGAAGTTCCTAGCTAAAAGGAGCAACCAACTTAGTTCTCTTGCATTCTAGGAACCTCTTGTAAGTGTTCTTTGCTCTTGCATTTTCGTTTATAGGCTTTTATAGCCAAAAGTAGAGCGTTTTACGGTAAACGCTTTGACTTTTGGTTAAGACCATTATGGTCCAGCCATTGTTCGAAATGAACATGGCTAAGTGATCGTAATAAGGTAGGTGTTAATCCCTATAAAGGGCACCTCCTGAAGATCACGTTTGCTAGACCAACTGACAGGTCAAAGTTATGATATTAAAAAGTCAAATAGGCCATTTTTCTGAAAAATCATAAATTGATCTTATATATGTTATGAAACGTGTTTCGACACTTAAACAAGTTTGTAATAACTATTAGAACATGTAAGAACATGTTCGGCTCGTCAATTTCAGTTCTAGGGTCGGTTCGCAACCGAAAGTCGCGAAGTTTGACTTCTGCTTTGACTTTCGATTCTGACCCGAGAAGAATCCTAAACCTGTTTACAATGTTAAAAAGTCCCAAGAAGAAAAAAACAAAAATCACCAATGTTTGTTCTAACTTAAATCCTAAAACGAAACAATGAATCTACAAACAAAGTGAAACCAGTAAACCCCAAAGTTTCAACTAATAAAACTGGTGAAACTCCAACAAAAGTTAAACAAAAAGATTCAAAATTTTATACCAAGAAAAGCAATCTGAAAAATCAAACATGAGGGGTACAGAAGAAAGAATCTTCTGAGAAGACTAAACAATCTGTTTCAACTAAAAATGTCGAAAAAGTAGAAAAAAGAGTGATAACGTGCGTGATTCTAAATTTGTAAACTTACCCAAGACAGGTAAGGCTTGGGTCTTGCTCTTCAAGTAATTGTTTGAGTAAATGTGTAGGAGCTCCTAAGATCCATCATATCGAAATGGATCATGAAGAGCGGAGTGTCCCAGCACATGACCGGGATGTTCGTTCTTGTATATGACGTCAAACTTATTAGCGGAGGCTAAGTCGGGTTTGCAAGGAACCACGGAGGTAGAATTGTAGGAGAAGGGATATTAACCAATGGTGTGGTATCATTAGATAAGGTCAACTACATACCTGAGTTGGAGAACAACTTACTCAGCATCTCTGAGGTCTGTGATAAGAAGTTCACCATTGCATAAAATCCACCATTGCATCAATATATCTTTAATTTATAATAATGATAATGATATTTTTTTAATTAAACCTTACCAAAAATATGTTTTTATGAATCTTTTCATATTATATTGTATTGTACTATATTGAATTGTATTGTATTTTATTGTATTGTATTGTATTGTATTGTATTGTATTGTATTGTATTGTATTGTATTATATAAACAAAAATACACAGAATCTATGAACTTTTACGTATAAGAATAGAGAACATTATGTAGTTGAAACAAATTTTGAGTTAATATGAAAAATGATTAAATGTAACCAAGTATGAGTTTAGATGTTTTTCATATTTAAACCACATTACTTAATCAACAATTAAAACCAAGCAATGAATCTACAAACGAAATGAAACCAGTAAACCCCAAAGTTTCAACTAATAAAACTGGTGAAACTCCAACCAAATTTAAACAAAAAGATTCAAAATTTTTATACCAAGAAAACCAATCTGAAAAAATTAAACATGGGTGTTAAAGAAGAAAGAATCTTCTGAGGAGACTAAACAATCAGTTTCAACTAAATACGTCGAAAGAGTGATAATGTGCGTGATTCTAAATTTGTAAACCTACCCAAGACAAGTAAGGCTTGGGTCTCGCTCTTCAAGTAATTGTTTGAGTAAATGTGTAGGGGCTCCCAAGATCCATCATATCAAAGTGGATCATGGATAGCAGAGCGTCCAGGCACATGATAGGGGTGTTGGTTCTTCTATATGACGTCAAATCTATTAGAGAAGGCTACGTCAGGTTTGTAGGGAACCAGGGAGGTAGAATTGTAGGAGAAGGGATATTAACCAATGATCTGGTGTCATTCGATAAGGTAAATTACTACATAGCTGAGTTGGAGAACAACTACATAGTTGAGTTAGAGAACAACTTACTCGAAGAGTGGATTTAATGTGCGCTCCCTGTGAAAACGATTTATATGTCTTAGACATGAGCGTTACAAGCACAATAACGAAAAATGCGTAGTGTTTTGTTTTAAAGGCAATCGAGAACGAGTCAATAATGTGGCATAGAAAAATGGGACACATTCATCTTCGGAAGATGAACTTCTTGGTACACAACGAGCTACTGGACGGTATCAATTTCAAGAGCTTTCACTTGAATGATGAATGCATTAGCTACAAGAAAGGAAAGCAACACAAAAAGTCACATCCAAGGAAGCAATAAAGCTCCCACTAGAGAGACTGCACATGGATCCCTTTGGACCAGTGAATGTAAGAAACATTTTAGGAGACCTGTACAGTCTAGTTGTTACTGATGATTACTCAAGGTTCTTGTGGGTGATGTTCCTAGAAAGAAAAGAAAAATTGTTTGATAGTCTAACGATCTTGTTCAAGAAACTAGAGAATCTGTACCATTTACCAATTAGACGCATTCGAAGCGACAATGGAACAAAATTCAAGAATAACAGGATGTTAGAGTTTTGCAACAAGAAAGGAATTCTGCATGAATTCAGTGCACCATACACCCCACAACAAAACAGTGTAGCTGAAATAGAGAATAGAACTTTGATCGAGACTACACGCACCATGCTTGTCAATTCAAAATTGCTAGTAAGTTTCTAGAGCGAAGTCGTGCCTCTGCGTGTTATACTTTGAAAAGAGTGTTGATGGTCAAGGCACATAAAAAGACGTGTTTGAGTTGCTTAACCAATGAAAGCCAAATTTGAAGTGGTTAGAACCTTTTGTGTCACCATGTACGGTAATCGACACGGATGGCAAATTTGGGGCTAAATCGCTAGAAGGGTTCTTTGGAGGTATGCTAGTCTGCTAAAGAGAGTTTATCTTCCTAGCATCAAGGGAGTTATTGAGGCTCAATGTGTAGATTGCCAAAGATAGACATCTCCGACATAAAAACCAGGATATCCTTGGCTGTTCAATTATAAAGTCTCTTGAATTCTTTAGCTCTGCTAGCCGAACCAACAAAGGAGTAACTTGATATTCTTTATCAAAAACAACAATCTTTTTCTCAAGATAAAGTTCCAAGACCAATAATTATGACTCAGCCACATGTTGGCACACATGATGCTAAAGCAGGGCCAAGTACTGGATATCCTGAATCATAGACTGATGGAACAAATGAACCTACAGCTGAACTAGAGGTGAAGGAACCAGCTCCCAGTTTTAATCAATCCAACGACTCAAAATCTGAAGCCGAACCAACATATGACGGCGACGGATATACGTCTGATCATGGTGAAATTTAGAATCAAACTGAAAGAACGAGTGCTTAGAATGAAACATCTGTTGTTAATAAGAACTTGAGCAAAATGTTACAAATTTAGAATAAGAAGTGAGCATATCAAATGAAGTTATGCCTAGAACATTATCGTACCACCTGCCAGAGTTTATTATCGGAGAATTGTAGAGTGGTGTTGAAACTCAACATCATATCAATCAGGATTTTAGTTGTTTTTTATTCTAAAGTGTCACCTTTTTAAAATAGGATCTCATACAAATGTTTGTTTCACAGGTAGAACCTAAAACATATAAAGAAGCACTGATAGAGGAAAGTTGGGTAAACGCCATGCAGGAGGAACTCTCTTAATTTGAAAACCTTGGTGTGTGGAAACTTGTTGATCTGCTAGAAGACCACAAGAAGATTCATACAAAATGGGTCTTCAAATGCAAAAAAAGGACCATAGAGGTGTAATTGTGCGCATCAAAGCTCGACTCGTTGTTCAGGGATTTTGTCAACAAGAGAGAATAGACTTCACTGAAGTTTATGTCACACCTGTTCAGAGGTAGAACGCACAGTGTGAACTTGATTAGTTGTCATCACATACGCTATAAGTAAGCAACTATATGATTAAAAACAAACACGATGTTCATCCTTTGAAATAATTAAGAGATACACATGATAAGTTGTTCAAATTACAAGACAACATAAGTTATAAGTTTTATACAAAAGAGTAATTCAACATAGTTTTAAAATGCAAAGGATTGCATCCTATATCTCATTGAAGATGAGATATATGGATCAAACCCTTTCAAAAGGATGATTGCTCTAAGATCCATTCAATGTCCTGAAATACATATAAGTTTAAAAACATCAACAAAAGTTGGTGAATTCATGTGTTTTAAATGCGCATCAAATGATCTTAAAAACATTTGAAATATCGTTGTGTGAAAATGTGGTATGTAAAGTATCAATGAACTTGATGATCATTAATGTTTTGCAAGGACATTAATATGTAAGATGACATAGGAAGCACTCAACCCTAGATGATTTCAATCCCGTCCACCGGCTGGGACAACAAAAGCACTACATGCGGCCACACAAGGACCCATGAGTGGGGCTCGCCTACACTCGATAGATCTGCCACTCTTGTTCCACGGTCTCATAAAGATTATTTAAGAGATACTATTGTCTCAAATGATCTACTATTCCATTCCATAGCTAAACCATACCACCGAAAACATGTATTTCCCCTCGAGAGTTATAAACCGAAATCATTTAAGAGAAAGGGGGACATGAACTCACCAGCTTGCATCCGTAATAGTGTGCTAGAAAAACCGGTATCCATCAGCGCGTAATAACCTACAAGTTCTCTAACTCGATAGACAATTGGGTTTATGCTAATTCGTGTACACGTTACTCATCTTGAACGTTATTATATTAGTTATGTATTTGGATCCCTTTTGTACTTTAAATATGTTGTCATTTGTTTTGTATGTTTGTTTTAATATTATATATATATATATATTATATATATATACACTTCTTTATAATGTATTTTGTTTATCATAGGTACGAACGCGCCTCGTCCTTCGTGAGTCTTCGTCTAAAGTAATCATCCGTATATCGCCAAAGAATGGAACCCAAATTCGTACCGTAAAGTATAATGTTCCATCCTTTCTTGGCAACAAATGCTTTTACATCCCATGCAATGATTCGGCTGGTATGTTCTCAGGTTTAAGTGCTTCTTGTTGTACATCGTGAATCTGATAAGTAAGGTTATTTTGTATGGTCATCTCCAACGCTCGAACCCTTAAGATTTTTCACTCGTTCCTTGCGGCTCTAGGCGTTCGCCACTACCTATGCCTTGCCCGGATGATACTTTATGTCACAGTCGTAATCGTTCAATAACTTGACCCAACGTCGTTGTCGCATATTTAATTCTTTTTATATGGTGCTTGATACCTTCACCATCATCACGCGTTTTAAAAACCATGAGGGGCAGGCATTGAGGGTGTGCTGGCTGTCAAAGTGGACAATATCATGATGCGGTTGCGCTGGGCTGTTACAAATTGGTATCAGAGCCATAGATTTCAGTGAATTAGGTGTTGGTAACGATACATAGCTTTAACTTTGAGTTATAGGGACCGAGACTATTAAGACTTGGGTTACGTCAAGAAGCCTAGGACTTGAACATGGGAATTCCAACCATTGAGTGTAGATTGTTACACTAGTGTTGTCTTTGCTACGTCTCGAAAAATAAATAAATATATACAATATATTTATTTTTACTACTATATTAACTCGAGCACGAGCCTCACTATTATATGTGGATACGAGTATATGTTACGACGTGAAACAATATTTATTTATATATAAATGATATAATTGTGCCTCGTGGAAACAAAATGCATACACACGTTGAATCTAGTTGGGAGAATTAGGTACGCCTGAATACAAGTGGTTTGAGGGATACAACTAAAGCCTTGTAACTGGAATTCTGAGTGTGGTTACTTCAGAAAAACTAGTTGCGGTCTGAGTACCATAACTATGATATCTAGCCTCATTATGTTGTCCGTGTTGGATTATCATTCAAGGTTCCATGGAAAATAATTTGGTGACACGCGTGACTAATATATCATACACGTATATATGTTAGGAATGACATACCCCTATATTATGACCCGCAATGGAAGATTACCATAAATGCAAGTAAGGTGAATTTACAATTATGTTTAACGTCATGTAATTGTGATTTTACAGGTACTTGAGAATTATGGGAAATTCTTTTCTGATGACTTATGCATAACTTAATAGATACATTACTATTGATATTGTGAACGTAATCATGAGTCGCTTTGTTAGTGGGTTAGTGAGACTTTCATTTTATATTTAGAAACATTCCAACTCGATAACAGTCTTACGATTGATTCCTACTGTATCTGCCATTTTTTTGGGCATAGATATGCTTTGTTGCTACAACTAACATTGGAAACAGGCCTTCATGTCTCATTCATATAAATCTTTTGGTGGCACATCCTTTATTCTAATTTGTGCATAAGCCAAATTTTAATTTTTCAAATTGACAAATTATATTCTCATGTTGAAATCTCTTCAAGATCTATTGGAATTGTAATATTCGAAACAACTTGAACGAGCACCTCGTTTGAACAGGAACATCGTGAGCTCGTTCAATTATTCTCATTGAATTATTTCATTTGTTACAACACCTTGTGGTGACATTTCTTTTAGCCCACAGCATTGATTATCTTTGTTTATATATCTTTTGTATGATCAATGCATTTGTTTCTTTTGGGCAATGGTTGCCACTTTTCATGATACATTTCTTCATTGTAATAATTGACACAATAATTCTTTTTGTATTTGGATACGTTTTTCACGCTCAATTTACCGACCTGTCACTCATATTTCATGCAAGAATCATCAATATTCATTAACATTTATTTATTATATACAAATGTGTGTTTATAAATATATATTTGGGTGGGTTGATTAATAGTTACAAGTACACAAATGTTGAGGTTTTAGTATAACTTTTAAAACAAAAATATACATTTTAAGTGTGAATGTATACACATTTTTCGGGTTAACCAACGTTTACGCCGAACACCCATATTTGGTAAAAAAATTCTTCAACTTATGTATAAACAATAGGTTGTACATTTATCTAGGATAATTTATTATTTTAAACTTTATATTTCAAGCTTTTGTATTGTTACTACTTTTGATTACGTTTTGATAATTTGGACGAGAGTAAGTACGCGACACCATAGAACTATATGATTCTATGTTTGGCTACTTAACACACATAATCACGTGAGGACGACTATCAAGCATGAAAGTAGAGCATATAGAGTCAGGATAATAACCTATACATTTTACATACATATTGATGTGTTCGTTTGGAATAGAGGAATTGACTATGATTGGATGCCTGAATCTACCAGCCTTAATTGGTAAAGTACACTGACATAAGAAGGTGAGTTCATAACCCCCACTTTTTACGGTTTTTACATTTTAATAAATGTTTTCGGGGGTGAAAAGACATGCAAATTTTGCAAAAGTACATAAACTTCCGATGAACGAAAACTATATGTGTCTAAACCATGATACGAATGAATTCCAACAAACTCAAATGGTTTATGAAAATATTATGATAAACATACCGGTTTTACAAAACACACGCGTAGTTTCGAAACGTGCATGAGTTTCATGACTAGTGACGGAAAGGTCCTAGTTACAGCGGGACTAGGTTGTCCTTCATACAAATAAGGGGACTGTTGGTCTTGCTTACAGACTCAAATAGGCTAGGCCCATACTCACTTGTGCAAGACACAAAGACTCTAGTGGGCTAGGACCACATATGCTCGTGCAAGGCATGAAGTCTCAAGGACTGGATTGTCCACTACTCAACACTAAGGGTCGTAAGGTTTCTTAAAACTGTACAGTGAAGTACTCGCTACATATCAAAACTATAACCACCCGCTAGTCTACCGTCTTGAGTAAACAGTTCGGCGAGGCACTTTCTAGCACTGGGTTGGTTATAGGCTCATGCAGGCATGTAGTCTTTGTCTTTGTGGACATTGACGGTTATACAAGTTTTACAAAGACAAGGTTTTCAAATGACATGCCAAGGAAAATGGTTTTACTATGATTTCTCAAACTATTTAAAACTGTTACCAAAAACATTTTATTTTAAATCTTATGAAGCAAACTATGATCTTGCCAACTTTATGTTAATTTTTCACATGTTCTTTCTCAGAATACATATTCAAATTATGGCACGGTTGGAATAGGAGAACCCATTGGGAGTCGAGTACTTAGCGGGCGTTTGACTTTCTAAAAGTCTTAGTTTATATACTCCTACTTTGCAATGAAGATACCAGTCAGATCACACCAACACTTATTTTGTGATAAATGGTATCAGAGCCAGGGTCAGACTGGTGGTGTGAGGTCCCACAAGGACGCTAGATCCCTTAAGGGGGTGGATTGCAATATCCCATATCGGTTGTGAAGGGGAATGAAGGCTTCCTTATATGGGGCTTATACCTTCACCATCATGACCCCTTTAAAAAACAGTGAGGGGCAGGCGCTGAGGGTGTCCTAGTTGTCAAAGTGGACAATATCATGATGCGGTTGCGCTGAGCTTTTATAGATTGTGATATCCCACATCGGTTGTGAAGGGGAACGAAGGCTTCCTTATATGGGCCTTATACCTTCACCATCATGACGCGTTTTAAAAACGGTGAGGGGCAGGCGCTGAGGGTGTACTGGTTGTCAAATTGGACAATATCATGATGTGGTTGCGCTGAGCTTTTATAGATTGTGATATCCCACATCGGTTGTGAAGGGGAACGAAGGCTTACTTATAAGCGGCGTGATACCTTCACCATTATGACGCGTATTAAAAACCGTGATGGGCAGACGCTAAGGGCATGTTAGCTGCCAAATTGGACAATATCATGATGCGGTTACGCTAGGCTGTTACAGTTTATGCTCCCGTAGCCAGATTAGAAGCAATCAGAATCTTCCTCGTATTCCCATCATGGAAAGGATTCAAGGTGATGTCAAGTCCTCATTCTTGTATGGCAAGGTGAAGGAGAAGGTTCATGTCGGCCAACCACCGGGGTACATCGATCTGATTCATAAAGACAAAATATACCTGCTCAATAAAGCAATTTACGGCTTACATGTCACATCCCGACCCACAGCGGAAATAAGAGTCGGGGCATAATTGGGTTATCACCAAAGCACATGACATTTACTATTATGTTTCATAATTAATGAAGTCAAAGTTACATTTTCAAACATCCAAACATGTTCATTCAATACAAAGGAAATAATCAAAAGGTAACAATCCCAAAACTAAATCGATTTATTCTTCTAATCCAGGTCCTATGTGTTCCTAGCTGCTGCTGGTTCACCTGTATCATGTGTAAAATGGTAGTTTTTGGGTCAACATAAGTTGGCGAGTGAACCTTATTAGATAAACATTTGATAATGATTTTATGGTTAGTTTATCAATAAAATATTGTGCATAATCATAAAAGAGCAGATGTAAGTAATCAAGCATTGGCAAATAGCAGTTACAATTATAACATACAATAAAACTTGATAGCATACATGAACATACCAATATCATACGATAACTAACATAAATGAACTGTGCGATCAAGGCTCAATCAAACGGAGCCGATCGTATTGCATGAACTGGAAATGTAAATTGAACTGTGCGATCAAGGCTCAATCAAACGGAGCCGATCGTATTGCATGAACTAGAAATGTAAATTGAATTGTGCGATCAAGGCTCAATCAAACGGAGCCGATCGTATTGCATGTATTGAAATGTAAAATGAAATGACCGATCAAGGCTCAATCAAACGGAGCCGATCGTTGCGGGCACGCCATTTTCAACCGCATAATAAAATGGGGAACAAGCTCAACCCTCATGGATGGGGAGTTGCGGCCTCGGCAAATGCATGTACTGTAATAATAATTTGCATCCAATAATAACTACTTAACAGCAACAAACTAAATACACATGTCATGATATGATGTATGCACAATAGTTTCGTTATAATATGTATATAAACAAAGACACATGATACACCCCAAAAACGTGATTAAAACGGGGAAATTTGAAAGGTTCACTCACTTTGGGTGCGTTGAATTGGAGATGGTGAGATGCGCACGATTTAGATGAGCGAGTCGACGAGGAGTACTAACCTAAATAATAATGGAAAAATATATTAAATGGATGGATGTTATTAAGGATTTTAATGAAATTTTTAGATATATTTTTGTGAGTTTATGGCTATTTTCTATCTTTAAAAATGTTATTTTTAAGTATTTTTAATTGATTTTTAAATTAACTTAAATAAATAAATATATAAAAAAATATTATTTTTTTATGTTGACCGTTGACCGTTGACCGTTGACCGGTTCGGTCAGCGGATATTTCTGCGCCGGGTGGGATTCGAACCGGCGACCTTCCGTTCGCGTGCACGTAGCTCTACCAACTGAGCTACGTGACTAACCCGTTATAAACTCGGTTTTAATTATATTTATATACTTATTTGAATTAACCGAAAATTCCTTTATTTGCAAAAACGTTTTAATTCCATTGGACCGGTGCTCGTGACAGGATTCGAACGCGCGACGTGAAGTTTATGTTGCACACAGTCCACCGCTGGACTGTGTGTCTAACCCGGTTATATTCTTGGTTTTATTATACTTAACAACTATCTGTTTTAAACCCGGTTTAGTTCTGGATCAAAAAGGCATGTTATTACACAAGGCGTGTGCGTAGCAAGGATCGAACTCGGGACGTGTGTGTGAAATTTGCACACAGTCCACCGCTGGACTGTGTGTCTAACCCGTTTAAAATACCGTTTTTAATTAAACTTATGTCCTGTTATAACTTCATCTTCTTCGTCGGATTACCTGGACAGCATAAATCGACTGGTTAGGATTGATTTGTGATTTACAAAGTTCTCAGACATTAACAGTAATTCAAAATGTAAAGAATGGAGAGAGTTTTAAGGAACAGAATATACCGATTGATGTTATTCACAGAAATCCGGCGGAGGTTCGTCGGTACTGGAAATGAACTCCGGCTGTTGAACCAATTAACAGCGTTGATCGATTATTCATAAAGTTGAGTCACCTAAACAAGGTTTAATAGAAGTGTAGGATATCTTACAAGTTCACAGTGTGATTCCGGCAGTCTCAGAGATTTTCCGGCGAAGGTAAGATTTTTGATAAACGTTGACTAGGATCGATTCGGATAATGGAGTTGTGTTAGAGACTGACTAAACACATGTTTTAAACAGAAAGAGTCGGAGGAATTACCGTGAGAATGTGAGTCCCGGTTTTCCGGTGACTTGCAGAAATTTTCCAGCGAACTGATTCCGAAGATCTTATGGTTCAAAAATGCGACGAAAATGAAATTGAATATTGTTATGATGGTTCTGAATTGCGAGATTGATCTGAAGCTTGAGTTAAATCAGAGTTTTGATGAGTTTTCCGTTTTAAAAGCCGAAATGATAAAACTTAAAGTATCAATCAATTCTAACTTAATTATAAACCGTAATACATCGGTTATAAGCTGGACAAGTGAATTCACAACGATTTGGCGATTGGTTTGCCGATTGCCGTTATTTAGATGGCATCAACGGTTAAATTGAGTTTGTGTTTAAGTTCCAATTGTTTTCCTAGAGTTAACAGAAAACACATTGTGGCGGAGTGGTTTAGAGAATGAAAGTTAAGTTGTTTAGAGACTCAGCTGACCCGGGTTCGAGTCCCGGCAGCTTCAAATATTCTTTATTTGTTTTGTTTTAACTTTTTATCAAATATAATTTTTATAGTTTAGTTTATTTATTAATTATATTTCGTTTTAACTCAAAATAATCATAAATAATTAACGCGACTTTTAAAACTTGGTACAAAATTACAAAACGGAGCGGGTTTTGGAGACCCGATTTTTACAAATGTTACATTACATCAGGCCCGGTAGCCTTGTATGAGACGCTTTCACAACATCTCCTCGACAACGGTTTTATCAGAGGCACAGTACACAACACCCTCTTCACACGAGAAGTGGATGGACACATCTTATTTGTACAAATCTACGTGGATGATATCATATTCAGTTCGATGAATGATGCGCTGTTTAAAGATTGCGAAAAAGTCATGAAGAAAAAGTTTGAAATGAGTACTATGGGGGAGATGAAGTTCTTTCTCCGACTTTAAGTAGACCAACTACCTGACGGGATCTTCATACATCAGACGCAATATGTAAATGATGTTTTGGAGAAATTTAAGATGTCTGATGCATCTCCGATGTCAACCCCATTAGCTCAGAATCACGGCATCAGCCCAGACTCCACTGGAGACAAGATCTACGAAACTCTCTATCGTTCGATGATTGGCTCTTTGCTGTATTTGAAAACATCACAACCGAATATCATGTATCCAACATGCCTCTTCACACCCTATCACTCAAGTCATAGAGTGTCTCACCTATTGATTGTTTAAAGGATCTTACGATACCTTAAGGGTTGTCCAAGCATCGTCTTGTGGTACCCTCGCACTGACGATTTCAATCTGAAAGGCTACTCAACTCTGACTAACGGTGTTGCAAAATTAACGCTAAATCTACAACTGCTGGATGCCAGTTCTTTGGCACACGATTTGGTAACATGGCAGTGTAAGAAACAGACCACGGTCGCTCTCTCGACTTGTGAAGCAGAATACGTTTTAGCTTCCAGTTGTTGTTCACAAATCTTGTGGATACAACAACAGATGAGAGACTTTGGTTTATAGTTTCTTAACACACCTATATTTGTAGATAACAAGGTGCCATTATTATAACTAAAAATCTGGTTCAACGATCTAAAACAAAGCATATCGAGATACGACATCACTTTATCCATGACTGCTACCAGAAAAAGTTGATTCGTATTGAGAAAATCCACACTCATGAACAAAAGGTTGATTTTTATACAAAACCCTTTAACATAACAAAGTTTAAATATCTTTTGAAATTAAACCGAACAAAATATTTGTCATCAAAAAGGAACAAAGAGTGTGAAGCCGAGATGGATCACGATTTGGCATAATCCTCTCGGTTTGTCAAAGTTTTGTTTTCAAGTTCTTTCTTTAAAACCAAAAATTCAAAAACATGTTTTTAATTTTAGGGAGAGAAATAGTTGTTAAAATACAAAAACATACATACAAATTTGAAAAGTACAAAAACATATAAAAAGAAAAAGGAGTTTTTGTGTATAAAAGAGGAAACGATAGTACATCAGTGGACTATCATAGTACGCTAAAGAAATGTAGTGTTAAAAAGTGTTTAAACAGGTCTCACTAATGATGAGCTAGTAGACTTCGCACACTCAGTAAATTGTTTTCGGTGATATAAACATAACCAAACTTCTTAATTAGTGGTTTAACATCTCTAGGATATATGAAATTTCATTTGAGAGATTGCCGAATTCTGAGATACTAGATCTTTATATCTAGTTGATATTGGGGGTATTATACAAGTTCTTCTTATTTTACATAAGCAATGGCCAGAACTTGTAGAATACTCTTGCTTTAAAAAACCCTAAACAACATCAAATTATCTGACAATTGCAGTCAAAAGATTCCAAAATATGGAACATCACTTTTAAGTTGAGCCTTCGTCTCTTTGTCTGTATGGTGGCACTAACCTGAGCTCTCAAGGCCTCGCATTACCCGGATACAGATATCAGTTAGGTATATTCACCTGTAATTTTCAGAGAATCTTGATCGGGAGTATATTCTGTGGTGGAAAACACTATTAAGTCAAGTTCTAAGACATCTAATTACCGTATCTTGAAATAATTGAACTTTGTGTAGAAGTTTAAGAGTATAAACATACTGACAATCTAAGTGAATCTGTTTAAAACTTAAAGTTTAATCAAATCAACGGTGCTAGTGACAAGTCTCAAAACTGATATGATCCTCTAACACAAACTCACAATGTTTTTAAATATGTTTGTACATAGATATTTCATTAAGAAACTAAAAAGATTTTCAGTGTGTTTTAGCATAAAATTTGGAAAAATCAAAAGATTTTATTTCATAGAATACTGATCGTCAAAATCTAAAGTTGTTGAACAAAATCTTGAGAACAACGGGTTAGGAGCTAATCTGAAATGAGAAATGTTTTGAATAGATTAAAAGTTCATTAATGTGAAACTTAACATTGTCAAAAAACATCATCTTGTTCACAAAATTGTTCAACCAATGTCATTAACTTAGACTTGGTAGACAAATTAGGTGACCAAGGTCTTTGGACTTGGTTAATTGAGTTGGTTGTTAAAGCTGGTAAAATGTTTGAAAATTGAAAATTTGGAAGAAAAAATTGGTTACCTAGAATGAAGGAGCTCCTTTACAGGAAGTAGTCACCTCTGTACGAAGGTAGTCACCCTCGCACCAAGGAGTAACAGTGGCAGTATAAATATACATTCGCACGCAGATATCTTCATTCGCATAAAAAATGTCTTTTTTGCACGAACTAAAATTTGAGAGAAACTTTGAGATTTACAACCAAACTCTGTCCAAGTTAGCATTGTAGTGGTTGATTACACACCACTCCCAATGGGAAAGGTATAACATAAAATTTTAGACTAAAATTACCGAATCAGACCTTTAAAGAACAAAAACATAGATCTAGAACATTTGAACGGACAAATTGTAAAATTGAACACGTAATCATGTTAATCGGCGTTTTTCAGAACTTAATGATATCATCAATTTGAACAAAACATAAAAAATTCAAAAGATTTGAAAGAGGGTGTTCATATGGATGTAATTACCTTCATACGAAGGTAATACACTCGCACGAATGTATTACTTCCGCACTGAAGTAACATATTCGGTAAAATATATCTACCTTTGTATGAATGTAAAAATGGTATATATATTAAGTACCTTCGTACGAAGATATCTTCATTCGTGCAAAAAGATTGTACATCTGCACGAAGTATTTTGGCACAAAATTTAACAAATTTTGAAAAATGTTTCTAAGTGTTGGATTTTTCTATTTATTAAGCAAAGGTTTTGAATTTCGATTTAAACACAACACCTATTGTGTGGTAGACAAAACACTTACAAAGATGAAACCGTTCGAGTCAATACTAGAGTTTATGGATTGTATATGAATCAAGAAGCGCTCACGGATCAACACAAAGCGTATCGATCTCATATTGAATGATTTTGGGAGAATGCAAAGTACATTCCAAATCATCCCGTTATACACTCCATTGCAAAAGTTGGAAATGAGGATAAAGAAGTGATAATCACTAAAGTGTTAATCAGGAGGGTATTGGATTTCAAAGACGAAGATGGTGATCCCACAGTCTATCCTGAACGAATGGGATATGTAGGGCACGTGAACGAGACAAAATTTTTTAAAGCAAACATTTCTAGGCCTTACAAATTCTTTGTGCATGTTGTTATTCACGCCATGGGGCACGGAAAGGGAGGTTATGATGTGGTGGTAGATTATTTGATGTGTATGATCGTTGCTTTAACCTTGAACTTACCATATAATTTCACAAAGTTGATTTTTGAACATATGAAAGGAAATCTTGTACTAGATAGATGGTTGATGTATCCTCGATTCATGCAAATGTTACTAGATGATCTTCTACCGAATACTGCTAAGGATGAGTCTGATAAGCTACCTTTAGAACATATGATGAATCAGTCATTAGACCAAATTCTAGCAATACAAGTCAAAAGTTCCTCCATTCAAGAAATTCTTTGGTTGCATTAAAGATAAAGTTTACATTGCACCACCGAAAAGAAAGTGGAGAAAGGATGAGAGTAATTCCGAAAATGATGAGGAAAAGAAGTTGGAAGGATTTGTTGCTAAACGTTGTAAATGGTTTGAAAAGGAAGATTCTAAGAAGAGAAAAGCAAAGAAGAAGTTAACTCCAAGACAATCAAAGAAAAAGGCAACTGCACGTACTTTGCTGCCTGATGAAAGTAGTTAAGAAGAGAATGTGAATATAGAAGATGAAGTTATTTCGGCTACGTCTGATCGTGAAAGACTAAGAAAAGCATCGCAGATACTATTGATATTGCTGGTGACATTGAGAAAGAAGCATTTGGAGGTTCAGGAGATGAAGTCGTTTCTGAAACGGAAAGTGATGTGGAACATGGTTCAAAAATCAAAAAACCAACTTCTTTGAATGATCCAAGAGAAATGGCTGACTTAAAAGTTGTTGAAAGAAAGAAAAAAACAACTGCTTGAGTTGAACCAGTAGTTACATCTACAAGTGCATCAACTGTGGAAGCAGAACATGTGATTCCGATCCTAACTCCCAAAGCTTCACAACAACCTCCAATAACACTTGTTCCACCTATCTCTCCTTGAAAACATCAACCACCACCACAATCACCACCAAAACAACCTCAATCACAATGTAGATCTACACCACATAAATAAACGCATCCAACCGTCCTTCATTCAAAGATAGTGGTTTTATGTTTGGAGATGATCAATTATTCCTAGAGGATATAAACTTGGATTTCTTGAATGATCCTAATGATGATAAAATCAAGTACATGGAGAGCAAAATCATGTTTTTTGAAAAAGAACATGAACAGATGGAAGCAGTGATAGCAAGTCTGGTTTCTGAGAACAAAAGATTGAGAAAGATTTTAAGTGATTCAGAAGCTGATAAGAAGGTGAAGTATCAAAAGATAGAAATTTTGTACAAAGTTCTAGAAAAGAGAACGGGGTTAGACTTTGAAGATAAACTCAACCAGATTAAGATTGACCAAGCGAAAGAAAGAGGTGCTGAGAGTGCTGGTAAAGATGTTGCTGAAGCTGAGACTGTGAATTCTGACAAAGGTAAGGGTAGATTGATGTTATGCCAAAAATTATACCTGAGCCTGAGATAATGACAGAACCTGAGAGAGACATCTCTAAATATGTTCTTATGGGTTGTGTGAAAGATATTTCATATGAGAAAGTAGATGAAGAGAAAGAAGGTGATGAGTAGAAGGATGACAAAGATCTAGATGTTGATGGTCCTGGTCATATAAAGATGATAAGGTGATTTGACGATAATCAAGGAGGTACCAGGATGGTGGTGTTTTAATCTAAATTTTCTAGAACTGATGATCAACATGATTTCATGAACGACAATGAAAATCAAGAAGATTTTTCTTAAAGAAAGGGAGCACGATGATCCAGTAAAAGATGAAGAGAATTCAGTAATTCCTACAGACATTATTCCTTTACCGTTGTTCCTGAATTCACAATAGAATAATATATCTTGATCACCATGTTGAGGAAGGTGAGTTTGTTCATAACTATATTAAAGAAGATATTGCCAAGATGATGGGAGTTGATGAGAATTCATTTGAGTTTGATTTCGAAGAAGAGCTGAACAACATCAACATTGCAAAACCTGAAGATCATGGTTTCAATTATGTTGAAGAAAACTGATAACTACAACAATGTTGTCTTGGAGGATGATTTAGACGATGAAACGGTTAAATATTCTGGTGAAGGATCTGATGACTTCCAAACATTCCAAGAAATGTTTGATGATGAGAGCAATGAGTTGCTAAAACCAAAGATTGAATAAACTGTTAAGGATGGTGAATCTTTGATGTTTGATAGAAATGAGATTCAGAAAGCTAGAAGAGCTTGGTTCAAGAATACTCCTAAAGAAAGAAAATGTAAATGACCACTAGCATTCTTTACAAGACATCCAGAAGTTTCACTAGGTGATATTATTAGCTGGGGATGGATTCCGGAGTTGAACGTTTAGGGAATTAAAAGAGAGTATGGTGTGTAGTATTTCAAATACTTTCAAAATATTCAAACACTACCATGGTGGGATGTGCAAGAATTGTGCCAGACAAAGCTAATCAATTTTCAAATGAAGCCGGGAGATCAGAAGTTATGGAAATTGATAAGATATGAGGCACGCAATAATTTTCTGAACTGGAAGCCACATTATCCAAAGAAAATTACAAAGATTGATCGTGTATCTCAACTGCCAGATGTGACTTTGATTCTAAAGAGACCATGAGCAATTAAGCATATGCCCTTGATGAAGTTAGAACAAGATAATGATCTCAGGTGGTGAAAACTGGATTCAGAAACTGGTGAAGCAGTTATTGTACTAAAACTAAAGGCTTATAAGAGCGATCAGGATTTTAAATCCAATGTGGCTGGTGAATTTGTCAGAGAAAGACATATTTTACAACAACAAGATTTCTCATCAATTACAAGATTCAGTACAAGCGTTGCAATATCAAAATGTCATTAGAGTTTGCTATGCTTACGACATAAATTTAGGAAAGATGTGGAATACTAAGTGGAGAGACATTGAAAGAGTGGAGTTTTAGAAGGAAATCAGAAAGGAAGAGAAGAATGCGGCTAAAGTGAAAAAGGCTTCGATTAAAAGATATCAATCTATGAAGCATGTGCCTCAAACATATCAGACTCCAATATCAGCATTTGAACTTAAACGTCAAAGAGTAGAAAAGTATTTCTTTGGACGCTGAAGATTCTAAAGTTATAAAGTTTTGAAAACCGATAGAGACTGCGAGAATATCCAAGGGGAGTTTGTTGATACATATGTTTGTTTGCCTGCGTCTATGAGTCGTATCAAGTCTATAATAGAATTACATGTTAGATTATGTGATTTTGAATTTGTATTTGGTTTTGTAACCTTCGTATGGAAGTATATATCCGTGCGGAGGAACTTGTCTGTACGGATGTATTCCGCATGGATGTAATACATCCGTACCGAGGAGTCTATGTTCGCATGAAGGTGTTTAGAGTAGTATAAACAGACATGTGAACTTAGGGTTAGTTACAGATTTTGTACATACGACGGCAAAACCCTGTCGAAGTGTTTTCAAGATCTTGTAAACGTTTGAATAGTTAATGAAAACATAAAATTAAGTAATCTTGTTATTGGCGCCTAACTAAATTTGGATTCCGCACAATTTGAACTAGGTTAACAGATATTACCTAAACTATCTATGGATAAACGATCCTCACACCTTTGACTTGCAACAAAACCTCCTTTCAATTTATTCCCTTTTTTTCCTGTGACTTATTATATAACAAGAATTAGTATGGCTCACCTTGCATTTATAACCTCATTTATTTCACTTTTATATTTACGTAGCAAATAAAAACAAGCAAAACACTGATATTGATTACCTCATTTATTGGAATTGATTACAAAAGTATTCTAGTAAATCACTCATTAACTCTTTAAACAATTTAATTAGTGTGAGTTAAGATCCCATACAAATCTTCTTTAATTACGAACAGTAAGAACAAATCTTGAGCGTCAATCAAGGGCTAAAATTGATTACAAATCATTATTAATAATAAAATATATTATTTAATGAGATTCAAGGATGCTTTAGTCATTCTCTCATTTTCTATTAACCACTTTCATGATTTTAGAATTTTTTCCATCCCATTTTTAAAACTAAAATAACTTTTATATACTTTCGTATTGTACTAAAAGATTATACAATAAAATTAAGATTATTATCTTTAAAATGAGTATAATATCGACATTATAATATATATATATATATATGATTAGGTTCAAGAACGAACAACTTCTTGAGAGTAAATTGAGTGAACTAATCTTGGTCCATGATTATTTTTTAGATTCAAGATTTACATTAGAGAGGTATTTTTATTTTAAATCCCTTAATTTCCTCATCTCTTAACCCCTCTCTCTCTCTCTATCTCTCTTATTTTTAATTATTTCTCATATTTTTAATTATAAGAGATTGAAGAGCTTTAAATTTTGCTAGACCGTGATGATTTACGACATTACATTCTACATCTTCATAGCTCATATGTTGAAGTGATTAATAAATATTGGAGGTATTATTATCACTCAAGAAGATGATAAAGACAAAACTATCATTTTTTTTCAAATGTTCTTTTTGGGAAATATTATGTTTACAAATTATTTAATTTCCAAATATTCATAGCACTCATAATATTGTTTTTGCTTATTTATGATATCTATATATGCATGTTCTACAAATATTCGTAGCACTCATTTCAAAATATCCATAGATTTTGCTTAGTTTTAACTTAAATATTGTTTTTCTTTTATTATCCATATATATAGATATCATAATCTATTGTTTTTAACTTTTTATAAATTTCAACAAATATGAAAAATTTATCTGAGATTGAAATTGGAATTATTTTTGGGCATTAGCTTTTTTTAATATGTGATCAAGTTATTTATTTTTGCTATTACCAATCAAAATCAAACACCAAGTAAAAAAACTAATGTTCATGAGTGCAAGGACTAGTATACAGTATATATAATCGATATGTGAAATAATCAATTCATACATAAATGTGTCTCACTTTACACACATATGTATCTCGAGTATCACACCAAGATACAAATATATTTCATTCGATACACATATGTATATTGTTGTTTTAATTATATGATTATGTATATACATATGCGTATATTACGTTTATACCAAGTTAGGTTCTAGTTGCTTTTATAAATTCATAAAATCTACGTATATGAGACATACGTATTACGTTCCTTATTTCATTTTCATTAATTTCATAATTTTTATATGAATCTACTCCTGTGCATGCATAGCATACAATATGTTGTTAATATACACATATATAACCATTTCTGAGACACAGATGTATAAAAGTCTGTACACATGTATATAAACTAACAGATGTATATCTTATATAAATTGATCATTAGCGAGACTTTACACATATGTATAAACTAACAGTTGCGTATCTTGTATATACAGAAACTAGCGAGATTTTAGGATTTTGATTATATTGTTTAATAAATGCAATTTACAAAAGACGAAAATACCCTTCTATCAATTATTTTAAAGTGAAGTTATAATATTATAATTACAATCTTGCCATTGTTTAAAAATCTCTAGATGATGTAATCCAATGGCCTGATTAGTTCACACAGTTCACTCTCAACCTAATGTTAACTTTAGAACCCTATTTTTGTAAAAAAAAGTACAAAAGAATGTTTTATAAATGTGCTATACAAGCAACACATGAATTTATATAATGAGCGCACATGTATATAATTATAATTATCACATATATTAGCACATGCGTACACAGTTATAACTAACACATAATTTATATAAGGAATACACGAGTTTGTATAACACCACATACGTATATATTATAACCACCACATATACGAGCAACAACGAATTTCTATAATCAGCACATGAATTTAAAACTACTTCCATAATTTTAGGAATCTTAGAAACCAATCCTAAGCTAAAATACAAAAAAAATAGCCTTGATACATAATTAAAGGAAGACATGTGGTGGATTGTAAATGATTCTTATTGTTTTATACAAAATAAAGTTTGTATATGATCCTACCACATGTGTTGATTATAATTATATATGTATGTGCTCATTATGTAAATTCATGTGTTGCTTGTATAAGTGCTTGTTATGAGCACTTTTATAAAACACTATTTTGTAACGTTTTTTATAAAAATGTCATTTTAATATATATATATATATATATATAGGGGAAGGTTCTATGCAGAACACTAGATATTGCTAAAACACGCAATACAAATTGAATCATCCATTTTCTTAATCCTAAAAACCTAAAACATAAATGTAAATGAAAATGTTACAAATGAAAAGATTTATTGTTTCTCACACTAGAATTTGAAGCAAAATATAAAAAATTTTCAGTTTTTATATAACCTACACATATGTAGGTTATGTGTAGGTTAAATTACCTACATGTATATTGAGAAATAGTAGGTAAAAATATGTGGTTTTTTATGTATATATATATAATACACATATAAATGTAAGAACCATAAAATTTAAAAAATGTGAACCTTAAATCCCAAAATCTAGTCATTTAGAGTTGTTCCTTTTGTTCCGGCAATAATTAGTGTTCTGTAATGATCCTCATCCTATATATAATTAGCAATATTATACTCATTTTAAAGATAAAAGAATTCTTATTTGATCTTTTTCATACAATCGACAAGGCATGATAAAAATGTGCAACCTTTTCTACAAAACACCAAATGCTTGCTCGATGTCTTTGGGTGCTGCCATCTGAACTTTGTTAAAGTTTATTCTTTACAATATGGGGTTCCATCTCTTGAAAACCATTCCATAAAAACCACATACTCATCGTAAATTCCATAAACAAGATAGTACCTATAATTGTATTGAACCCGTTTACAAAAAAAATGTTTCTTTTGGTCCAATACTATTTATTCGATCATTGAAAAGAGGCGAGTGGTGTATAGTGTTTATATTGTTATGTGAACCGGGCATACCAAAAAATGCATGCCAGATCCAAAGATCTTGTGATGCAACGCTTCAAGCATCATAGCCGGCATTCCATCATATCCACTTGTGTGAGAGCCTTGCCATACAATTGGAAAAAGTTCCCATTCCCGTTTCATACAATCTAAACTACCAATAATCCCAGGGAGACCATGATATTCAACGTGATATTAAAAATTTGTTGCATATCACTAAACGTTGGTTTTCTCATGTATCTTTTCATATATAGTTCAATGATATACACACAAAAATTGTGAATACTTTCCCTAGCAACTCGTGCCAACATTTTAAAATAGTCGTCAATTATGTCGGAACTATTGCCGTAAGCCAATTGTCTTAGGGCGGCCATAACCTTTTGCTACGTGGTAAATCCTAAATTACCACGTGCATCGGATCTTTGTCGGAAAAACATAATTATCCTCTAAATTCTTTGCGGTTTCGCATTCACGTACAATATACTTCCTCCGTTTGTGTTGGGTTTGGGAAGTCCACTCATCTGCATCTTCAACAACAGCGTTCACCACCATCAACACAGCTGATAATAATAATAATTCCGCCCTATCATTGGATGAGGATCACAAAACAAATTTACCATACGAATTGCTTGAACTTAAGAATCCATTATATATATATATATACACACACGATATTAGTAAGCATATCCAAGGGACTACTTAAGGTAATGTGCCACTTCCTTAAAATACCTTTAATGCTTAATGTACAAGTGTTTAAAGCACATGAATATCAAAATTGAATAAACATTCCAACAATACCCTTGGGCAGGCCAATATTTCATTCATCCCACCCATCCCAGTGTAGGTCCCCTAATCCTTATGAATCTTCATTGAATCGTCTATCTAATCTAGAGTGCAGAATCCTCTATATCAGACTATAACAGAAAACGAGTAATATGGAGAACACAAACAATCACTTTCAATCCATCTTCTATTGATTGTCCAACACGAACGTTTACAATCAATTCAAGACTCACAAGAAATCTCTCAGCCATGCTCTATAACTTACTCACACCTCTCTCTACTCTTTCTTCCTACCTTGCTTAACCAAAACCCTAATGCAAAACATGTTTATATACTACATGTCTGCATACTGGCTTTAGACTGGGCTAGGCCATTCTCCAAGACCATTACATACTCTAAACAAGCTAAACACAAATGCTATACCCAATACAAAATATTCAAAGGACTAAACTATTAAACTATTAAGCTGTTGTCAGAAAATATACACCAACAGACTCCCCCTTGACAGTAGCTTCATAGTGTAATTTTGTCTTCAAACATGTTGTGATCTTTTGGTCTTTGGATAACTTCAGCTACACACAGATTCTAATATTAACAGACTCCCCCTTAGCTGATGCTTCCAATCTCCAAAACATTCATTCGTTGTAGATTAGCGAACTAGCATTCTCAGATTAAGATCTTATCTCCAAATTCCTCTATATCTCCCTTCGCAATGTAGTAGAAGGATCCTACCATGCAACTTCACACATTATTCACCCCCACTCTTAATATGTACTTTACATGAATTCTACACTTCATTTTGATAACTGAATCAATCTGTTTAGAAACACAAGCAAGTAACTCGAAAAACCATTAGTTCTTTTCCACATTAAAGATAACCAATATTTTATCTTATCATGCAAAAATAAACAACTTATGGTTCAAACTGGGAGACTTTAAAAGAAATATTTTTGTATTTCTATATTTTATGAAAACAAATAACTAACAAGAAAACAAACACTCTGTTTTTGTGAGAATCACCGAGAAGAAGATTATATCAGCAATATCAAACTGTTTTCACACTATTAGAAAATTCTGTATGTAATGTTCATGAAAAACAGTTCAAGATGACTACCAGTATTGTTTACCCACATTAAACAATATACATGAACATTTCAAGTACCATTACCTAGTGACATGTTAAGGTAATTTTATACTGATATACTAGTGTATCCCACTTCAAGTCATACCCCCACGATCAAGGTATGCACAAAGATTCCTCGTTAGATAATTGGTGATCGGGCCAGTACTTCCATACAGTAAAGAGACCAATATGCATTGAGGGTTATGACAAAAACCAAATTTTGGTACCATTAATACATTTTGCACATTTGAATGACTCTCTAGAAGAGCTTTTCAATTTCTAGGATTTGGCGTTTTAGCTCTTTTAAGATATCCTGTTGTGCCTAGGTCAGCATATATCTGGATGCAGTAGAAGGACAACCCTAATACCCCGAATTAAATAAGATATGAAGACCCAAAACCTCAGATTTTAACAATCTATCAACGCAATATTTAAGGTTATAAAACCATACGCCACTGATATACTACGCACTCTTACACAGTTTGTTATGTTTATATCACCAAGGTAACACAAATGCTAAGTCCAATACAAAATATCCAAGACTAAACTATTAATCAATTAAGTTGTTGTCACAATATATGCACCAAGACCAGCAACACACTTTTCAAATCTCATTACACAACCCAATAACTCATCTTTTCACTCTCAGGCGATTTTGTAGACCTACGGTTTATGGCATCTTCTCTCAAGATTGTTGATGTTCCAGAAATTATTGTTCAAGTGCTTGATCTGACACCAACTGGTAATAGATACAGGTATGGTTCTAAGTTTTTGCATCCATTGTAAGGTTTTTTTTTTATTTTTGTTAGCGTCTTACTTTTTGTTGATTTTAAGCTCAGATCTGAGTCTTTTTCTCTCTTAAGGGAAGATTTCAACATGTTTTCGTATTTATTAGGTTTTTGTTTTCTAAAAATGTGAATAAAGTGAAAATGAAGACCGATGAACAGGTGAAAGAGAGAACACGACGCAAGATCTGTGGTTGTGGGTGGAAGATTATAACACAAGGCTTGTTTGGGGCCAGATTGGTACCGTTTTTACCCTATCTATCGTTTTTGTTTGTTAAATTTTATATCTTGTAATTTTTTTTAAACATCTGTGTCAGATCTCTTATAATACTTTCGGATCTGTGTTGGTTTTGTTTTTTTAATGCTTTGTGATGGATCTACGGGGAGAGTATTTATTTTTGTATTGATTAGGGTTTTTGTTTTATGGAAATGTGAATACAGTTGAAAATGAACAGGTGAAAGAGAGAACACTGTGGCTTGGTTCAAGAACCTTGAAATTCCTTTTTTAGGTTTCTACTGATACAAAATTCATCATATCTAATAAGTTATTTACACCAGGTTCTTATTTTTGATTTTTTTCTAAAAAGTCTAGGCCCTAATGATGTTCAAGTCCAGGTCAAAGCTCTAGTTTGCGATAGCTATGTTCATCACAATAAGGTAAAATTCTAATTGTATATATTCTTTTTTTGTATTAGTAAAATTAATTGAAAATAAAACTGGGGTTTAAAGGTGAGCGTATTATCTGCAGATGAAACGCCGCAGCCAGGGCAACCACAACAATTTTATACGGTAAGCGATAGGTGGACTTCCACTAAAATGATTTCATAAACTATATCTTAAGAAATAACAATAATATTAATCGATATTGTTTGACAGATTAGATTGGCAACTGAGTCTAGCACGTCTGTGTATGATGAAGAGAAATTGAAAGAAGGTTTAAATTGTGTGGTATGTTTTCTTTGCTTTTTAGGGTGAAGCTAGGTGGTTCTCTCCTAGGTCGTACAAAACACAGATTATTGGCAGCAGCCCGCCATATTTAACATATATAACCTTTGCTTTGTAAGCCCTGTGATGAGAATGCACCCTTCTTCCCCCATACAAGGCAAAGACAATTTATAAAAAAGCATTATGAACAAGGATGGCCTGATTCTACGTAAGTGGCAGGTTTATTATATATCACGATTTCAAATTGTATTTTCCAACCTTTCTAATTGTATCATGTCATGATGTATATACAATATGGGTATAAGGCAAAAACCTTTCCTAGTCACGCTCTATGCTTGTGAGATTTAATAAGGGCATTCCGGTAAAATGTTAAGCCCGTCAAGATACTTAAGGTATAATCTTACATTCGCATGTTGATCTAAACTTTTCACTTTAATAGTTTAATAATACTATTTTAGTGATCATAATTAGTGACTACTCCGGCCTGAAGTTTATTTATTGTTGTAACATATTTGTTATTTCGTGAAGTTGTAAACTTTTGATATCAATGCCATCGGGTGAAAATGTTGTAACATATTGTTATTTTGTGAAGTTGGAAACTTTTAATATCAATGCCATCGGGTGAAAATTTGGATACACCTCATTATTTGAAGCAAACAAAGTAGGTTGTTCTTGATCAAGGGAAGTTAGCTGAGAAAGTTTCATTCTATCAAGGAGTGTTCTATAATTATTTCAGCATAGGTATTTTATTTTATTCACTTTGGGGATTAATACATAGTATATATTTAAATTTAATTATTATTTAATCTGTTTTTAGGAATGGATGCTCAGTGTTACCTCCTTCATAGATGAAACGTGTGGCCTGTAGAGGGTTACTTGCGGGTTTCTCAAGTCATCCGCTATATTATACTCGATGATGTTATCGTCCCAATGGTAAACAGTGATCTTTTCCTTATGTTTTTGTTTATTTTTGTCCATTTTATACATTCATTTATATATTTTTTATTCTTATGTGGAATCTTTATTGTAGATTGATTTTGATATCTCGAAGAACCGGCTAGATCCTATAACATACGACACTCTACAGGCCACACATTTCATCTTTATAAGGGGAAGATAGGTGTAACATCCGTCAAAAACCGGGTTAACCAAACCCGCTTCGTTTATTAACCGAATATCCAGTTAAAAATTTCGTTGCGTATTTAATGCTCAAATAAATTTTATACAATACATAATTAATAATATATTAGAATTTAAAATCTATAATTGAAAATTTTATAATAAATAATGAAAAAAAAATAATATGCTGATGCCGGGTTTCGAACCCGGGTCAGCCGGAAGTCTTAACACACAAACATTCAACCACTCCGCCACTTGACTCACTTGTGCTAACAAATAACATTTATAATAAACCTCGAAGTTGAATTTGGTCACTCAGCGTGCCCAAATCACTCTCGCCGGAAATCCCGACGAATTCGTCAATCATTGACGTTTTCTTTTGACATAACGGATGCATTTACATCAACGTCGGTTATAACTGAAAAATCTTTAAGTCACTCATTCAAATCTGCAAAAACATAACCGTAAGATTTTGGAAATCGAAACCGAAAATATAATTCAATCTAAGTTATACTTTATTCATCAGTTGAGCTCGCGAGTTTATCAAACTTACACTCTCCAATTCGCTCAGAAAACCTCGCTGCAAGTCGCCGGAATCCTCTGCAAGTTAACCGGAAATTATCGCCGGAAAAACCGAATTCATTCCATCCCTTCTGCTTACTCTAAAATAAGATTTTTAGAGCTCATACCGACATCACCCACACTCACCTTAAACTCCCTGAAGAATCTCTGTAGCAAGAAATACATCGCCGGAATTCTCTGCAAGTCGCGGGAAAACGGAGACTTTCTTCAAAACGGTAAATACCTAGACTCTTTTGGTTTCAATCCGTTGTTAGACTATTACTAACTTCAATCCATCACCCATAATCAATCCCAGACGACATTGCCGAGTATTCAGCTTTCGCCGGAAAACTTCTGAAATTTCCAGAATCACGCTGTGAATCGGTATAGTCACCTAAACCTTCTGTTAATCATTGTTTAGTAACTCAATTTCACATCTAATCAATCAAAACTGTTGATTGATCCGAACAGACGGAGTTCACAAAACAAAGCGGACGATCCTTGCCGGAGTTCTGAGAAAGACAATCTGTTCCGGTACATTCCTTCCCCAAACCCTCTCTGTTCATCACATTTCAATCACCTATAAGTTCGTTAACTGATTTAACAAGAAACAGTTGATTAACCGTCGTCTGTATCTTTGAACGAAGAAGATGAAGTCGGCCTATTGTATAAGATTAATTAAAAGAAGACATATAAACGGGTTAGACACATAGTCCAGCGGTGGACTGTGTGCAAACGATTAGCACACGTCCCGAGTTCGATCCTTGACACAATCTCATTCTCTGTAATAAAAATGTTCCTTTTTAAAACCGAACCGGGATAACTCACTGAATGATGTTAGGTATAATAAAAACCAGAATATTAACCAGGTTAGACACATAGTCCAGCGGTGGACTGTGTGCAACACTAAATCACAGGTCCCGGGTTCGAGACGTGTTGACGGCACCGGTTAGATACAATTAAAATCTTTTTAAAATAAATGAATTCTGATTAACCTAAATAGTGTATAAGTATAATTAAAAACAAAATATTTCGGGTTAGACACGTAGCTCAGTTGGTAGAGTTGCGTGCACACGTACGGGATGTCACGGGTTCGAGTCTCACTCAGTGCAATTATATACACGACCGAACCGGTCAACGGTCAACAGTCATGGTCAACGGTCAAAGTCAAAAAGTCAACATTTTTTTTATTATTTTTATTTATTTATTTAATTTAAAAAATCAATTAAAAATACTTAAAAATAACGTTTTTAAAAGTTAGAAAATAGCCTTAAACTCACAAAAATATATCCAAAAATCCTATTAAAATTGTTAGTAAAAAATCCACTTATTTACCGTACCTTTTCGTTAATAATTAGGATTAGTTATTCCTCGTCGATCAATCCTCTAAACTCGTGCGCATTCAACATCATCAAGAGAACGCACCCAATGTGAGTGAATCTCTACAAATTCCCCGTTTTAATCACGTTTTTGGGGTGTATCATGTGTCTTATTATTTATTACATTTAAACTATTGTGCATCCATCATATTCATGATCAAATGTGCATTTAATATGTATCAACTGTTTGTGTGGTTAATGTTTAGATTAAATTTTATCATTTTCAGTACATACATTATCATAGGCCGCCGCTCCCCATTACATATGAGCGTTGAGCTGTTCCCAAATACATATATGAGCGTGAACGAGGCGTTGCCAACATACGATCGGCTCCGTTTGTTTGAGCCTTGATCGCACAGACTTTTATCATAGGCCGTCCGTTCCCCATTACCTATGAGCGTGAACGTGACGTTGCCAACATATACAGTCTCATTCATGTTGATATATTCATGCAAGGTTGTTGTTATGTTATTGTTTTGTTATTGTTATTGTTATTGTTTTGTATGTATTGTTATTGTTGTTATTCTTGCACATATGATTATTGCACAATTTTCCATAATAAATATAACAAGAAATCAGTAATAAATGTTTTCTAACAAGGTTCACTCGCCAACTTTTGTTGATCCAAAAACCATTTTTACACATATACAGGTGGACAGGATGAAGCAAGGAACACATAGGAAAGTGCCTTAGAAGAAAAATAATGAAGCCTAGAAAGATGTATAGAACATATTGAACTTGTATGATATGATTGTGTGAACTCCTTTAAATTGTAATAATAAATATGAAACATTATAATAAATGTCATGAGCTTTGATGAAAACCAATCATGCCCCGATCACCTTTTCCGCTGCGGGTCGGGTGTGACAGATTGATATCAGAGCTTTTGACTATAGGGATATAGGATAGGTTATTAGACCCTTAGAGCCTATACTATAATTGGTTAGATTTTAATTGTTTATGTGGTTACATGCAAACTCATGATGTTTATTTCTTATATTTATTACATACACAAATGCATGCAAACACTTCCAATATTACATTTTGTGATTCATAGTGAATTATACTTACAGTCAAACATACATACTTACATACATATTCATCATACATATTTCAATGTTCACATATTCAAATATCTTCATACTTCCGTTATTCAAGATTTTGTCGCATTTTTCATTTTTTCAAATCTCATCAAAGTAGTTCTGGACGGGCATGTAGTAACTGTAAGGGTACCAGTACGGTAGTCGGAACGTCCTGTCTAGGTTGGCATTCGTATAAATCCAATATAACGGACCATTTGCCTGCCTGGGGACTAACGATGAGAGTACGAAGGACCTATTAGGCCAAAGCATGCCACACCTGGGATACATTCCGAATATCATACGTTACGTACTTATTTCTCGATTTTCTCCGGGTTTTAGTGTACGTAACCAGGCTAACACATGCGAACCATATGAAAAACCCGGTAATCATGGGGGCCCACATGATTACGAAGGTGAAGTATGGCGGCATGCAAGACCCAATTACGAGCAAAGCCCAAGACATCCTATGGATGTAGTAGATTTATTATTCTATATTTATTTTATGAATGTTCATTCCTAAATAGACACATGATCCCTAAAACATCCAACTCATACTCTTGATATGTATTCCTTGTAGATGTCTTCTAATTCCGCTCGTAGGAAGATGAGAGAAGGAAAAGCTCGCGAGCGCATGGCTCCCAAATCGCTCAACAAATGGCTGCCGTAATACCCAACATTGTAGTTCAAGTTCAACAAGCCCTTACCGCTAATCCCGTCAATCAAGAAGATCAAAATGTTGTCAACCCTCCCCCAATTACCACTAAATGCACCTTCAAGCATTTCAAATCCTGCGACCCTCCAAAATACGAAGGGACTGAAGGTGCACCGCTCTCCTCCATTGGTTTGAAGAAATGGAAAACACTTTTCTAAATTGCGATTGCCTGATGATCGCAAAGTGCGATATGCTACTGGTCGTTTACTTGGAATAGCACTTACATGGTGGAATACAGAGAAGGCCAAACGAGGTGTTGAAGATGCTATGACTTTGACTTCGGAAGAGTTGAAGGAAATCATGACAAGACGGTTTTGCCCAAGAAGCGAAATCAAGAAATTGGAGGATGAGTTCTATTCTTTGAAACAAAAGGAAGGCGACCACACCACATACAACAAGAGATTCCTCGAATTAAATCAAATGGTTCCCAACTTGTTCACTCCTCTTTACCGTTTGATCGAGCACTACATTCGAGCTCTTCCTTCAAAAATTCAAGACTCGGTAATAAGTACCACACCTGCAACTTTGGAAGCAGCAATGGAGTTAGCTACAGAGCTCACCGAGAACCGCATACGGGAATAAAGACTTCAAGGAGGAGAAGAAGAAGGATAAAGCATCAAATGAAACCTCAAACTCCACCCAAACCGAATCCCCTTCTCAACCCATTTCTAAGAGAAAACGAGATGGGCAACTTTTCGCTGTCACCAACACAAACAACCAACTTCACAAGCCATACCCCCCAAGCTATCCCAATCACTCAAGTAGCACCCAACTCAACTTACCCAAATAAGAAACCTTACTTTGGAACCTCACCCTCAATGCAATACCTGTTCTTATCACCATCCATTTACCTTACCTTGTCGACTATATGCAATTGTGGACGCTATGGTCATTCGAGCAAGGTTTGCCGCACCTCTCAAAACCGAACCTTACCCCCTACTCAAAACATGATCCAAACATATCAACAACCACAATACCCCATGCTCCCATATGTTCGAGCTTGTTTCAATTTGGCGACCCTACCCACTTTAGAAACACGTGCCCTCGATTGGTTAACATCATAAACGCCCAAGCTCAAGCAAACCCAGTTAACCAAGCAAATCAAGAAAACCTAACCACTAGGCCACCAGCAAGAGGAAGGGTTTACAACATCAACGCCAATCCTGATGAAGATAATGACGGCCCAAACGAACCACCCAACTAGTTTCTTCACCAAAAATCAAGAATTCAACTCCAACCGCTTAGTGTTTATGTTTTTTTTATGTTTATCTCAGTCTTCACGTATCTCATTTATAAATTGGAATTTAATCCAAGAATCTTAATGCGAATTACTATCTCAATTTTGTTTTATACTCATTGATTTAACATTCATATCATCAGACATCTCGACGTACCTCGATCTCATCATTTAAAGAAGTTGGGTTGTGTCTCACTTTTACATAGACTAACCCCTTCATCATAACAAACGAGAGAGGTACCGTCATCATTCAGTCATGTATCCTTTCAGAATTGAGACTCAAGCTTTGGTTGTTGTGTTTATTTATGTTTTAGAGTCACATAGAACTAATCATAATTTACTGACAAAACCAATGAAAATTTGACAAGAATATGGTGGTACGCCGCTGGTACTTCCTATATATAAGTATTCTTGCCAAAGGATCAGAGGCATTGTCAGGCGGTTATGAGAAGTTCCATATAGGATTTAGTAATGTCTTGGTTGAAGTTTGTTTTATACTCACTGATTTAGCATTCATATCATTTCAATCTCATCATTTAAAGAAGTTGGGCTGTGTCTCACTTCTACATAGACTAACCTCTCCATCATAACAAACGAGAGAGGTACTGTCTTTATTCAAACATGTATACTATCAGAATTAAGACTCAAGCTTTGGTTATTGTGTTTGTTTAAGTTCTAGAGTCACATCATAGAACAAATTATAATTTACTGATAAAACCAATGGAAATTTGATAAGAATATGGTGGATACGCCGCTGGTACTTCCTATATATAAGTATTCTTGCCAAAGGATCAGAGGCATTGTCAGGCGGTTATGAGAAGTTCCATGTAGGTTTTAGTGGTAGAAGTTTTGTTTTAGGGTATAACCTTATCTTTCCAAACGTATCAAAACTCTTGTGCATAAAATCATACTTAGTCAATCAACTCTGTTTATCAATATTCTTTATCGTAGGCAACAAAAAGCGATTCCTGTAGCAGGGTATTCAACCCTTACAAGGAACGTTACCGCCTCAAACAAAATTTAAACTCTTACTCCCTTCTAAGTATGTAATTGTCAAATTAAAACACCATCCTTTTGAGTCAAACATGCCATTACTTAAATTTCGGGACGAAATTTCTAAAAGTAGGGGATACTGTAACATCCGTAAAAAACCGGGTTAACCAAACCCGCTTCGTTTATTAACCGAATATCCAGTTAAAAATTTCGTTGCGTATTTAATGCTCAAATAAATTTTATATAACACATAATTAATAAATATATTAGAATTTAAAATCTATAATTGAAAAATTATAATAAATAATGAAATAAAAATAATATGCTGATGCCGGGTTTCGAACCCGGTTCAGCCGGAAGTCTTAACACACAAACATTCAACCACTCCGCCACTTGACTCACTTGTGCTAACAAATAACATTTATAATAAACCTCGAAGTTGAATTTGGTCACTCAGCACGCCCAAATCACTCTCACCGGAAATCCCGACGAATTCGTCAATCATTGACGTTTTCTTTTGACATAACGGATGCATTTACATCAACGTCGGTTATAACTGAAAAATCTTTAAGTCACTCATTCAAATCGGCAAAAACATAACCGTAAGATTTTGGAATTCGAAACCGAAAATATAATTCAATCTGAGTTATACTTTATTCATCAGTTGAGCTCGCGAGTTTATCAAACTTACACTCTCCAATTCGCTCAGAAAACCTCGCCGCAAGTCGCCGGAATCCTCTGCAAGTTAACCGGAAATTATCAGCGGAAAACCGAATTCATTCCATCCCTTCTGCTTACTCTAAAATAAGATTTTTAGAGCTTAAACCGACATCACCCACACTCACCTTAAACTCCCTGAAGAATCGCAAGAAATACATCGCCGGAATTCTCTGCAAGACGCCGGAAAACCGAGACTTTCTTCAAAACGGTAAGTACCTCGACTCTTTTGGTTTCAATCCATTGTTATACTATTACTAACTTCAATCCATCACCCAGAATCAATCCCAGACGACATTGCCGAATATTCAGCTTTCGCCGGAAAACTTCTGAATTTCCACAATCACGCTGTGAATCGGTATAGTCACCTAAACCTTCTGTTAATCATTGTTTAGTAACTCAATTTCACATCTAATCAATCAAAACTGTTGATTGATCCGAACAGACGGAGTTCACAAACCAGAGCCGACGATCCTTACCGGAGTTCTGAGAAAGACAATCTGTTTCGGTACATTCTTTCCCCAAACCCTCTCTGTTCATCACATTTCAATCACCTATAAGTTCGTTAACTGAATTTAACAAGAAACAGTTGATTAACCGTCATCTGTATCTTTGAACGAAGAAGATGAAGTGGCCTATTGTATAAGATTAATTAAAACAAGACATATAAACGGGTTAGACACACAGTCCAGCGGTGGACTGTGTGCAAACGATTAACACACGTCCCGAGTTCGATCCTTGACACAATCTCATTCTTTGTAATAAAAATGTTCCTTTTTAAAACCGAACCGGGATAACTCACTGAATGATGTTAAGTATAATAAAAACCAGAATATTAACCAGGTTAGACACACAGTCCAGCGGTGGACTGTGTGCAACACTAAATCATAGGTCCCGGGTTCGAGACCTGTTGACGGCACCGGTTCGATACAATTAAAATCTTTTTAAAATAAATGAATTCTGATTAACTTAAATAGTGTATAAATATAATTAAAAACAGAAATATTTCGGGTTTAGACACGTAGCTCAGTTGGTAGAGCTGCGTGCACGCGTACGGGAGGTCACGGGTTCGAGTCTCACTCAGTGCAATTATATACACGACCGAACCGGTCAACGGTCAACAGTCATGGTCAACGGTCAAAGTCAAAAAGTCAACATTTTTTTATTATTTTTATTTATTTATTTAATTTAAAAAATCAATTAAAAATACTTAAAAATAACGTTCTTAAAGTTAGCAAATAGCCTTAAACTCACAAAAATATATCCAAAAATCCTTTTAAAATTGTTAGTAAAATCCACTTATTTACCGTACCTTTTCGTTATTAATTAGGATTAGTTATTCCTCGTCGATCTATCCTCTAAACTCGTGTGCATTCAACATCATCAAGAGAACGCACCCAATGTGAGTGAATCTCTACAAATTCCCCGTTTTAATCACGTTTTTGGGGTGTATCATGTGTCTTATTATTTATTACATTTAAACTATTGTGCATCCATCATATTCATGATCAAATGTGCATTTAATATGTATCAACTGTTTGTGTGGTTAATGTTTAGATTAAATTTATCATTTTCAGTACATACATTATCATAGGCCGCCGCTCCCCATTACATATGAGCGTTGAGCTGTTCCCCATTACATAAATGAGCGTGAACGAGGCGTTGCCAACATACGATCGGCTCCATTTGATCGAGCCTTGATCGCACAGACATTTATCATAGGCCGTCCGTTCCCCATTACCTATGAGCGTGAACGTGACGTTGCCAACATATACAGTATCATTCATGTTATATATTCATGCAAGGTTGTTTGTTATTGTTATTGTTATTGTTATTGTTATTGCATGTTTATTTACGTTTGCTCACATATGATTATTGCACAATTTTCCATAATATATATAACAAGAAATCAGTAATAAATGTTTTCTAACAAGGTTCACTCGCCAACTTTTGTTGATCCAAAAACCATTTTTACATATGATACAGGTGGACAGGATGAAGCAAGGAACACATAGGAAAGTGCCTTAGAAGAAAAATAATGAAGCCTAGAAAGATGTATAGAACATGTTGAACTTGTATGATATGATTGTATGAACTCCTTTAAATTTTAATAATAAATATGAAACATTATAATAAATGTCATGAGCTTTGATGAAAACCCAATCATGCCCCGATCACCTTTTCCGCTGCGGGTCGGGGTGCGACAGATGGTATCAGAGCCACTCCTATGCCGTTCGGGATGTTGGGGCAAAACCTCATCGAGGACGATGAGTCCCTTAGGGGGGGGGTGATTGTAACACCTAATGGCAACCTCCCAAATGTGGGGCAAAAAACCTCATCGAGGATAATGGCAACCTCCTACATGTTGGGGCAAAACCTCATCGAGGACGATGAGTCCTTAGGGGGGTGAATATAACACCTAATGGCATACCTCTTAACATCGTCCGTGGACAGGAGAGATTCCTGGTTCATAAGTAATGCCCTACCTCTAAAATCACCAACGCGTTTTGGGCTTAATGCTAGTGGATGAGAGGAGAACTCCACAGTTAAGCGTGCTCAAGTGGGAGTAGTACTAGGATGGGTGACCTCCTGGGAAGTCTCCACCAGGGCAACCAAAAACAAAGTCGTGAGTTCCTGGATGGGCCACCTATCAAGGGCAAAGCGGACAATATTGGTGATAACGAGGGGCAGGGGTGTTACAATAAGTGCTTCTCTCCTAGGGCATACAAGGTTGGCGGTAGCCCGCCATATTTAACCTATAAAAAAACTTTATATGTTATATATGGCGGGCTCCCGCCACCTGTGTCTTGTATGCACTTTGGAGAGAAGCACCCATCTTCCTCCTACAAAGAAAAAAAATTATAAAAAACATTATCATGATAGATCCTCATAAACAAATCGTTGTATTTATTGTTACAAATTTATATTGTTTATTTTTTATGGATTAATGTTTATCGTTGTAATTTTGTTAGCAAATTTATAATGTTCAGCATATTGCATTCGTATTTGTATCGATTAATAAATTATGGTTAAAGTATTATGTATTTATGATTGATTTGATTGAAAGATTGATAAACTAATAGCTAAAAGATTAATAAAAGTATGTTGGAATTGAACCCTACAAAAGAACAGATGATAGAAAGCCAAAATATACTACAAGATCCAAACAATAATGTAACATCTGCCCAAGTCAAGGTCTGCCGAAGACTACATATCCAAGGTCTGCCATAGCTAAACTATGTTGAAGACAAAGCTCTGCTAAAGACTAATGCTAAAAGGTCTGCCAAGGAAAAGCTCTACTAATGACTAAAGCTAAAAGGTCTGCCAACACAAAGCTCTACCAAGACAAAGCTTTGCTAAAGATCAAAGCTAAAGGTCTGTCAAGGCAAAGCTCTATTGAATACCAATAGAGGATGTATCATCAGTGTTTTCTATTAGTCCTTCCAATAATTAGTGTATAGCAGTGGTTAGCTTAGCAGATGTTATTAATTTGTTATTTTTGTTAAGTGTCACTTTCAGGCTGACATCATAATAAGATGCTCAATGGTTAGGATTGTAGTATAAATAGAACAGTGCTTGTACTGTTCTATTTGATCACTTTCATCGATTATCAATCTAACCTATCTTCCTTACATTTTGTATGAACAAATCAGTGATCTTAGGCTGGGGGGAGATTTGGATTCATATGCATGTAATGATAATTACCAAAGCATGAAAATGAAAACATTCTCTCAACTATTATGAATTAAAGCAAACTTGACATAAATGCCCCCTGAACTTATAAGAAAATAAATACCAGTCCTTGTAATCCTATCCACTGATGATAAACCACTGCTAACACACCAACAGTAGTTGTATAGCAAAACCACTTATTCAACCACTAATGTTATAGTAAACTTTTCTTACACCTGTCATGTATAGAGCCCTTTTCAATACCAAACCTTTTAGTTACAATCTACCTTAAACTGACATATTCTCAGTTACTCTTTTGAGTACCAGGCTTACTTTAACAGCTGTGAAATACTTGTGATATGACGTATGACTCAGTTATGCAATTAAATTACGATAATATTCATGAGATTATGAAACAAAAAGTGATTAGATTGTACAGAATTACTAGTTATTTGCCATCCACTAGTATTTTGTCCTCTGATAGTGTAAAATCCCACTGATCATTCTTCTGTTCAGGATCACTGCTGGCCTCAGCAAAGGTTTGCAAACAACTGTCATCCATTATCAATCAGAGTTTGCACGTGCACAATGTTAGCCATCAGATCTTTTGGAAACCGCTGCCACGTCAGCATTCACTTTTTCCTTTATAAACCCTGTTTCGTCCAAACAGAGTTTCCCCTAGCCGTTTCAATTTCAAAACCAAAAAATCCTCCACAAATTTCTCCATTACTCTCTTCTTCTTTCAAACCCTAAATACTCACTTATTCACCATGACTTCTTATCATCAAAACTCCTAATAAATACCTTCCAATATTCGATAAAACCAACAATAATATTGTGTTTCCCTCCATGATTGATGTTCTACAAACATCATCATACAAAGATGTGTTACTTGCAAAAGCCCAGATCTACTTCAACACCCTCCGCCAGTTTTGGGCAAATGCTAAACTTCAAGTTCAGAACAAAAAGCCCTTTGCCATCACTCAAAAATTGGACAGTTAGTTGTCCAAATCTCTCTTTCTACTATCTCCACCACTTTTGGTCTTAATGACCTTGATGACCGCACATCTTTCTCAAAGAAAGATTTACATGTAGAATTCATAGAGAGTGGATATGAAGATCAGCTTTCACGTATTACCATTTTCAAACAGGAATTTCCCACTGACATGAAATTCTTTTTTCACACCCTTTTATTGTGGCTATCAGCAAAAAAAAACCAATTTCAATGAAATACCTTTGAATATTCGATACCTGGGTTATGTTATTTTAACCAAATCAAAATTTAACTTTTCCCAAGTATTGTTTTCTGATCTGGTTGCTAATTTTAACAATCTTAAAAAGGGTAAAGCTTTCTTGAGACACCCTAGGTTTTTGAGTTTCTATTTACAAAAACAAGTTTCTGAGTCTGATTTTAAACAAGGTGTCATCTGTGAAGTTGGCAGCCTGAATCATGAAACTTTTACTAGACTCTCGATTCAAAAACCTACGGTGTTGAAAACTAAAGCAACAGAGACTGAGCAGATTTTGAAAACTTCTACAACCACTGCTCCTTCCTCTTTTGCTAAACCCACTGCTACTGGTAACCACAACACTACAACCAGTGTTGTGCAATCCCCACCAGTTAAACACAAAAAGAAACCAACCAAATCCACCAAGCCCACCAAACACCCCAAAAAGGTAGCTCTCGAAGATGATATCCCAGATGTCTTACCTTTGACATCACAAAAGTCACTTACAACCACTGCTTCTACTTCCTCACAACAGATGGTTCAAAGATATCCACCATCACAAGCTCCTCTTGTTTCCTCACAAAAGGAAGAAGTTGTAAGCACAGGGACACCACATTATGATGCATATGTTTTGTTGGTCCCCTAATCCGTATGGATCTTCACAGAATCATCTATCCAATCTAGAGTGCGGAATCCTCTAGATCAGATTATCACAGAAAAACAAACAATATCAAGAACATGAACAATCACTTTCAATCTATCTTTTATTGATTATCTAACACGAATGTTTACAATCAATTCAAGACTCACAAGAAATCTCTCAGCCACTCTCTGTAGATTACTCGCGCCTCTCTCTACTCTGTTCCCCTTTGCTTCTCTTTTGCATAACCAAAACCCTAATGCACAACATGTATATATACTACATGTCTGCATACTTGGCTTTGGACTAGGCTAGGCCATTCTCAAGCCCATTACAAGTCTAAACATGCTAAACACAAATGCTAAGCCCAATACAAAATATCCAAAGAATAAATTATTAAACTATTAAGTTGTTGTCATAAAATATGCACCAACATGTTTCACTTGAGCATTTGTTCTCTAGCCCCTCTCCCAGGGCTATGTCTCTTTCTACTCCCTTACCCACTTCTCCAATGCCACCCATTTTCATACCTTTTCTGGAAGCAATAGAGAAAAATCAGGCACTTAGCAGTCCCTCTCACTCACCATTAAAGAGAGTAAACTTCCACACTTGACTGCATGTGATACAACTCTATATGCTAGCCCATAAGCAATTGAGGAGGTTACACCCCAGGAGTTACATGTAACTCTTGGTGGTAGTTCAAGTGAAGCAACTACTACAACTGATGCTACAACAATGGCTCAATTGGAAAGTGGTTACATACATAAGAATTCCTTGAAGGCAACAACTGCTGAAACTACTACAGTAACTTCAAACCTAGTTGGAAGTCCCCAGAACAAAGAACAAGGGTATTTGGGTCTGATACTATGGAGTTTACTCCGGTAGAAGATCCAAATACAACTACCTCTCGTAGGAATTCAGATGATCCTATTAAATTAGGTGATGAATTAAGGTATAAAGAATTGACGGAGAGGATGTCATCCTAGGAATAATCAATTGATGGCATCAAAACCATGATGAAGCTACTCCTACAAAACTCCCAAACATCAACCATCCTCCACACCGAATGCTGATGAGCTATGGAAGATTCTCCAACCAGTCTTCCTAGCTAAGAGATAATTAGACCATTTTCAGCATGAAGTACAAATGCAACTCGTCAGCAACATGGTCGAGGCTAGATATAAAGATACTAAAGTTGATATTAAAGCCATCAAAGACCACTTGTTACAAACCATTGGCTCTGCCCCGGTTATCATTCTTGTTGATGATGCCAAAAAGGGGGAGAAAGATTCCTAGAGAAAGTTGCAACCTGATTCCTAAGTTAAATCACAGGTGCAACAATAGCCAGCAACAACCACAACCTTTGCTAAGCATCCAAACATCTTTGGGCAAAGAAATTGATGAGACATTAAACAAAGAAGCTGAAAGGATTGCTATCGAAAAGCAGAAATGACAAGATACACTTGAAGCCAAAGCTTTAATGCTTATTGAAGAAGAAAAGGCTAAGCAGATGGAGAAGGAAGATATTGGTACTTCAAGGCAAAGAAGGTCTGCTAGAAAGCAAGACAACCAACTCCCATCCTTTCTATAACCACTGCTGAAACCACTGCTCAGGTATCGTCTGTCACTCTCACCACAACAGCTATTAGAACAGATGTTGTAATAGTTGATGCTGGAATAAAAGATGCTCCAGCAGATGTTGTTCAAACCACTGCCATGATCACCTTCCCAACCACAACTGAACCACTGATCTCCAAGACTTGTTGAATCTTGAACTTGAAAGGGATGTAGAAGACATGATTGCCCTAGACTTTGAACTTCGGTTCAAAGGCCAAATAAGGGAATTATTGATGAAAAATAAAGATCAGTAATAAAGTTTAGTTTTGGCATTATCTGTTCTTGTAATGTTTAGTGTATAGCATGTAATCATAATTACGAAAGCATGTAATGTTCTTGTAATCAATCTAACCTATCTTCCTTACATTTTGGAATCATATGTGCCTGTACTGTTCTATTTGATCACTTTCATCAATTATCAATCTAACCTATCTTCCTTACATTTTGTACGAACAAATCAGTGATCTTAGGCTGAGGGGGAGATTCTGAGTCATTGCAAGTAATCATAATTACAAATGCATGACAATGAAAACAATCTCTCAACTATTATGAATTAAAGCAAACTTGTCATAAATGCCCCCTGAACTTATAAGCAAATAAGTATCAGTCCTTGTAATCCTATCCACTGATCAGAAACCACTGATGTAAACCACTGCTAACACACCACAGTAGTTGTATAGAAAAACCACTTATTCAACCACTGACTCACTAACCACTGGTGTTATAGTCATCTTTTCTTACACATGTCATGTAGAGCCCTTTTCAATACCAAACCTTTTAGTTACAATCTACCATAAACTGACATATTCTCAGTTACCATTTTGAGTACCAGGCTTACTTTAACAGCTATGAAATACTAACTTTTTCAAATACTAACTCCCTATGTCAGAGAATCTTTTGATTTTTTACTGCTGTCCTTTAGATTTTTTGCTACCTAACTTATCAGTTGTGCTATTACAGCTGTAAAGCAAACAATGCCATGTGAGTGGTAAAGCATGCTTGGAGCTCTATAAATCTATAAGACTCTACAATCACTCCACATCACAGTCCAGAGTGCATTGTTTCTCGGCTCTACAGCTGAGAATAGCTTCATGGAATGAACAACTAAAGCAAAAGAATATTTAAACCTACAACCGTAAGTTAATCTCAGTCTAACTAAATCCGTATCAAAATCTTCCATCAATTAATAAACCTTCAAAGGATCAACCTAACAAGTTCTTTTTTACTTTGTTTCAGAATATCAATACCTTGCATTGTTTCTCAGCTCTTTACATCTAGGGGTTGCATTGTTTCTCGGCTTTTCTACTTCTGGGTCTTGCATTGCTGTAAGCTTCTCGCTTTTATTGGTTGTTTTGTAACTTTTAAATGTTATAAACATAGGTATAACAATGTTTATTTATTAGTTTTTGTAATTAATATCTTTATACAGTTGTAATTAGAAATAATACTTATAAAAATTTAAATGTGAAGGTAATTTATAAATCTTTAAATTTTTCTTTATATATAACAAAAATATTTTTAATTTCTTTAAAATTGATTTTCAGTTCACAATTCACTCAAACACATATCAATTGAGAGCTATGGGTGGTGGTTATCCAATTCAAGTTGAACCACAAGAATCTTCAAAGAATGGACGATCATCCCGTTGTAATATAAACTTTCAAGTTTCAAACCCTCCTTCCGTGACAAACCCTCCTCTGGTGACAAACCCTTAACATGATGATCCATTTTTTTTACAGATGAAGAGTTGAATTGGGCATATGACTATACCTTTGTTCAACTACAATTATGTGGACTACGAATTGGGCAGGGCATCACCGTCCGGTGACAAACACTCCTGTACTGCCACAACATCGTCCACCTTCAAACCACCCTCATGTGGAAAACCCCAGTCAAACACAAGAACTACCGAGTTGGGCTGAAGGGTACAAAACTGACCTTGGGGCGGAATACGAAGGAGAAATGGAAGGTACCAACTATCGATCGATGAGGTTTGCAACAATGACAATGACAACATTAAAGGAGAAATGGAAGGTACCAACAATTTATTATTCTTTTGAGTGACGATCATAAAAATACCTTAATGCATTTTATTTTATTAACTGTTGTTTTTAAAATATCTTCATCGTTCAGAGGCTAACACACAAAGTGGTAGAACAACCGTGGCTATGCGAGAGTACTACTTTTACAAGTTCCAGATTCGATCTACTGAAAACGTGCTTCTGTTTTGTGGTAGACTACTACAACAGTTTGTGGTAGATGTTTACATAAAGATTGAGATTTCACGTTTAGAATTTAGTGAGAGAAACCAGGCTAAGATACGGGCCGACTTATACCAAGGTATTATGGATTGCGTCAATGATGGTGAGGTTCATGCAAACGGAGTCAGAAAAAGAATCGTGTTGCATGCATCTTTCATCAGAAGGCCTCGCGACATGTGACGTCGGTTTCTAGATGCGTTGACTTTAGTTCAAGATGACGGCAAGCCTGATATATATTCCTTACATTGGCGTGTAATCCTAAGTGGCCTGAGATATGTGATAATCACATGTTGGTCAAACGGCACAAGATCGTCCAGACCTTTTTTCAAGAGTGTTTCGGGCTAAATTAGAAGATCTTAAGGAACAACTCTTCAAGAAACATATCCTCAGGGAAGTTAAAGCATACACTTATATCATCGAATTTCAAAAGCGTGGTTTGCTGCACGCACATTTTCTCCTTATCATGTACCCGCAACACAAAATCAATAACGCGGACCATCATGATAAGGTTGTGTGTGCTGAGATTCCTAAAAAACTAAGACATCCCTAATTACATGAGATTGTTGTGAAGCACATGATTCATGGCCCTTGTGGCAGTTTACGATTAAGCAGTCCTTGTATGCAGGGTGATCCTAATATTTGCCGTTTTCGCTATCCTAGACAATTTAATGAAGAGACAACACAAGGAGAAGATGTATATCCGTTGTATCGAAGGAGAGACACCGGAATAGAAGTGGACGTACAAGGAAAAACACTTGATAATAGATGGGTATCCCATATAACCAAGGCTTTGATGATGTTTAACTGCCATATCAATGTTGAAGTTTCCTCAAGTATATAATTTGTGAAATATCTTTTCAAATATGTTTATAAAGGACTTGACAAACAGGTTATTCAAGTTGATCAAAGTGAGATAAAGAGATTTCAGGATGCACTATACATATCGCCCCTAGAGGCTATGTGGCACATTTTTTCCTTCTCTCTTTCTCAAATCTTTCCTTCTGTTCTAGCCTTACAACTTCACTACCAAATAATTAGATGGTTAGATTTAGAGATGATGAGATAATGTCTAATATTGTTGATAGGGAAAGGGATAAGAGCCATGCTAACAACATTTTTTGAGAAAAATAGAATGGATGAAACAGCAAGGGTATATTTTTATAAAGATTTTCCAAAACACTTCATGTGGAATGGAAGCACGTGCCGTTGGAATCGTCATTTCGGTAAAAAAAAGAGGTCGTATCGTTTCCGCTAATCTAGCCGAATGAGAAAGGTATTACTTACGCCTACTTTTGTCAAATGTCAAAGGGCCTACTTCTTTTAAACATCTTTGCACAGTTAATGGTCAAAGGCATGAGACATTTCGAAAAGCAGCTCTTGAGTTAGCCTTAATAGAAGACATGAATATCTATCATAATGTCTCAAAAAATCCTCGATATTCCAGTTTCCCAATGCTCTTAGAAGATTATTTGCGACCAGAATGTTTTTTTACCAACCTGGAGATATTCGAAAGTTATGGAATGACCACTTTGATTCACTTTCTGAAGATCATCGGTTACACTGTCAAAGTATCTAACAAGTTCAAAATGTGGTTCTTACCAAAATTAGTGTCTTTCTACAATCAATGGGTAAAAATATCAATGAATTCGACCTTCCTAAGATAACAGATGATGTTAACTTACAGGATGTAGGTTATCATGAGTTACAAGATGTGAGAGGGGATCAGCTCTCCTCTTGTGAGCACTGGACCGATTCGACTCAGCTAACAGAGGTGGAATTCATTGCTTGCGAGTTGGACAAACAAACAATCAAGTGTGCTGCTTAAACTCCTTCGCTTTGTATATTAATAAACGTGAAAGTTACAGACGAGTAAACAACTGGACAGGGCTTTGTTGTAGTCACACACCAACAGATTACACACCACACTCAAGCTCCACTATTTATAGGCCAACATGGCTCGCACAAGGAGTGAGGTTGTTGGCTCGTGCGAGTGGTTGCTCGTACAAGTGAAAGATGTCACTCGTACGAGCCACATAAGCTCACTCGTACGAGCCATATACAATACATATAAAAATGACATTCTAAGCCCTATTTACGCAACTGGCATATCCTAGACGTAGGCGATAGACATTATGCACCAACAAACTCCCCCTTGGATGTTGCCGCAGTCTTGGATAGTCTTCAAAAATTTCTTCAAAATCTTCAAAAAAAATGTTTGACTTTTATCGTCCAAAGAAATGTTTTAGTGTCCTGTGAAGCTCCTCTGAAGATATCGCGTTTGGTCAGTAGGAGGAGGCCGATTGTACGTGTTTCCAAACCGAAAGCTTCTCAGAGATGCAATCCTAGCTCTCTCAACAATTCTTTCATCATTCTTCTTTTTCTTCCGTTGCTCCTTCTCTTCCAGCTTTCTCCATGAAGTGTTCCATGTTGTTCCTGAGTGTATATCGTTAGCGAAACAAACATTAACAAGCTTATTGAATTGCAGCGCCTGCTCTTTATCTCTCTCCTCATAACTGATCTTGCTGTAGAATAAACATTCTATATCCTTCTTTGAGAAGTTAACTAGCCACATTGGGTCTAGTACTCAAAAATCGTCCAAGAATCTTCATCCGGTTGGACACAAATAACAGCTTCACCTGTGCTTGAATATAGTGCCACCATTTGAAACACTTGAAGAAATCTTGCTCCATTTTAATCAGAGGCATGTTTTTCATCACTCTTGGCCTCTTAACAATTAACGTCACATCCTTCTCTTTGGTAACTAGATCAATCTTTATGACTCTTTTGGGGATATGTGGCTTCCAATGTCTAAAACCATGAGTAGCTTCCAGCTTTATCAGTTTCCATAGCCGCTGGTCATGAAATTTTATCTTAAGATTAATCATCTTTGACTGTACCAGTTCTTTAATATCACAGAACGGCAAGGTCTTTATATTGCTCATGTCTCGGAAGTATTGGAGCCATACTCCCTCTTTATCGCATATAAGCCAAGTTCCTCGATCCATTCCCAGCTAATGATGTCCCCCAGAGAAATATCAGCATCACGCGTGAAGAATGCCAGAGGTCATTTGAATTTATGTTCCTCTGGTAACTCCTTAAACCACAATTTCCTCATCTCAACTATCTCTTCTTTGGATAAACGTTTAGGCACCGTTCCCTGTTTCACAACCTGTAATACTTTACGCTTCAACAAATCATCACTTTCGGCTACAAACATCTCACTAAAGGTTGGGAAGTCATCCGTACCCTCTCCGACAATATTTGATGAGATCATGATGCATGTTGATAATGAACTTCCACGTGTCTTTTTTATTGATTGTCTGGGTGGAACTGGAAGAAACAGTTTTGTACAAAGCTTTGCTTGCTGAAATTCGGTCACGTATTCTTATTGTTCTCGCAACAGCTTCATCAGGTGCTGCAGCTAATAATATGTCAGGAGGTAGAACAGCTCACTCGAGATTCAAGATTCCTATTAATCTTGAAAATAATTCAATGTGCAATATCAAAAAACAGAGTGGGGCTGCTAAACTAATTCAGTCTACCAAAATTTTCATATGCGATGAAGCGTCGATGGCGAAACACAGGCGATAGAGGCAATTGATCGTACATTGCAGGACATTATAGGTGTTAGTCTCCCATTTGGTGGGAAGATAATGGTTATGGGAGGTGACTTTAGACAGGTGTTGTCGGTTATTAAATGTGGCACTCGAGCACAGATTGTAGACTCCAGCCTACGAATGTCACCACTTTGGTCTTTGACTAAACAGATGCGGTTGACCATAAATATGAGAGCGTTGAAAGATCCATGTTTTTCTGAATTTCTTTTAAGAGTCGACGATGGAACTGAAGAACCAATCGAAGGACACTATATCCGCATACCAGATGACATGACAATTTTGTGCAACAATAGAGAAAACTCTATAAAAGAATTGATCAACGCAATCTTTCCATCAATTGAAGATAATGTATATTCTTCAGATTATATAATCTCTAGAGCAATATTGTCCACTAAAAATGAGAGTGTTGACGAGATTATTAATCAAATGATTGACATTTTTCAAGGGGAGGAAAAAGTGTATTACAGTTTTGACAAAGCTGAAGACGATCAGCACAACTTATATCCGATCGAGTTCTTAAACAGGCGTTGAACCCAATCCGGCGCCCCAACCCACACACCACACCCACACCACACAGTCTTAAAGAAGTTTGTATGGGATGTTAACTCAATTAGACTAAACCTTAACTGTAACTTCACGTCGTCATCATAACTCTTAATTTGATTGATGAAATGTCTCACAGAGACACAGTTGTTTGGAACACAATGCTCGCTTGTTATACCCATCTAGATCTTTACCAAGATGCTCGGTTACTGTTTCAAGAAATGACCGGAGTTAGCAACACAAAACCTGATCGTTACTCATTTACCGCAACTTTGAGTGCGTGTGCAGGCTCGTGTAAGTTCCACGATGGACAAAGTATTCATGGTTTAGTTGTTTCTGTGGGTTATTTCTCTTCAGTTCCGGTGAATAATGCACGGATTAATATGTATGCCAGTGTTTCAGCCCTTGTAGTGCTCATAAAGTATTTGAAGAGGTTGAGTTCAGAAAGAATGTCTCATGGTGTTCGTTGTTTATTGCGTATGTTCACACTAATCACTTTCAGGTTGCCAAAATGTTTTTGATTCCATGACAAATAGGGTGAACATTGCGTGGAATACTATGATTGCTGGTCATGCTCGGCATGGCAACGTTGATACTTTTGTGGATTTGTTCAAGAAGTGTTGATACAGTTTTGTGTCTGTCGCTTGTTCTTAATTACAATTGTAATTGTACGGTCTTTGCTCAAGTGTCTGTATAGGTTTGGTCGTGTCGAATAGATCCAGATATCCTTCTATCTTGATCTACTATGACATCTTAGCTTGTCTATGTTAATCAGTTGCATGTGTGCATACTGATAAGTCTTGGAAACGTCAAGTCTACGCACGTTCTCCAACAATGAGAATTCTGTGCGAGTCATATATTTCGTACGAAACAAAGAGTATTTCGTATGAAACAAGCATTTCGTACGAAACACTGACTCGTACCAAATTCTGGTGATGTGTTTCTTGTGAAATATTGTGTTCAGTATGTCTAGATCCGTGGTTCATACGAAATATCTAGGCAGACACTATAAAAGCAACATGCACCTCTCAGTGAGGGTTAGCTAGTTGGTCAGACCAGAGAACTTGTTACCCTTTGAGTTGGTTATCTCTGAAGACGAAGACACAAGAACACAACAAGTTTGTTTGAGTCATACGAGCATTGTGTGTATATGTTTGTACTTGTTCTCAATCATTAATCAAGATAGTGAATCTTTGGTTACCCCGTGTTCTTTACTTTGCCTTGGTTGCATGCACACTTGGATTCCGCACTTGTGTGTGTGTCCTACGAACAAGGAACTGGTTTAACACCATCCGCAGGTGGACCTACAAGTGGTATCAGAGCTTTATCTCTTTCCTTGTTCAAAACAGGGCTTAGTTGTGTCTGAGCTACTTTGAAGATTTCTGAAGTGTTCTTGAGCCTCTAGCAGAAAACTTAGTTTATGGATAGATAACTAACTTAAAACTTGGTTAAACTCTGTTGCATGCAGAAAATTTTATGGTAATATTTTTCTGAAGAACACCCTTGAAGAAGAAATCTGCAAAAATTTGAATCTGATTAGTTTGGTAGGGTTGACATTTCTGACTTGGATCTGGACTTGGACTATTGACTGTTAAAAATCTGTGTTTTAACTAAAAGTGGGTAAGACAACAGGTAATTTCAAAAAAGCAAGTCTACACAAGAAAGGAAATTTCTCACCAAACCATCTCTAAAAAGATTCCTCTGAAAAACGCTAAACAAAACAGTTTGTTAGACTGAAAATATTCGTGCGAATCATCTGACCCGCACGAACCACCTAATCCGCATGAAACATCCTTGTTTCATGCGAAACAATTGTCTCGCACGAAACTGTTTTTGATTGTTTTTCGTGTTTTTCAAAGCTTTGTGATTTTAAGAATTTGTCATATTTTCAAATCTAAAAATTTTAATAGGGAATTATAATTTTGAAACTTTAAACCTTTAAATTTTCATTAAACAAGAAAATATAATGAGTTCTAACCCGTGGGATTGGAGTTGTTCAAGCTCAAATCAGGGGTCTTCGCAAAGCTCCGCAACATCATGGGTAAAATCTTTGAAGCCACAACATACAACAATGATTTCTGCAAATCAATGGGCGTGTGTTGCGAATCAAAATATCCAAACTCTGCTAATGAGCGAAAGTGAAACAGGGAGTAATAACCGACCGCCGAAATTAAATCACATGAACGATTATCCTTCATGGAAAAGTCGTTTTCATACGTATGTTCTCGGTCAAAACACGTAATTGTGGACGTGTTTCACTACCCCCTATAATGAAGCACTTTAAGAAGCTGGATCAAATCCAACCTCATTGGCCAATCTAGTCGAAAGTGACAAGAATGCTTACGATCTAGAGAAATAGGCATTTGCTATCCTCACTCAATCTCTGCATAAAGACATTTATCATTAGTTTGTGTATTGTACTACAATGAAAAATTTGTGGACACTTTCGAAGCAAGAGGTGAAGGTAACCCTGCTACCAGGAAGATTGGGCATGATCTGCTCAAGAAAGAGTTTGAAGGTTTCGTGTTCATGGAGAACGAAACCTTGAATGATATGACCACTCGATTTTATCATCTTCTCAGTGAGATGTACTCATATAAAGTGTTAGCAGCACCACAAGAAATTGTGATGCGATTTGCTGATGCTTTACCACCAAAATGGGGTCAATTTATTGATCTTTTAAAACATACAGGTGTTTTGGACTCAATAAGTATTTATGAATTTGTGCAGAAACTGGAGAACAAGAATGAAGAAGAACTCCGGAAGGCACAACGAGTCTCTGCTCCACAAAACCCTGAAATGTATTTTGGCGGTATAAATGCAGGTACAAGCTCAAGTCAACAACCGAAGCTGCAAACCGCGTTTGTGTCAAACGTGAACCCTTTTCTACCCCAGTCTGTCCAATCAAGTTAATCTACAGGTTCGAGTAATCAAGCCTATGGACAGACTTTTGATCTGAAAGCCTTCCTTCCATAGCCAAGGGATTTAGTGCATAAAGCTCCACAGCAAGCTCCTCAACAAGCTTTCTATGGAAGCAATAGTCAATCAGCAAATCCCAACACTGTCAAACTTGACACGTCAAATCTCTCCAAAATCAACGTAGAAGTTGCACAGGAACATGCAGAACTTCTAAATATCATGGTCAGTTCATATTGTGGTTTAGTTGTAGGTCAAATAGGGAACATCAATTTGATAAACGAAGACTATGAACAAATTGACCGAGATGAAATGGAGCTGATGGACATCAAGTGGGCATTTGCAAGCGCTATGAGAAGAGCGAAGGATTATATGAGAAGAACGGGTAGAACCAGTTTGGAAAGCAAGAATGATACAAAATACGGCTTTGACAAAACCGCCGTCACTTGCTTCAACTGCGGAGAAAGAGGTCACTTTAAGCGGGAATGCACAAGACCCATCAAGGAAGGAAATCCCAACCCCTTTCGTAATCAGTCTCAACCATCTAACACAACACAGCACAATAACGAAAGAAGAATAGTAGCTGGTGGCAACTCTAACAACACCAATCAATCAGGACCTTCAAACACGCACAGAGCTATGGTAGTTCAGTCTGATGAAGGATGCGATTGGTCAGTACAGTTAGGAACAGAGAACAACAGAAGAATGCATGCTATGCAAGGATCATGGATCAAAACAAGCATGATCACAGCATCAACACTCAAAATAATGATCATACATCTAGGATGCTGGTAGTTCTGATGAAGAATGTTCAAGTTCAGATGGTTATGAGTCTGTTTTTGATGTGAAGAAAGGAAGTAAAGCTGAGGTTGAAGAGTTGCTGAGTGAGCTAAGATGTTGAAGAGTGCAAAGGTAAGTATGATGAGGAATGCAGAAGCTGCGGAAAAAGAGACAGAGGCACTCTCTACGGATGGTGCAGCTTTTCCTCATCACACTGCCTTTATGGCAAATGTTGAAGGTTCTTAAAAACAGGTAAATTTTGACCCTCCTACTGTTTGCAATGACTGTGTTGAGTTGAAAATAAAGTATGAAACCGTCAACAGTCATAATCAGAATTTAGTTGTTGAACTATCAAAATGCAAAGAGGCGAATTTGGCGCTAACTAGAAATGAAAAAGAATTCAAATCTGTTATAGAAAGCCTTAAGAAAAGTGTTTCTGAATTGACAAAAACAGTTTTGAATAAACAAACAGGAATTAATAACTACATTAATCTCCTAGAAGAAACAAAGAAAGAGTTAGCCATCGCCAAATGCGAATATGATTCGATCAAACGCAAATTGGAAAGTTATTCTAACTCCTAATATGTGCTTGATCATATCATTGAAGTTCAAACACTAAAGGGAGATGCTCAATGCATAAGGTATAATTCGTGTCCACCCCTAATGAAACACAACTATAACAAAATGCCTGATGAAGAAGAGATGCCTCGTTTTGAACCCTCTGTACCTTTGAATCCTGAGGAATTCGCAGCAGGGTTAGGGTTCAAACTAGGCAATTCCTCTCAAGAACCTAGCAAGTCAGAAAGTTCATCATCTGATGAAGAAGAGGATGATACATCAGATGATGAATCAGGAAATGATAATCAGGATTAGCCTCTTGATGAAAGGAAAAGAGTAGAATCTTCTGCTACTCCTAGTACTCAATCTGTTGAGAATTAAGAGACTGTTCCTAAGAAATCTTTGAAGACAAGTGTGTCTACACAAGAAGTAGATGATGTGTTGTATATCTTGGTTGGAGATAAGAAAATCTATTCAAACAAAGATTTTCCAATTAAAAACGTAAATCCAATCTCTATAGATTAGGTGTTTGAAAAGTCAAAAACCAAACCTCTAGAGAAGAAAAAGCCCACCAAAACATAACCATTATCCGCTTCAAAAGAAAAAGAATGGAAGCGAGTTGAAAAGCCCACAACTTCTCAACCGAAGGTTGAAGAAAAAGGCTATCGTTACCAGAAAAAGGCTAAAACTGTTAAATTTGTAAGTTCTTAAGGTACCGATAAAGTCGAAACTTTTCAAGGAAAATCTAATGTTGATTTTGTAAAGAAAGTTAAGATTTTGAAAAGAAATAGTCAAAACAATTACACCCAATGCACTGATGGATGTAATGAAAATGAACCCAGTACCTCAGGATCCACAAATTCAACATCAAGTCGAGAAACACCATCTCCTAGTTTTGTTGAAAGGATAACTTGTTTCAAATGTGGAGATTTTTGCCACATTATAAAGGATTGTCAAAATCCAGCCAAATCAAGATGTATAGAGAAAGCCACTCATGAACCAACTTGCAAACGTAAATCTGCTTCTCAAACACAAGATAAACGAATTACTAAAGATCAAAAAGAGAAACAAAAACGTAAACAAGTAAAAGCAGTTGAGAAAGCTTTAAAATCGGATTCTTCTAAAAAGGATCAAAGATCTTCAAAGTCAATAAAACCAGACACTGTTAAAACTGTAAATAATAGTAAATCTGGTAACAAACAAGGATATTGGAAACAGAAGACCAATAATGGTTCAAAAGGAGTTTCTGAGTTTGTTAATCATCAATAAATTGAGATTACAGTTCTCGGTGATAAGGGACGACCCAAGACCACTAAGGCTTGGGTCCCCATTTCAAACTAATCTTGTTTGTGCAATGTGCAGGGTGTTCCAGGAGGAACTGTAAACAGTCATTGGATTGTTGACAGTGGAGCATGAAGGCACATGACGGGCGACTTGCGGCTCCTATATGATGTGAAAAGTATTAGGGGTGGTTATGTTGCTTTTGCTAGTGACAAAGGTGGATACATCACTGGAGAAGGAATGGTCTCCAATGGTGTTGTGAGCTTCGACGAGATCAACTATGTGCGGCAAATTGATCACAATCTTCTTAGCATTTCTAAAATCTGCGACAAGAAGTTCACGGTACATTTTGATGATGATGGATGTTATGCGCTGAAGCCTGGATTCAAGATCCCCAAGGAATGGATTCTCCTGTCGGCTCCAAGAATGAGAATTTTGTGCGAGTCATAGATTTCATACGAAACAAAGAGTATTTCGTACGAAACAAGCATTTCATACGAAACACTGACTCGTACCGAATTCTGGAGATGTGTTTCTTGTGATATATTGTGTTCAGTATGTCTAGATTCGTGGTTCGTACGAAATATCTAGGCAGATACTATAAAAGCAGACATGCACCTCTCAGTGAGGGTTAGCTAGTTGGTCAGACCCGAGAACTTGTTACCCTTTGAGTTGGTTATCTCTGAAGACGAAGACACAAGAACACAACAAGTTTGTTTGAGTCATACGAGCATTGTGTGTATATGTTTTACTTGTTCTCAATCATTAATCAAGATAGTGAATCTTTGGTTACCCCGTGTTCTTTACTTTGCCTTGGTTGCATGCACACTTGGATTCCGCACTTGCGTGTCTCATATGAACAAGGAACTTGTTTAACACCATCCGCAGGTGGACCTACAAGAAGATGCTCGCAGAATCGTGTGACCAAGATCAGTGGACGTACAGTGCTCTCATGAACGCTTCTACTGAATCCCAACAATATTGTGTCGGTTGCATGGTTCATGCTTGCATCGTTAAGAAAGGCTGGAGTTCTACAGTCGAGGTTAGCAACTTGTTAGTGCACTATTCGTGTGGACCATAGATAGAAATTTAATTGTACGTGTAATGTCTATTGTCTTGAGTCTGTATTATACCAGACAGAGGTTTCACTAGTTTATGTAGGATTGGATCGAATGGGTTAGGATTTGGTACCATGCGTAGAGAGGGGATATGATCAGGTATGATGTCATTCTACATGATGACATCATAACCTTTACATCATCATACCCTTCTAATATCATCATCATCATTTAACGTTGAAGATGTAACAATTCATGTCAACATTTGCATGGAAAAAGGAATTTGTATGCATGGAAATTATACAGATCACACGAAGTTAAACAGAGGTGGCCAACACTTCGTACAAGCAGATCTACACGGTTCCGATCTAGATTAGGTGTTTTTGTGTCGTAGAGTCTGTCCGGTTGTCGTTAGAACGTAATAAACGATTGATTGTCACGATTACGGTTCGGTTTATCGGATTCCGCACGTTAAACCGAATTAAACGCAGATCTTGTGTTCTTCAGTGAACCAATCCGGACCTACACTACTCGATTCTAAGCTTCTATACACAAATCTGTAGTCCTGCTGAAGTGGTGAAGATGTTTAAGTCGATGAAGACTCTAACCCAAGTTTCTTTGAATACGATAATCGATGCTCAAATGAAAATCGGAGATACCCACAAAGCAGTTATCGCGTTTCAGCAAGCCCCTGAAAGGAATGTTATTTCATGGACTTCAATGATAACAGGCTATGTTAGAAATGGAAATGCTGAGGAAGCAGTAGCTTATTTTGTAAATATGTCAAAAAGCAGCCTCCGGCCAGATGATTTTTCACTTGGAACAGTTTTACATGCATGTTCAGTCATGGCAACACTAGGGCCTGGTAAGATGATCCACAGTCTTGCAATAGTCCACAGTTTTCATGGTTATGCTTATGTAGGAAATGGGTTGGTTAACATGTACGCAAAATGCGGACACATTGATAGTTCAAAGCAATCATTCAATGACATTATGAAGAACGATTTGGTTTCATGGAACACGATGTTGATTGCCTACGGTCTTCACGGTTAGGGCGAAAAAGCCCTAAAGATTTATGAAGAAATGTTAGCATCGGGTTTGAAACCGGATAAAGTGACCTTTATAAGCCTGCTAATGACTTGTAGCCATTTGGGGCTTATCGACAAAGGCCGGGCTCTTTTCAAATCCATGAGTCCGGTTTACGGGATTGTTCCAGAAACAGACCATGTGGTATGTGTGGTGGATATGCTTGCTCGAAGAGGGTACTTCGAAGAAGCACGGGAGATGGCCAATAGATATAGGACACGTGGCATGACTGGTGGGTCGAGTGAAGCTGTTTTTGGAGTGTGTTATCCACATGGTGACATATTGATGGCGACCGAGTTGGGGGATGAGTTGAGTGCGTTGGCACCTGAATGTGAAATGAGTTATGTGGTTCTTTCAAATTTGTATTGTGCAAGTGAAAAGTGGAAAGAAGCCGAGTTGGTAAGAAAACAGATGGCTGATTATGAAGGGAAGAAGACGTCTGATTGTAGCTGGATCGAAGTTAAAAACAAGGTGTTGGCTTTATGTGAATATAAGGAAGAAATCTCTTCTACTATATACTTGCTTGAATACCAGTTGAAGAATCCATGATCATGAATTAAGTAAACGGTGATATATACTTTCATTCTCTTTTGTTTGGTGTGCGGCGCTACGAGACTTTTAGGTCCCAAAGGCCGAGATGCGTCTCTACATGTGTTTACATATTGACCTTTTTATTAAGTAAACCTTTTGTAAATTCTTCATCCTTTTTGTTGTTTTTACATTTTAGCCTCTTGCAGTCTCTAATTTTGAACGAGAAGTTCATGCGCCGCTTAAAGCCCCTGAGGTGTTTCCCTGCTCGCCTTGCATGCCTTTTAAAAACAAGTCGACAGTTACATGTTTCCTGTGTACCTTTTAAGCAACAATCAAGCCTACTGTCAATTTCATTCTTTGGTACTTGCACAGCTGGTCAATTATTTGTTGCAGTTTTTTGTAAGTTAAAATGAATTGATATCTGACTCTTCTAAAGTCCATCCAACTTTTGATATAGGATAATTAGGATTGAGCATTAATATCCATGTGGCAATTATCCTTAAGCAAGCACTCAGTCTTATCTTAGGCAAAGGACCAACAAAGGTAATTAATTGTGTTATTTTGTGGACTTACGGTTATGAATAGTGTTTTAAAAAAAAAATTAGTTTCTAGGAGAATTTGGAGATTGAAATGTATGATTTATATTGTTTTAAGTGTTGTTATTCAGAATTGAATGGAAGTAACATATTAATTTTGATCAACATTCCCAAAAAATATAAACTTGTGTTATAATTTGTTTCTCAAAATTACCCCTCATGAAAATTTTCTGTGACATTTACTGCTAATCAATGTAACAAGCCTGCGGTTTTGTCATCTGAAACGAAGTGATAGCGCTGACTTTCTGTCATTGCTCAATATGGATTAGACTTGATCTACATGCCGGAGATTATGATGTGGGAATACTTAACACACTTTGTTCAGTTGATGCACATGTGCCAACTGACACTGCTGATGCGTGATGCAGTTTGATGTGGTTTCCTATACAGTTAACCAATATTTGGAAAAACGCAATAGGTCTACGTTATCAAAATCTAATTAAATAATTTTAGATATTGAACAAATTTAACTAGAGATAATCTAATTCAACCAGATATGACTAGAGTATCTTATATTTTTTTTTGTTTAAAAAATAAGTTAAAATTTTTACTATAAAGAAAGGTAAAAGAAAAAAAATATTTTAGGAGGGAAAGTTAGGAAAAAAGATTATTAAAAGTCTTGTTGCTTCCATTATAAAACCAATAGGAATTTAAAAAGAGTGAAGCAGAGATTTAAAAAGATCAATTCAAACAGCAAACCGGCTGCATCCAACTTGCTGGTGCGGTTTCTCATTTCTTGGAACTCAGAAGAAGATGTAGAAGATTTCAGGAGGCCGAATAATACGACAAAAAAATCATGGGGTTTGTAGTTTACTAATATAATAAGCGGGCAACATTAATGGTGGATTCTACAAGGAAGATGGCGACTTCAATAACGTCTCATCTTCTTATCTTCTTCTTTTATTTCTTTCACTATGCGGTTTCAACCACAAATTGGATACTGTTTCTCTCAATTCGGCCATGGGTTCGCCATGGCTTCAAAACCAATAGGTAACCTTACACTTATCTGCTTTTCTTTTCCCTTGTTGATGCTATTTCAGGTATTATGACTATTTCTTCTAGCTATAAAGTTGCTTGTTTACAAAGTTAAGGTTCTGTGAAGTTCCCTACCTCTGATAGTGTAAGATTGATGGAATCTCTTGATTTCCTGGAATTTTGTATACTAAAATAGCCTTTTGAAACTAGCTCGAAAATACTCGTTTAAAATCAGCTCATTAATGGTCGAGGGAAGCTGCTGTTTGGCTACCTCAAGTTTATTAGAAAAAAAACTCTCAACCGCCTTTTATGTGTTATACATCTATCAACATACATACTTTAAAAAAAAGTACTCTCCAACACCAGCTAGCTCGAGCTGAAGCTGGCTCATGAAGCAAACCTTTCTAATAAAATGCAATCATTAACGTGCTAGAAATGTATAAAAAGGATATCCAAATTGGACCCCCAAACAATGGAATTTGGGACCATATTTTCCGCCCTTGGTGATCTTTTCTTAGATTGTTCATGACTTCATGTGTTAGTGTGCACTTCTGGCTACTTTGCCATTTAGAGGTTGCAAAATGAGCGAGAACCAGGCTTACTAATTGGTCGAAACATGTAATTTTTTTTGTAAGGCTTGTTCGAGAATGGGTTGGCCCTTAACATCTTTCCCCAAAAAAGTTTCTTTTTAGAAAATAAACACTGTGTGCCAAAAATGATTTAGGAAGTTGTTTGCATTAAATTTACAATTTGGGAGACTTCAACCTGTTAGAAATAAAACATAACCAAATTGACACTCTAATAAATTACTACATGAAACATAACCAAATTGACACTCTAATTTACAATTTGGGAGACTTCAATCTTAAGCAGGGAAAATACATCCGAGCTCGTGAGAATCCTTTTTTTGAAGGATTGAAAAGAGGGAACGCCTCTATGAACAACAGGAAATCTCTATTCGACTTTATGGGAAGGACCGGTAAGCAGAAAGTTACCTGTTCGTCATCAGCTATTGTTCATAAGGAGTGTACTAGTGGTATTCCAGAAACTGTTTCAAATAGTTCAGCTAAAGGTTCACCACAATTAGACATTAGAAAAGAGCCTTTTCGACTGTCTTTATCTGAAAGTGATGATTTAAGTTCACCTCAGAAAGCAGATGATATTCAAAGTAATAACGATGTAGAAAAATCGTTTAAAAGTTTCAATAAGAGGAAACAAGCTTCACTACCTCCTTGTGCAGCATCTTTCTATTATGGTAGTTCACCACAGATAGATGCTGTTGAGTCTTGTCAAAGCATTCAGAAGCTAAATATGTATCTAAAAGCTAGTAAGGCTTCTGTTAACATGGGTGTTCCGGGACAGTTTTTGCCTGTTGTACTTGGACCCATCTCAGGTATGCACTGTAATTACATTAGTATGGGTCAAAAAGGGTAAGGTCAGGTTGACCCCTTAGTATTATAAAAAAATTAAATTGTTGCATTATATGCAGATGCCGAATCATATATTTCACATATCATGTATTCCTTCTACTTGCACCAAACAGACGAGACCTTTCAGTTTTGTACTGTGCCTGTTATCAACCTCAAGAGGACAGGCATCAACTCTCATGGTGAGCTGGAATGGCTACTTAGTTCTTGTAACATTGATCAATCGTCACTTCTGTTCATCGATGAGGTAAAGTTTATTACTTTAGTTAATTAAGAATCTTTGTGAATTGTGATTCGTAGCATCATATATTCATATCTTAGAATATTACAGTTCTCATAATTCTTGATATTGGTGTTTTGTTTTAATTAAATGAGCAGGTTGATCTTTCATATTATGATCTATTTGGAAGTCTTAAAATTGTTTTACTGAATGCTGATAAGCTTCAAGTGAAATACGAGGTAAAACTTCATTTCCATTGTCATTCATAGAGTTTGCAATTTCGATACACTCACTTGTAAATGGTTCAATTTGGGCTCTGATTGTACCTCAAATGGATTTTTTGAGGGCTGAGTAAAATATTTTAGCCGAAAGGGAAAAATGTCAAACGGGTTGAAGGTTGCGCACACTAGTACAACCCCATAAATCGTTTATTTAAAGATTTTTATATTATTGCAGGACCACTATGTTAATGATAATAAGCCATAACTATGTCACATTTATTGACAATTAAAAAAAATTAGATGGGCGATAAAATGTTTGCAAGTCAACAAAACATAGGTTTGTACTAAACTATGAACAGTTTCAACCTCAACCGATTTTGATCCTTTATCCAACCCACCCCCTCCATAATTCTGAATTATGAAAGTGTAGATTGAAGCGATGCCTACTTGTGTCTTCTTGTAACAGGCACTGAAGGATTCAGTAATAGAAGTATTCAATAGCCAAAAGGTTTGATTCTACTTGATCATTCGTATGTTTTTGAAGTTCTTTAATGACTTTTTGATTTGTTATATAGGGTGGTTTTGCTTATCCTTCAGATGATACTAATGATGAAAAATAGGTGACCATATTACAATACATAGAAAATCGAAGCTTCTTTCCATGCAAACTTGAGGTGGAAAATGGCACGGATGGGTAATGGGTTAGAATGAGTAACTTTAAGTATGGGCCAAAGGGTCAGGTTGGTCGGGCCTACCCGTAAACACTTTTTGTCTTTTCACCAACTTCTTAAACAATAAATGTTTTAAATGCATGAAAATGTATTATTGCAATGACAGTCTAAGCATTAAATAAAACAATTTACGAGATTTTATGCATTGTGTTACGCTCATGGTGGTTTTAAGCCATCTGACCCGTTTTTCACCTCTAACATGGATGATGCATGATTAAAATAGCCGGTGAATAAATGCAACACATATTATTATTAAAATTCAAGTTCTAAATGGTGTCTTTAAATAAATGCATAAATTCAAGCATTTGCAACAACAAAGGTACCCACTAAATCCCCCAAAAAGCAAGGCTATTGGTAGGGTCTTTGGGGGGGAGGGGGGTGTAGGTTTTACGTTACCTCTATCCTGTGTATCCCCTATCCCTAGAGATAAAGAGAGACAAAAACTTTAGTTTTTGATGTAATTTAAATTTTAAGTAATATGATATTTGGCAATTCAGGACTGCTCTTGTTGTGCCTTTATTGCTGAAAAGTTTGCTTCAGTATCACCCGGGATATTGGCAGGGAAGGGTTTCTCTCGCCTTCTGGTATGCAATCTATGATTAGGTGCATGTTTTCAAAGTGTCTTTAGGAGTGTTTGGATGCATGTTTTCTGAGTGTCTATTGCAACTTCAAGAGTTACAATCAGAAGCAGATAACCTGTAGATTAAAGATTTAGATAATGGGATAACTTGATCATAAGATAGGTTTAAGTATGATTACGTGGTCTAAGTTTTGTTTGATCTATATGTTCCATGTTCATTTCACCTACAATAATTATACAAGTTGGTCAATGACTCAATGTAATGCAATTGTGTATGCTAATTAACTATTGTATATAATTAAGGCTTGATTATCAAAACCGTAAGATATCTTGCGAGCAAACAGCAAATCATTGACGTTTCAGAAAACACCAAATATATATTCAGATGATCAGGGATAAACAATGATCTAAGTTCTGCTCAAGAACTATTTAATTATATATGTGTTTGTATATCATTTATGTATTTGTTCTTGCAGCTAGCAGGTATCCTCTTGGATACTGAAAATTTGACTAGTCCCCGGTGTACTTCTGTAGATAGATACCTGTGAACATTATTACTTAACGGGGCTGGCTGATTTGGATGCAATGGGCTTTACCTGATTCGTAAGCTTGTTATATTAACATTATCATAAGTTTCTTTTTTCCATTTACGTTTATATTTGTGTCTTTAACAATAGTGAGGACTGCTTCTAATGCTATTGTCTCATATTTTCAGTGAGATCTAGAATGCACGATGTATACCAGTTTAGTGTTGGACAAATCTTGCAAAAAGACTTCAGAAAGTGGTCAACAGCTGGTGGGAATATTTATATCTTTTTTTTGTAAATATTTTTTTTCCTAAACTTTTACAAGTTAATTACACAAATAGTGATTGTGGTTTAGAAAAAGTAACAATTTTTGAGGTCTAACTTTAAAAGTTGCATGTTTGAGGTATGTATTTGTCACATGTTTGGGTCATAACACTAACTTTCATTAAAAAAATCTCTGAAGTTTGTGTAAAGTGACTATTTTACCCTTTTGACAAAGCACAGGGCTATTTATGTAAGTTACTAAAAAATTAACAAAAATACCCATTTGTAGAAACATATTCTTATCGTTTTTTTTTTACTTTGTGAATAATATTCTTTTCTTTAATGTAGCTTTTTTTTTTTTTTCAAAATCACAAATAAAAAGAATCTTGAAATTAATGTTATATCACCTAAACAAAATGAGTAGCTTCACTAGAAAAAAATTGATTTATTCCCCATGTTGGGCTGTTTTTGACTTTTTGAAAGCAGGTAAAACGGATATTGGTGAGCCCACATTGGTTGTAGGGATGAGTGCAGTCGGGATATCTATTTCTCAACTTCTATCCCATAATGAGACTTCAATTCAACAGATCATCCTATTTCAGCGTGAGTATTCAAAAGTGTTTGTAAGTGACTTTGAATGATCAGAATGAGATGTAATGTTGTAGAAGATGGTGTTTGGGTATGCAAATATGTGGTATCTATTGTTTCGTTGTGTAAGTTGGAGAAACTAAGGTTGCTCATAATTATCTCGAGTTACAATCAGCATAACTTTAAGGTTAGGAGACATTTTTTTCATGTTTTTTGCTAATTATCCTCAAAGAACAACATACAACATACTTGGGGGGTGTTTTGAAAGTTATTACATGTTGAATAGAGACAATCAGATTATCAACTATAGTAGAACTTGTAGAAAATACTTAAAATAGTGTTTGGATGTGCTTCTAATTTTAAATTTGTAATAATCATATAATAAATTGTTCGGGTGTTCGGGCATATTCTGATTCTTCAAGGAATTAATACATGTAATGACCATAAAGGTAATTTAGAAAAAAACTAGAAGAGAAATGTTGTATTATTTGACATTCTGACCCCTCAAATAATTAGAAGCAGAATCTGTTCATCCAAACATTATATAATGATCACTGCAAAGGATCTCGGTGGTTAGTATTGCATGTCCTTCGAAATCTATTATATATAATATAACCATCTATAATTTTTATGACTTATGTTTATATATTTAAGGAAATGGTGATATCTGCTGAATCTGAGGATCACATGAAGGATCTCCTTCGTTTACTAGATACTCATGCTTCACATCTACCACTTCATGCATTGTATCATCCAGGTTGGATTATTTTTCTTTAATTTATTACACTGAAATTACTTTTCTCAGTCAACGTTATTTCATATAATGATTTTTTATTGTAAGAAGGGACCCAACGCATTGACTAAACTTGTTTGGATGAGTCCGGTTGTCATTATGATTGTGTTTTTTTCTTGTTTGAGCCATTTAACCTTTTCAACTTTTTAGCTTTTTTAGAAAATGTGTATTATGCATAACTTTAAACCGTTGGGCATTTTATCCTGAAATTAACCTTGCGTGCAAAGACAAAGGAGGGTAAATCCAATGATGCAAGAGGCAGTAAAAGATGAAGTCTAAAAGACATACGAGCATCATGTTTTATGGTTTAAACGTAATTCTTTATACACATTTATATTTTGGGTTAAACGGATAGCATTCTTGACAATATGCATGTCGTAGTTGGGTTCATGTGTCTTACACGGTTTTCGAGTTTTTGTTGGTTCCGTATGCGAATACAACCTTTTAACACCCCATATTCAACTTCCTTCAACACTCCTCAAGTTTGAGGTTGCCAAAATTCTCCATTATCATTTGTGTGCTTCAACACCAATACAGTTTTTAGAGTGATAATTATGGTGCATGTCTAGGTGATGAGATGAGAGCATTTACACTTGACAATGTTCCATCAAGGACATCCATGGAGCAGCTGCAACAAGAGTTTTGTACTAATTATTAATGCTTTGTTGTCTCTCTAAAGCGACCCGTGTTATGACTAATTACACAAATGGGGAAGATTAAAAAGGTGGAAACGGGTCAAATAATAAGATGTTCAGTGTATGCCAAGTTGAAATTGTCTTTTTTTTGGTGCAATGATTTATTCTTAGACACGCTAGTTTTTTATATGACAGAAAAATAAACAAAAGGCAAAACCGTTATTATTCACCAAAGGAAAATAATCAATATATGAGATTTAGTTATTTGTGTTCATCATTCACTAGGTGATAGTACGTATAGTCTTGATAGATTTAACGTTTAAATCGAATAAAAAGATGTGCTTTGTCTTTTGAACATATAGATTCAACAGTTGCCGCCGCCACTACAATCAACCCACCACCATGTTGGGTTTTATGTCCTTTAGGCACCGAAAACATAAACATGCGTATATTTTAAACTTTCTAATAACCTTCAAATGTAACCAACAAGAAATTTATAATCCATTCATGGGAAGTTTATTTTTGAAAGGATGGTGTTGTATAATTGGATGAAAGGAACCAGGTATCTACACCAAAGCTTAAGAGGGCTAAGCAACGAACCATCAAGTCAAGATGAAGTTATTGTAACATTAATGCTTTATTAAAGCACTAAAAAATGATTTTAGTAACCCAACTACCAAGAGATAAACCTTGGAGAGAGTTGCTTCTAAAACATATCACCTCTGCCAACCAAAATAGCCCAATTTGAAGAGGCATGGCAATCAAATAACTTTAAAATGGGGAAAATCACGATTTTTATACATTGATCAAAGTAAAAAGCGAAAATGAACGTTGAAGACGTCTAGGATTAGAGACTTCAAAGAAAACTATCCTTTACATAACACTTGTAACGTCTAAGGTAGACGTTACTTCAATGTTTTTTTTCGCTTTTTTCATTGGTAAATGTACAAAACCATGATTTCCTTTAAAATGGACCCCTTTGACAGTATGTTCTCGTAAAATCATTTACAATAAAATTTATTTATTTATAGAATATATATATATATATGAGAGAGAGAGAGAGAGAGAAAGTGTATTGTACAATATCCATTAACGTACGATACGTACGCGATCAGCATATAACATGCGGATTTGAGAGATATAACATGTGGATTTTGTACAATTGTTTTCCGAGTTTGTGAAGTCCAGGTTTGTGAAGATGCGGACTTGAGACGAGTCTTTTCGGAGTTTGATGAAGTTCCGAGTTTGCGAATATGCGGATGTGTGTGATACAACATGCGGGTTTTCGTTTTTGAGGTTTATAATATGCAGATTCTAATTGCGTGGCATCGTACGTCAAGGCCAATCGTACGTTAACTAACCCCTATATATAGGTGAATTATAGGGAGAAATACCATGTGAGATGCAAAAACTTTGAAAACCTAATAGATGTACATAATGTTGTCACGTGTTACAGTTTTTCGCTGCAATATTTTTACTGAAAAATCTACAACATTTTCAGACACAACACACTTTTCTTAACAATGTTTAAAGAGGAGAGAGAATATGTTACATTTTTTCAGTTGTTCACATTTTTTGTAACTCATCTGTAACACATTTTTATTATGTTCTGACAACACTTTTTTAGATAATATAAAGTGTGTGGATTTTAGAACTTATAGTTTAAAAAGCTTTTATTTTGTAATGTGCGTAAAAAGATGTTACATTGAACAATCTAGCTGTCATATTTTCCTATGTCAGATGAGATAGGATGAGAGAGAAAATGTAACATTTTACACTCTTTGTTAGACTGTAACATTTGTCTCAAAAAATATCATTTTACTTTTTTAATATCCCAATTGATCAAATGATATGGATGGTGGATATAAAGTTTTATACGTTCCTTTAACTAAGGTGGGTTTTCGATTTATCATTTCCCTATATATATATATACACACCTTTATTGCGAGAATGAACATGAACAAAAAAAGTACCTAAAAAATCTGAAAACAAATAAAATTCTTTTTTTCAATATTTAAAAAAAAATGGCTATATTTCATTAAAAAACAATTTTAGTAACAATTATGGATGCACATGTGCATATGAATCATTTCTTGACAAATTCGTAATACATTACCAGTAGTAAACAAATGCACTTTTATTTACACTACCATCCATAATACACTACTTTTATATTATCAATATTAAAAATGCACATGTGCATCATTATGTATAACTAAGATACAACGTGTTTTGATGCAAAAAGTTTGTGATTTTCAATGATGAAGTAGGCCCACATACATGTTTTTTTGTTAGTTATATATAGTGGTTGATGGTTTGTTTATATTTGTCACTTTATGATGTAATTTGTTGTGTGGATGGTATAAAGGGTGTTGATGTACATGTAATAAAGTGAAATATTGGTAATGGTATTGTATTATGGATAGTAGGAGGTAATGGTATTGTATTATGGATGCTAGGAGGTAATGGGAATGTCTTATGGATGGTATGATAGATGAAGAAAGTGTATTCAAGTAGTGTACAAAAACACGTTATATCATGTTCATACATATGGATGCATATGTTCAAGTCTAATATTGGTAATGTAAAAAGTAGTGTATTATGGATGATAGTGTAAATCAAAGTGCAATTGTCTAATATTGGTAATGTATTAAGAAATTTATCAAAGAAATGATACATATGCACATGTGCATCGATAATTGTTACTCGAATTTTTTTTTGGTTTTTTAGTGACCAAATATAGCGATTTAAAAAAATTAAAAGATAAAAAAAATTGTGGGTTTTTTTAGTTTTTTAGATTTTTTAAGTATTTTTGGTTGTGTTTACATTGGTTTGGTGGTTCTCGCAATAAAGGGTGGTTCCTAACAAATCCTTCTCATATATATATATATACATATATATATATATACACACACACATACATACATACATATACATAGGGGATGTATCATGAGAAAACTAGTTTAAATAAGAAAATAAAAAACCTAAACCACCCCACCGACACCCCCCAAAAACTAAAACCCCTACCCCCACCCCCAAAAACCTAAATCCACCATCCCAAAAAACCTAAGCCCCCACCCCTTCCCTAAAAAAAACCTAGAATTAAACCCTAAACGTAATACTTGTACTCCCTCCTTCTCACATATTATACATGATCCACGCATTATATATATATATAATATATGCTAATTATATCAAAAAATCTCACATTAGTTCCACAAAACAATTGAAACCTATGATTTAAAGTATGCTTCCACCTCATTAATGTAACAGATGTACAAAAGGACATTTTTGAAAATTCACCACATATCTATATTCTTGTACTTTACTTGTTACACTTTTTTGTCCAGTTTTTGAATTTTAAACTACATTTTTTGAACTTTCACCAGCTACATCTTTTGAAATTCACTTATTACTTTTTTTGTTGTTTGGATTTAGATTTTCGATTTTTTTTTAGAATTTAGGAAGTGTTTAATCATAGTTTATACGAATATAATAACTGGGTCTTAACAATGTAACAAGCGTAATATTTTTATGTAATCAATAGATGACTGCAATAATGTGACAATTCTTAAATGTTTTGCTAGACTGTAGCATGTTTTACATTTTTTTAGAGAACAGAAGAGAGAACGTGTTACACTTTTTGTCAGAGAAGAGACAACGTGTTACAATTATGTTAGAGGAGAAAGAACATTGTTACATTTCCTTGAAATACCCTGTTTGTACTTCTTAACATATATATATTAGAGTAAAATGCAATTTGTGTCCCTGTGGTTTAGGACGGAGTTAACTTGAGTCCCTAAAATGAAAATTTTGTTGTTTGAGTCCTTGCCATATGAAAAGCGCTACACTTTGAGTCCCTCCATTAAGAAAACGTTAGTTTAACCCTAGGTTGTAAAAGGTGATAGGCGCACTTAAGGCGCATAGTCCTTTCTGGGCCTTGGTGCAAGGAGCAATAAAAAGCGCTAGCCTAAGAAAAAAAAGTGTACATAGAGAAAAAAATATTATGCATTCAAAATTAATAAAAACTTCATAAATTAATGCGAATAGTTCAAAGGAATACCGAAATCTAAAAGCAACAAAGTTGAAAATCCAAATGGCAAATGTTCAAAAATACTAAATAGTAAAACTTCAACCTCAGCTATCATCATTCATAGTCGTCAAGGCTATCAAAACCATCAGAAATTCAAACTACTTCAGGTTGATAATCAGCTTCAGATTCATCTTCATTGTGTTCTTCAGATGCTTCATCCCCAAGAGCTATTGAAGAAGAAGGTTGTGATGATCTTCTTCGCCTCACATCTCCAACCCGAGATTCATTTTCATTCTATTAATCCACCTGATCTTCTTCCATCTTCCCAACCAACAACTCGTTACAATCGTTGATATCATCCAATAATATTGGATCATATGCAACATTCTCGTCGAGGTGATTTTGGAGTGTCTTGTTGTATCTTAAATAGTTGGGATGAATCAGTTAAAATGATAAATTTTAAATAGTTGTAAGGAATAAGAAACTTCATATACAAACTCTGAAAATTGGGTCACATACATGCTCAAAGGTGCTCCAGTTTCTTTCGCATCCTGAAAAACTACAAGTTAGACTAAGAGTTTTAGTAGCCAATTGTTGAATATTTGGATTCTATTTCCCATATAGTTTCAACCATTCAGCTAATAACAAATAACAAATTCAGCACAAACAATAAAATTTAAATATAAAATAATCCAAAGATAGATAACTTACTAGGAGCTATATTACCAATTCCACGCTATGTCATCTCTAAGCCAAAAGAGCCCAATTGGTTCACCCAAATCACCAGATAATATCTTTTTTTTTGCTTGTTAGGGATAAGCCTTCTAATGCACTCAATCAATCCACCGAAGACCTCTTTGTTATTCTCAATGTCCGGGTTGGTGCAATAAAACTCTGGATTAAGGTAGTAACCCGCTGCATGAAATGGATGGTGGAGTTGACAATTCCACCTTTTGTCAATTATGCTTGACACCATCATGTAGTCAATGCTCTCCTCGCTTAAAGCCATTGTTATTTTTGTTTTTGCTCTCTTTATAGCTTCACAAATATAACCTATTGCGGGTTTCTTCTCGTTGTCCACTAAACAAAGCACTCGAACTATAGGGCTCATCACTTTGAGACCGAAAAGAGCGTTATTCTAAAAACCAGGTGTGAAAATAATGTCACGACACTTTGTTCCTTTCTGATCCTTTGCCCACTTGTTATTCTGTTGATACATATGTCTACTGTATGCGTCTACGAGTCGTGTCGAGTCTATAATAAGGTTTAACATGTTAGATTAAGTTTTTTTGTGTAATAGTTACCTCCGTATGAAGGTACTACTCTATGCGGAGGAAGCTAGTCCGCACGGAGGTAGTTGTCCGTATGGAGGTAATATCCTAGTCTGCACGAATGTACTATAAATAGTTGTGTGGACTTTGAGTTAGTTAGTTTTTTGCAGATTAGACAACGAAGCTCTGTCCGTATGTTTTCAGGATCTTGTAACAGTTGAAACAGTTAATGAAAACAGAAAAATTGAGTAATCTTGTTATTGTCGCCTAACTAAAATTGGATTACTATGGACTAGGTTAACAGTTATTACCTGAGACAATTCAACAAGATTCAGCAATCGAAAACTATAGACGTAGAATGTTTATTGCCTATGTCTTAGGGTCATGTTTAGTCATTGTAATAGGACTATGTTTGTTAGATTTGCATTTTCGATGTTTTGTAGGTCACTTCGCACGAACTGATGTTCACTTCTACGAAGTGAGTCCACCTCGTACGAAGTGGCAAGCCAACTCGTGCAATTTGGAAAGTCTATATATAGTGGAGTTGAGTTCTTATGTCTGTAACAGTTTTGCTAAGTGTTGGATGAAGCCCTGCACAGTTTGTTTCAGGATTGTACACGTTATTCACATTAATGAAACAGGTTGCTAAACAGAATATTAGAGGATCCTATTTCGATGAAGGTTCAGAGCAGATTACAAATTTACTCAATCAATCTGCGGGTCCAAGCAATCAGAATGGAGCATCAACAAGTAATCAGGTTGCTGAACAAAATATTACGAATTTGGAGAATGAAGTGAGTGTCTCTAATGAGGTTATGTCGAGGACATTGTCATACCACGCATCGAAGAACATTATTGGAGAGTTGCAGGCTGGAATAAAAATGAGATATCAGATCAATAAGGATCTAAGTTGTTTTTATACTAAAGTTGCACCTATTCAAGAGGCATGCTCATATAGTTGTTTTATTTCACAGGTTGAGTCTAAATCGCACAAAGGCGCTCTTAAAGATGAAAGTTGGGTAAATGCTATGCAGGAAGAGCTACAACAGATTGAAAAACTTGGAGTTTGTAAGCTTGTCGACCTATCGGATAACCATAAGTCAATTAGTACAAAGCGGGTCTTCAAGTATAAACGAGATGACAGAGGAGTGGTTGTATGCAATAAAGCTGGACTCGTAGTCCAAGGTTTTCACCAGCAAGAGAGCATTGATTACACAGAGGTCTACGCTCCTCTTGCAAGATTAGAAGCTATCTGCATATTCCTTTCATTTGCGTCATGGAAAGGTTTCAAGGTGTACCAATTGAATGTGAAGTCCGCATTCCTATACGGAAAGGTGATAGAGGATAAGGTATTATAGGGTTTCTCGATCCGATACACAAAGAAAAGGTTTACCTACTGGATAAGGTATTACAGGGTTTGCACCAGGCCATGAGAGCCTTGTACAAGACGCTTTCTCAACATCTTCTGGAGAACGATTTCATAAGAGGAACAGTTGATAGTACCATCTTTACACCGAAAACGGATGGACATCTGATTATTGTACAAATCTATGCGGATGACATAATCTTTGGTTTGAAAAACGATGAGCTGTGTAAAGACTTCGAGAAAATCATGCAAAAGGAATTTGAAATGAGTTCAATGGGAGAGATGAAGTTCTCTCTACGACTTCAGGTCGATCAGTTACCTAATGGCATCTTTATCCATTACACAAAGTATGTACATGATGTGTTGGAGAAATTCGATATGTCGGGAACATCAACGTTGTCTACCCCATTGGCACTTAATCACGGCATCGGACAAGATGAGAAAGGAGTGAAGATAGATGGGACCTTATATCGATCAATGATTGGATCTTTGATGTATCTCGCAACATCTAGGCAAGATATCATGTATTCGACATGCCTCTACGCCCGATACCAATCAAGTCCATGAGTGTCTCACATGCTGATCGTCAAGTGGATCCTTTGATATATGAAGGGTCGCCCAAGCACTGTCTTGTGGTATCTGCGGAACAATGACTTTAACTTCGCTGGATATTCTGATTCTGATTTCGGATGCTGCAAATTAAATGCAAAATCTACTACTGTAGGATGCCAGTTCTTTAGCACACAATTAGTAATGTGGAAATGCAAGAAGCAAACCATAGTCGCTCTCTTTACTTGTGAAGCAGAATATGTTTTAGCTTCTAGTTGTTGTTCCAAGATCTTGTGGATACAACAAAAGAGAGACTATAGATCGAAGTTTCTTGATATGCCTATATATGTAGATAATGAGGCTGCCATAATTATAACTAAAAATCCGGTTCAACACTCTAAAACTAAACATAGTAAAATTCGACACCACTTTATCCGTGATTGCCACGAGAAAAAATTGGTTGCAATTGAAAAAATCCACACTGATGAACAAAACAGATTTTTACACCAAAGCATTTGATAGAGCTACATTAAGATATCTTTTAAAACTTTATGGGTTGAAAACTCTGACATCAGGGGAGATTCTAAAGGAGGTTGAATTCGAGGAGGATAATGAACTGACGTGATCTGTATCGGTTTGTCACAATTTATAGTTTTTATAATTTCTTTCTTTAAAAACAAAAATCCAAAAATATGTTTTTTATTTTAGGGGGAGAAATGTTGTGGAAAATACAAAAACATATAAAAATTAAAAACTATACAAAAACATGAAAAAGAATAAAAGAGTTTTCGTGTCAAAAGAAGAAATGATAGTACATTAGTAGACTATTAGAGTATGCTAAGGAAATCTGGTGTCAAAATGTTTAAACAGATCTCACTGATGATGTGCGGAAATCTAATGTCAAAATGTTTAATCTCACTGATGATGTGCTAGTAGGATTTGCGCATTCAGTAGATTGTTTTTTAGATATGAACATTAAGAAAAACTTCTTAATTAGTGGCTTAACATCTCTCGGATATATGGTCTTAGGACACCGAATTTCATTTGAGAGATTGCTGGATTATGAGATACTAGGTCTTCATAGATAATTGATATTTGGGGTATTATACAAGTCCTTCTGATTTTGCATTAGCAATGGCCTAGAACTTGTAGAATACTGTAACACCCTGACCGCGTAAAACAACAAAACGCAGCGAAAACATCGGAGAGTCATGTCACGGAACTATTGTTTCACAACTCGTGGAATTTAAAATTTTGTTTTATTAAGTTAAAAGTTTAAATTGTATTGGGATAAACAAGAACAACACATAAATAAACCGTCTTCCATGTTTTAAGTCACTAAGGCCCACGTCCATTCCTACGTGAAGCATGCATCATATTATCAAGCATTGACTCCTAAAACATATGTGAAAAGAGAGTCAGCATAAAAATGCCGGCGAGTACATAGGTTTTGTGAGCGTGTCAAATTCATGGCCTTGAATACATATTGCAACACCTCGTCTGACTACAAGAGTCGTTAAGTGAAAACCTTGTACAAAAGTGTTTGATATTACAATACAATTAACCAACTAAAACAAGTTGGTTAGAGTTGTGAATACCTTGTAACCATGAATCTTGAGCAAAACATTTTTTTCGTAAAATAAACTTGTAATGGATTGATTCAAAAGAAAACTTCGTATGGTTTATATCTTTAAGTGAAAATCATTGCGTGAAATTGTTCAAAACAATTTGTCCTTGTTATAAATCAACCTTCCGTGTCATAAACCAATTGTCCATGTCATAAAAAAATCGTCTGTGTTTTAATTGTGAAAACTTTTGATTGTTCTTTAATGAACACATTCAAACCTGTGTTGACTATACCACCAAAGGGTGTCTTTAATAGACCACCAAAGGGTCTCTTTAACTAGACTAACAAATCAAAAAATGATTTGTTAATCAGAAACAGTTTCTGTCATTACCCAAATTCCACCAAACCCAGTGAACAGTCCGATAATGTGATTGTCAGTCCTATGGTACCATAACATACTACTGGTCGGCTCGGACAAAGCTAATGAATGTCATTCGTGTTATGATTAACGCATTAACAAGTTGTTCACATTATTGAAAGTGTATTGTTTTTATATATAAACCATAGACATTGTTTTTGAAAATTTGAAAATGATTGAGCACATATGAGTCACCCCAAAACATTTGCAAAACATAAAAGAGGGAACTATGTACTCACTTTGAAAATCATTTTTGTATACATAAACCATGTATATTGTTTTGAAATTTTGAAAATAATTATAGGCACATATGAATCACCCCAAAACATTTGAAAACGTAAAAGAAGGGGGCTATGTACTCACTTTGAAATCATTTTGTATATATAAACCATGTATATTGTTTTGAAATCTTGAAAATAATGATAGGGACATATGAATCACCCCAAAACATTTAGAAAACGTAAAAGAGAGGGCTATGTACTCACTTTAAAATCATTTTATATATATAAACCATGTATATTGTTTTGAAATCTTGAAAATAATGATAGGCACATATGAATCACCCCAAAACATTTAGAAAACGTAAAAGAGGGGGCTATGTACTCACATTGAAAATCAGTTTTTATATATAAACCATGTATATTGTTTTGAAATCTTGAAAATATTTATAGGCACATATGAATCACCGAAAAACATTTAGAAATTGTAAAAAAAGGGGAACTATGTACTCACTTTGAAAATCATTTTGTATATATAAACCATCTATATTGTTCTGAAATCTTGAAAATCATCATAGACACATATGATCACCACAAAATATTTGAAAACGTAAAAGAGGGGGGCTATGTACTCACTTTGAAATCATTTTGTATATATAAACCATGTATATTGTTTTGAAATCTTGAAAATAATGATAGGCACATATGAATCACCCCAAAACATTTAGAAAACGTAAAAGAGGGGGCTATGTACTCACTTTAAAATCATTTTGTATATATAAACCATGTATATTGTTCTGAAATCTTGAAAATAATGATAGGCACATATGAATCACCCCAATACATTTAGAAAACGTAATAGAGGGGGCTATGTACTCACATTGAAAATCATTTTTATATATAAACCATGTATATTGTTTTGAAATCTTGAAAATAATTATAGGCACATATGAATCACCCAAAAACATTTAGAAAATGTAAAAAAAGGGGAACTACGTACTCACTTTGAAAATCATTTTGTATATATAAACCATATATATTGTCTTGAAATCTTGAAAATCATCATAGGCACATATGAATCACCCCAAAATATTTGAAAAGTAAAAGAGGGGGATATGTATTCAATTGGGATTGCGAAAGTGTTCTTGATCAACGGAATAAACAAAGCTTAAACGTATCCTAATGTGTCAGATAAATATGTTAGCGTGTCGAGACTACAAACAGGGGATCGGATAGAATGAAGTCCTTATAAACCAAAGAGTGTTGGAACTCATGTGATATGGTTTAACAAACTTAACACTCCGAGTTAGAAAGGATCCTAATTGCTTTTGACCCATTATGACTCGTTAAGTAGTTTATGCTACATTAACTGGTCATTGCGTAAACCTGTGATCGGATGGTTAAACATATCCTATGATAAATCTTAAATGCCCAAACATGTTTGAAAATGTTATAACATCAGTTTATATGTCAAAAATTTTGTTACATGTGTTTAAAATGGATTTATGCGCAAAAGGGCATTTTGGTTATAATTTTTTAAGAACATAGAAGTAACTTATCATAACACTAATCAAACAACGTGACTATAAGGTATAACCTCAGTGTCTCACCCCGACCCGCAGCGGAATAAGAGTCGGGGCATAATTGGGTTATCACCAAAGCTCATGATATTTACTATTATGTTTTATATTTATTTAAATCGAAATTACATTCTCAATAATCCAAACATGTCCATACAAATTCAAAGAAAATAACCAACTAAACAATTCCAATTCTAAATCATTTTATTCTTCTAGTCCAATCCTATGTGTTCCTGACTGCAGCTGGTTCACCTGTATCATGTGTAAAAATAGGGGTTTTTTGGTCAACATAAGTTGGCAAATGAACCTTGTTAGATAAACATTTATAATTGATTTTCTTGTTATTTTATCAAGGAAAAATTGTGCATATTCATAAGTGAGCAAATGTAAATAATCAATCAGTAAAATGTTAACCACAAACTATAACATACAATAACATACCAACAACATACCATAACATATCAACTTGCATAAATATATAACATGAATAAAACTGTGCGATCAAGGCTCAATCAAACGGAGCCGATCGTATTGCATGTACTGAAAATGATGAATGTCTAGGCGATCAAGGCTCAATCAAACGGAGCCGATCGTATGTGGGCACGCCAGGTTCACGCTCATAATGTAATGGGGAACATGCTCAACGCTCATAATGTATTGGGGAGCGGCGGGCCTATGAAATTGCATGTACTGAAAATAATAAATTAAATCTAACAATAACCACACAAACAACTGAATCAAACTGAATACACATTTGTTCATGATATGATGTATGCACAATAATTTAAATATAATAAATAGCCAGACACATGATACACCCCAAAAAACGTGATTAAAACGGGGAATTTGTAAAGATTCACTCACATTGGGTGCGTTGGATTTGAGATGGTGAGATGCGCACGAGTTGAAAGAGCTGAACAACGAGAATTAACTAACCTAAATAATAACGGAAAATATAGTAAATGAGTGGATTTTATTAATAATTTTAATAAGATTTTTAGATATATTTTTGTGAGTTTAAGACTATTTCCTATCTTTAAAAACATTATTTTTAAGTATTTAATTGATTTTTAAATTAAATTAAATAAATAAAAATATAAAAATATGTTGACTTTTTGCGACAGTTGACCGTTGACCGTTTGACTTGTTGACCGATTTATTGTGTAATTGAATTGCGCTGGGTGAGGCTCGAACCCGAGACCTCCCGTACACGTGCACGCAGCTCTACCAACTGAGCTACGTGTCTAACCCGAAATAATTCTGTTTTTAATTATACTTATATATTAACTCGGCTTATCCAAAATTCTTTTATTTTCAAAAACATTTTAAATCATCGAACTGGTGTTACTAACAGGTCTCGAACCCGGGACCTGTGCTTTAACGCTACACACAGTCCACCGCTGGACTGTGTGTCTAACTTGGTTAATATACAGATTTTTATTATACTTAACAACTAACGTAGTTAACCCGGTTCAGTTAGAAAAATAAAACGTTTTTATTACCGAGACGGCGTGTGTAACAGGGATCGAACTCGCGGCGTGTGATATGTATATGCACACAGTCCACCGCTGGACTGTGTGTCTAACCCGAGATAATAACCAGATTTTACTAAACTTAGAATTAAACTATCATCGTCTTCTTCATTTCAAAATTACAGACTGCGATTACACCATTATATCTTGTTTAATTCGATTGATAAACATTGTACAGACTAATATGAAATGACAGAGACGATATTTAGAAGTAAACATACCTGTGAACGATTTATCACAGACTTCCGGCAAGGTGTCGGATCTGTTTTTATGAACTTCAACTGAGCAAGCAAATTAACCGTTTTGATTAGTTAATCGTGGAATTGAAGTGCTAAACAAACGTTTACAGAGTGTTTGAATGTCCTTACCGTTTCACAGATGAAAATAAGGATTTCCACAAGTTTTCCGGCGAACTGGAATTATCCGATAACAACGTCTGAATTTGATTTCAATTGAAAGGTTTGAGACAGAAATAGCTTAACAATTGATAGACCACGAAGGTATTGAAAGACTTACCGTTTTGATGGAGGATACGGTTTTCCCGACGACTTGAAGAAACTTTCCAGCGAGTAAATTTGATTCTCCGGTGGACTGAAACTTGAGCGAAAACGTAATTGAGAGTTTGTGAGTGTGTTTGCGTCGCGGAGGAGAACAGAGATTGAAGTTATGCTGGAATTGAAAGTATTCGGTTATAAAACCGATTCACTTCTAGAATTCAAGTTCATTCAAAGCAACTTGATTGAATACGTCGGTATATCGTTATACCCAGTGAACCGCGAGTAATCCAATCGTCTTTGGGCGTTTGATGACCGATTTCAGTTACAGTTGGCGTAACCGGTTGTTTTATGGAAGTCCATAAAATTTTATTGTTTCTTAATACTTACAGAGAACAACAAGTGGTGGAGTGGTGATGTGTGTGTGTGAAAAGTCTTAGGGTTTCAACCCGGCTGACCCGGGTTCGAGTCCCGGCAGCCTCATTTTATTTTTATTTATTTTATTTTTACTTTTTATCAATTATCATTTTTATAGTTTAGTTTGTTTATTAATTATGTATCATTAAAAATCAAAATAGCCATAAATACGCAACGTGACATTTATAACTTGATATTCGATTACAAAACGGAGCGGGATTGGAAACCCGTTTTTGACAAATGTTACAGTATCCCTTACTTTTAGGAATTTCGTCCCGAAATTTAAGTAATAGTAGTAGGAAAAAGGTGCGGGTATTTTTCGCGCATTGAGTCTTCACGTTCCCAAGTAAACTCAGGTCCCCGTTTCGACTCCCAGCGTACCCTAACAATTGGAATGCGACTTCGTCGAAGATGTTTTTCTCCGAAATCCATGATCTCTACAGGTCTTTCAATAAAATGCATAGATTCGTCAATCTGAATATCTTCTAGAGGAATGTGGAGGTTTTCATCAGCGAGGCACTTCTTCAAGTTTGATACGTGGAATGTGTGTTGAATCCTGTTGAGTTCTTCTGGTAGATCAAGCTTGTATGCTACAGGTCCTACTCTTTCGAGTATCTTGAAAGGTCCTACGTAGCGTGGTGCTAGCTTGCCCTTTTAACCAAAACGAACTACTCCGTTCCACGGTGATACTTTCAAAAGTACATGATCCCCAATGTTAAACTCCAAAGGTTTCCGTCGTTTATCTGCATAACTCTTTTGACGACTTTGAGCCGCTAGAAGATTGTTTCGGATTTGATGGATCTTGTCTGTGGTTTCTTGGATCAATTCTGGACCAGTGATTTGAGCTTCCCCAATTTCGTGCCAACATACAGGAGCTCGGCACTTACGACCATATAAGGCTTCAAAAGGTGCCATGCCGATACTTGAATGATAGCTATTGTTGTACGAAAATTCAACTAATGGTAGATGAGCGTCCCAATTTCCCTTGAAGTCTATGACACATGCTCGAAGCATATCTTCAAGAGTTTGAATGGTGCGTTCAGATTGTCCATCAGTTTGAGGATGATAAGCGGTACTGAGATCTAATCGCGTACCCAAAGCGGCTTGTACTGCTTGCCATGTTCGTGAAGTGAAACGACCATCACGATCTGAAATAATGCTTAATGGTACACCATGTCGGCTTACGATTTCGCTGATATAAATACGAGCTAGTTTTTCGTTCTTGAAATCTTCGCGGATAGGAATAAGGTGAGCTTAAGTCGATCAATAATTACCCATATAGTGTCATACCCACCAGAAGTGCGAGGTAACCCGGTAATGAAGTCCATGGTTATGTTTTCCCACTTCCATACAGGTATTTCAGGTTGGACTAGAAGTCCTGAGGGTCTTTGGTGTTCAGCTTTCACCTTGGAACATGTAAGGCACTTAGAAACAAAAACAGCAATATCCTTTTTCATTCCAGGCCACCAATAGGTGTATCGAAGGTCTTGATACATCTTATCGACTCCTGGGTGTATAGAGTATCGTGTTTTGTGAGCCTCATTCATAAGATTTCACGAAGATTGTTATGGTCAGAATCCATATGCGATCTAGATAGTACAGAATACCGTCAGATTTAGTTTCAATTTTAAGCTCAGCTCCACAGGACAGCTCCTTTCGTACATCATCTTCCGTTACTGAAACATGTTGGGCTTCTCGAATTTGATCTTTAATGTCAGATATGATTTGCGAACATAGAAGACGAATGGAGTTCGCATATCCCTTTCGACTGAGTGCATCAGCCACCACATTTGCTTTGCCAGGGTGATACCGAATTTCACAGTCATAATCATTTAGAAGTTCGACCCATCTTCGTTGCCTCATGTTTAACTCCTTTTGATTGAAGATATGTTGAAGACTCTTGTGGTCAGTGTATATTTCACACTTAGTACCATAGAGATAATGTCTCCATATCTTAAGAGCGAACACAATGGCTCCAAGTTCTAGGTCATGGGTGGTGTAGTTCTTCTCGTGAGTCTTGAGTTGTCTCGAAGCATAAGCTATAACCTTTCCTCTTTGCATTAGGACATAACCTAGTCCTTGCCCTGACGCGTCAATAAACCACGAAGTCATCACAACCTTCAGGCAGAGTGAGGATTGGTGCATCACAGAGTTTTTGTTTAAGGGTCTGGAAGGCTTCTTCTTGCTTGGGTCCCCATATGAAAGGTTTTCCCTTATGAGTTAAAGCCGTGAGTGGTACAGCAATGCTTGAGAAGTTTGAAATGAAACGACGATAATAACCAGCCAAACCAAGAAAAGATCTTACTTCAGTTGGTGTATCGTGGCGCTTGCCATTCTTGTACCGCTTTGATCTTTGAGAGGTCGACATGTATTCCCTTGTCATTGACTACATGTCCGAGGAATTGCACCTCTTTTAACCAGAATTCGCATTTGGAGAATTTGGCGTAAAGCTTTTCATTCTCTAGAAGTGTAAGGATGAGTCGAAGATGGCGCTCATGATCAGACTTAGACTTTGAATAAATGAGAATGTCGTCGACGAAGACTATAACAAATCGATCAAGATAAGGTTTGCAGACTCTGTTCATCAGATCCATGAAGACTGCTGGAGAGTTAGTTAAACCAAATGGCATGACCATGAATTCATAGTGACCATAACGAGTTCGAAAAGCAGTTTTTGGGACGTCTTCTTCATGCACTTAAGTTGATGATAACCGGATCGAAGGTTGATTTTTGAAAAGCAACTGGCACCTTGAAGTTGGTCAAGAAGATCATCAATGCGAGGTAATGGATAGCGATTCTTGATTGTTAACTTGTTGAGTTCTCTATAGTCGATGCACATGCGAAACGATCCATCTTTCTTCTTTACAAAAAGGACAGGTGCACCCCAAGGCGAGGAGCTAGGGCTATGAATCCCTTGTCAGTAAACTCTTGCAATTGACTGGCTAGCTCTTGCATCTCAGAGGGGGCTAACCTATAGGGAGACTTTGCAACTGGTGTAGCACCAGGTATATGATCAATACGGAATTCGACTTCTCTAACTGGAGGAAGTCCTGAAATGTCGTCAGGAAAAACTTGCGGGAAATCTTTTACTACTGGGATGTCTTCAAGTTTCTTCTCCATGTTTCCCTTTTTGATGATATGAGCTAAAAACGTGACATAATTCTTGTGAAGATATTTTTGAGCTTGAAGACAAGACATTAAGCTGAGCCCTTTCGACGGGGTTTCTCAAAGATTCGAAGGGTCTGACCGTTTGAAATAGGAATACGTATAAACTTTTCGCGGCATACAACTTCTGCCTGATGTTGACTAAGCCAGTCCATACCAATTATGATATCAAAACTTCCCAACTTCATAGGAATAAGGTCAACTGGAAAGTCGTGGTCGTTTAAGGTGAGTGTACAGTTGCGTATAATAGAGTTTAATGAGACCGGTTTCCCGTCACAACTTCTACTGTTATGGGTTCCATGAGCTTATCAACGATTTTGGTTTAGGATGGGTTCAAACTCTAAAGACACAAAACTTTTATCCGCGCCAGTATCAAACAACATGGATGCATATCTACCATTAATAAGGAACGTACCGTTAACCACATTGCCGTCAGCTCTACCTGATTAGCGTTAATGTTGAAAGCTCTTCCTCTTGCAGGTGGAGAGCTTGGTTCGCTTGATTCACCGGATTGGCTTGGGCCTGAGCATGAATAATGTTCACCAACCTTGGACAAGTATTTCTAAAATGGCTTGGGTCTCCACAATTGTAGCAAGCCCGCATAGGTTGTACCATAGGATAGTTGTGTTGGTAATATGTTTGGACTAAATGTTGGGTAGGTGGTAATAGTAGGGGTTGTTGGGCTTGACCCATTATTTGTTGGTGGGTTTGGGTTGAAGGCTGGTGGCGGTTCGTTCGCTGAGGCATGCGGCAGGTTTGAACAGTATGACCTACGCGACCACAGCCGGTGCAATATTGGCAAGGATGATCAGGAGAATGGTGGTATTGGCACCGATTGCATTTTGGTAATGGGCCAGAGTATGGTCTTTTGTATGGTGCAGGTGAAGGGGCGACTTGGGTAATGGGTGCAGCAGGAATAGGGTAATTGGTTTGTGTGACGGCGAAGTTTCTGGTGTTACGCTTCCTCTTGTTAGCAAACTTAGAGGAGGAGGTGGAATGGTTTGAAGTTTGACCCTCAACAGGGCTTTCTTTTTCTCTTCTTTAAACTTACCGTTGCGAATTCGATTCTCGGTCAGTTCAGTGGCTAGTTCCATAGCAGATTCAAATGTTGCTAGTGAAGTGCTGAGAACTGAATCTTGAATTTTCGAGAGAAGTCCTCGAATATAATGCTCGATTAAACGATAAGTTGGGGTAAACAGGTTAGGGACCATTTGGTTCAACTCTAAGAACCTCTTGTTGTAGGAAGCATGATCTCCCTCCTTCTGCTTCAAAGAATGAAATTCGTCCTCCAACTTTTTAATCTCGCTCCTAGGACAGAACTGCCTAGTCATAATTTCCCTTAACTCCTCCCACGTAAGGCCGTTGCATCATCAATTCCCATCTTCCCCATTTCAGTATTCCACCAGGTAAGAGTTACCCCAAATAGTCTTCCGGTGGCGCATCGAACCTTGCGATCCTCAGGACAATCGCAGTTGAGGAAGGTGTTTTCCATTTCCTCAAACCAGTGGAGGAGAGCAGTGACACCTTCAGTCCCTTCAAATTTAGGAGGATCACAAGACTTGAAATGTTTATATGAGCACTTGCTGGTCGGAGGGTTGCCGATGTTCTGGTCGTCTTGCTGGGGAGGGTTAGTAGATTTTTAGCGAGAGCTTGTTGTACTTGAACCACAATGTCAGGAAGCACCGTGGCCATTTGTTTCGCGATTTGTGCGGCCAAGCGTTCGTGAGATCTTCCTGATCTTTTACCCCCTCGTTGTTGTCTAGCCGACATCTACAGGAACATACATAAGAAGATTGTGAGTTTATGGAGTCTTTTTAGGTGTCATGTGTCTTTAAGAAAATGAAAATAACATAAATATCAATAATGCAACTACATCCATAGGATGTCTTGGGTTTGCTCATGTTGGGCCTCAAATGTCCCCCATACCTTCACCTGTATAGTCATGTGGGCCCCCATGACTATTGGCTTGGTGGATTCACATTAGTATTGGCGATTTAACACTTGCATCACCCGAATGCAAACCACAAAATATGTTTACGAGATGTATGGTCGGAATGTGTCCAGGTGTAGACACAATGACGACTCAAAGTGGGGTTAGCTCACAGACGTTTGGTATAGCATGCTTTGGCCTAATAGGTACTTCGTACTCTCATCGTTAGTCCCCAGGTAGGCAAACTGGTCCTTTATTTTGGATTTATACGAATGCCAGCCTAGACAGGACGTTCCGACTACCGGTACTGGTACCCTTCCAGTTACTACATGCCCTCATGAGAACTCACTTTGATGAGATTTGAAAATACAAAAATCGTTGTAAAAGCAATCATGAAAATGATGTGGTGTGTGCTTTCATTGGTATGATATGTTATGAGCATATGATTTATGATAGGCATTATATGATAGTATGTACTTATGAACATGCATGCATAATATTGAATGTAACATTAAACATAAAACATATAAACATCATGAAGTTTGGCATGTAACACACAAAAATCTTAAAATTTCTAATCAACTATAGTATAGGCTTAAGGGTCTAATAACCTATCCTATATCCCTATAGTCATGGCTCTGATACCAATCTGTCACACCCCGACCCGCAGCGGAATAAGAGTCGGGGCATAATTGGGTTATCACCAAAGCTCATGATATTTACTATTATGTTTTATATTTATTTAAATCGAAATTACATTCTCAATAATCCAAACATGTCCATACAAATTCAAAGAAAATAACTAACTAAACAATTCCAAGTTCTAAATCATTTTATTCTTCTAGTCCAATCCTATGTGTTCCTGACTGCAGCTGGTTCACCTGTATCATGTGTAAAAATAGGGGTTTTTGGGTCAACATAAGTTGGCGAATGAACCTTGTTAGATAAACATTTATAATTGATTTTCTTGTTATTTTATCAAGGAAAAATTGTGCATATTCATCAGTGAGCAAATGTAAATAATCAATCAGTAACAATGTTAACCACAAACTATAACATACAATAACATACCAACAACATACCATAACATATCAACTTGCATAAATATATAACATGAATGAAACTGTGCGATCAAGGCTCAATCAAACGGAGCCGATCGTATTGCATGTACTGAAAATGATGAATATCTGTGCGATCAAGGCTCAATCAAACGGAGCCGATCGTATGTGGGCACAGCCAGGTTCACGCTCATAATGTAATGGGGAACATGCTCAAAGCTCATAATGTAATGGGGAGCGGCGGCCTATGAAATTGCATGTACTGAAAATAATGAATTAAATCTAACAATAACCACACAAACAACTGAATCAAACTGAATACACATTTGTTCATGATATGATGTATGCACAATGATTTAAATATAATAAATAGCCAGACACATGATACACCCCAAAAACATTTTAAAACGGGGAATTTGTAAAGATTCACTCACATTGGGTGCGTTGGATTTGAGATGGTGAGATGCGCACGAGTTGAAAGAGCTGAACAACGAGAATTAACTAACCTAAATAATAACGGAAAATATAGTAAATGAGTGGATTTTATTAATAATTTTAATAAGATTTTTAGATATATTTTTGTGAGTTTAAGGCTATTTCCTATCTTTAAAAACATTATTTTTAAGTATTTTTAATTGATTTTTAAATTAAATTAAATAAATAAAAATATAAAAATATGTTGACTTTTTGCGATACCGTTGACCGTTTGACTTGTTGACGATTTATTGTGTAATTGAATTGCGCTGGGTGAGGCTCGAACCGAGACCTCCCGTACACGTGCACGCAGCTCTACCAACTGAGCTACGTGTCTAAACCGAAATAATTCTGTTTTTAATTATACTTATATATTAACTCGGCTTATCCAAAATTCTTTATTTTTAAAAATATTTTAAATCATCGAACCGGTGTTACTAACAGGTCTCGAACCCGGGACCTGTGCTTTAACGCTACACACAGTCCACCGCTGGACTGTGTGTCTAACTTGGTTAATATACAGATTTTTATTATACTTAACAACTAACGTAGTTAACCCGGTTCAGTTAGAAAAATAAAACGTTTTTATTACCGAGAGGGCGTGTGTAACAGGGTCGAACTCGCGGCGTGTGATATGTATATGCACACAGTCCACCGCTGGACTGTGTGTCTAACCCGAGATAATAACCAGATTTTAGTAAACTTATAATTAAACTATCATCGTCTTCTTCATTTCAAAATTACAGACTGCGATTACACCATTATAACTTGTTTAATTCGATTGATATTGTACAGACTAATATGAAATGACAGAGACGATATTTAGAAGTAAACATACCGGTGAACGATTTATCAGAATTCCGGCAAGGTGTCGGCTCTGTTTTTATGAACTTCAACTGAGCAAGAAATTAACCTTTTGATTAGTTAATCGTGGAAATTGAAGTGCTAAACAAACGTTTACATGAGTGTTTGAATGTCCTTACCGTTTCACAGATGAAAATAAGGATTTCCAGAAGTTTTCCGGCGAACTGGAATTATCCGATAACAACGTCTGAATTTGATTTCAATTGAAAGGTTTGAGTCAGAAATAGCTTAACAATTGATAGACCACGAAGGTATTGAAGACTTACCGTTTTGATGGAGGATACGGTTTTCCGGCGACTTGCAGAAACTTTCCGGCGAGTAAAATTTGATTCTCCGGCGGACTGAAACTTGAGCGAAAACGTAATTGAGAGTTTGTAGAGTGTGTTTGCGACGCGGAGGAGAACAGAGATTGAAGTTATGCTGGAATTGAAAGTTTTCGGTTATAAAACCGATTCACTTCTAGAATTCAAGTTCATTCAAAGCAACTTGATTGAAAACGTCGTTATATCGGTTATACCCAGTGAACCTGGAGTAATCCAATCGTCTTTGAGCGTTTGATGACCGATTTTCAGTTACAGTGGCGTAACGGTTGTTTTATGGAAGTCCATAAAATTTTATTGTTTCTTAATACTTACAGAGAACAACAAGTGGCGGAGTGGTGATGTGTGTGTGTGATAAGTCTTTGGGTTTCAACCCGGCTGACCCGGGTTCGAGTCCCGGCAGCCTCATTTTATTTTTATTTATTTTATTTTTACTTTTTATCAATTATCATTTTTATAGTTTAGTTTGTTTATTAATTATGTATCATTAAAAACCCAAAATAGCCATAAATACGCAACGTGACATTTATAACTTGATATTCGATTACAAAACGGAGCGGGCTTGGAAACCCGTTTTTGACAAATGTTACACTTAGTAGGTTATTCCCTATACAACTATGGTCACAAATATGTGTTTGGTCAGATCCTAAGATCGACCAAACGAGTGGATTCGAAAGTCAAAGCGGGGGTCAAGACATAGGACTTACCACCCTAAATAAGCACTAAACTAGAATTGACGAGTTAGAGATGTCAAAATATGTCTAACTAAGTTTATAAAACTGATTTGGTCTCAAAACTTGGTGTTTTGATACCCAAAAATAGTTTCGTCGTAAAATGCTCATGATGCGCAATTTGACCGAGACTTTGACTCGTCACTTCGACTAGTAAACATGATAATCAGAAGGTGAAATCACTAGGGACTATAAGCTTCCCGATTATGATCACGTTGCGAAGTCCAATTGAACTTTGACTTGACCAAATATGCTCAGAACCAAAAGTCAATCGGAAGCCAAATTATTCAACTTTTAGCTCAAAATAGCTAAAATAATGAAAGAACTAGGAAGATTACTTACTCGTGATGAAGAACACTTTTAAAGCTCAAGATAGGAGGCTTCCAAAGGCTAGAAACAAGCTCCAAGAAGGATAGAAAGAAGAACTTCACACTTTGCTTTGAAGTGTTTTGAAGTGGTGTGAAAAAAATGGAAGAATCATGGGGTATTTATAGTATTTTAGGATTAAGGATGTGATGACAAGTATCCTCAAGCGTGGATTAGTGCCTTAACATGTGTCAATACCATATTAAGTGTGGCAAAGTGAGTGCTAGGTGTCAAAAATTGGATATTGGTGGCAAACTTGGTGAAGAAGCAAAAATATTAATATTTTTTTGACATTTTTGGCCCTTGGACTTGTATTTTCACTTGTTTGCCATTTTAACCCCTTTAACCTAATATTTAGGTTATATAAAGGGGTTAAGACATGTGTAACTTTGATTATGACCGAAAATGTCGTGGATGTTGGTTTCATTCGGTTGTACGATTATGCGTTTCGCAATGCGTAAAACGCTTTTAGGAACACGAAAATGATCGAAATTGTGCAACGATTGACATTTTTGCATTCTCATCAATAAAATACAAGATTTTATTGAATACAAAAATATTTAGAAATAAAACACATGGTTTCATTGAATACGAAATTGTTTGTAATCGTGCAATGATTGAAAAGGCACAAATGTCACAGTCTCCCTACTTTTGGAAATTCCGTCCTGAAATTTAATTAGAGGAAATTTTGTGAAACAGATGTGGATATTTGGCTTTCATCTGATCCTCTTGTTCCCAAGTAAATTATGGGCCACATTTGGATTCCCAGCGAACTTTAACTATCGGTATACATCTACGCTTGAGTTTCTTGTCTTCACGGTCCAATATCTCCATAGGTTTCTCGACAAAGTGCATAGTGTCATCAACGTGAATTTCATCGAGGTTTGTATCGGCTAAACACTTTTTCAAATTGGACACATGGAATGCTGGGTGAATATTCCCAAGTTCAGGAGGTAGCTCAAGTCGGTAGGCCACCTTTCCGATTCTCTCAATTATCTTGAATGGTCTAATATATCCTGGTGCAAGTTTTCCTTTCTTTCCAAATCCAATCACACCTTTCCAAGGGGATACCTTGACAAGGACGTGATCACCAACTTAGAATTCCAAGGGCTTGCTCGTTTGTCCGCATAACTCTTTTGACGGCTTCTAGCTGTTAGAAGGTTATCGCGAATTTTCTTGACTTTGTCTGTTGTGTCATGAATGAGTTCGGGCCCAGTGAGCTGAGCTTCACCGACCTCATTCCAGCAGACAGGTGAACGACATTTTCGACCGTATAGAGCTTCGAAAGGCGCCATATTGATGCTGGCTCGATAAGTATTGTTGTATGAGAATTCGACCAATGGTAGATGCGAATCCCAACTACTGTCACACCCTCAATTTCCACTTGCGGAGTTTTACCGCGAGGCGTGTGAATCTGAAACACTAGTACGTCGAACGACTCTATATGATTTGATAATACGTTTTCCAAAAATCATTTGTTTAACCATTCATCGTAGATTTTATATTGTCTTAGTTAGTTACCAATGTTTAGCGGAAGCATTAGTTTTTATGGTTGTGCGGAAGCATAAAATAAGTAGAGAAACGGGCGCCAACACAAACGCCAAAACAAATGAAAAACCCAAAACAATGTTTGTAAATGAGACTCAATAAAAGATGTCTTGATCAATGCAAGTGAGTGCACCTAGAGCTCCTAGCGTCCTGAGAAACATGTAAAGAAACAAGTGTCAACATTAAAGATGAGTGAGTTCACAGGTTTTCATAAATTCGTTCGTTTGGTTATGAGTTTGTTTCCCCCGTTACCCCTAACCCGGGATAACGATTTAGTTTCATTATTCCCAACCCGGAATAATACTGATAGTTCCATTATTCCTAACCCGGAATAATAACGTTGTTGGTTCCATTATCCCTAACCTGGATAATATTGCTGATGGTTCCATTATTCCTAACCCGGAATAATATTGTTGTTTGTTCCATTATTCCTAACCCGGAATAATATTGTTGATTCGTAATTAAGTTCAATGTTAACATATATAGGTAGCTAGCCTAAAGTTATGTCACGTATGTGTTCGCGATAGAAGCTGACTGTTGTGCCTCCGTGTTTGCCAGGCCTATCACTGACCATGGCGAAGTTAGGCCAAATTATTCACCCGTTGACCATACCCGGTCGGCTCGCGCGACTAGCTCGGATGGGGCTTGTCGGGCCCAGTAGTACTAATAATTTCCCCGCTATTTAAACTCAATACTAACGATCCGAGAGATTGTCGAGGACTTATGTGATATAGCTGCTTAGTGACCATAACGTTACATTAACATTAACTTAGTTACCGAATAGTTATGTGACGTTGATTTCGTATAACGTAAAGAGATTGAGTTGAAGAGTGTATACATGTTTCTCCCCCTTTTGTTTAAAATCGGATAAAATTAGGGGCCTTGAACTCACCTTTAGTTGCTCGGTTAGTGTAACACAGAAGTTGCAAATGATGGGACCGCTAATTGCGTCCTAATAAACCAATTGATTTCAAGTCAGTGTGTGAACACACCAATACAAATTCTACACATAATTTTCGCACAAAGTGATACACACAATCAAAATTCCTAACACTCAAATATGCATGCAAGTATCCTCATGTGAACATAGTAATCAAAACAATTTATCATGAACATAATCCAATCCATGTAACACTTTGGCGCACTCATTCACAAGTTATCAAGTTTCAGCTTACATACTCATAATTCGGCTGTTTTCTAGGATTTTTATATAATAGTTCCAACGTTCCAAAAATTCCAATTATTTTACAGCAGGTGACAACTATACTGTATAAATTTATATAAATTTTTCAAGTCCTAATACTTTACCAATTATCCATAAATATTAATATACTAGGCTGCAGTCAGATTCGTCACTTTCTGACTGCAGTCCACGGAAGAATTTATTTAAAAATCACTGTTCGTCCAATTAACAAAATTCCAGTGGGAGTTGCCCGGAAATTTGCATACCTAGTTTCTGTACAAATTTCATGATTCGACTCCCTACAGATTATTAAATCCAACTCGATAAACAACTAACAGAATTTCAGGATTTTCACAGCTTTAGTTACTGAACTTAATTGGCCAATTAAAAATATCAAACGACTTCAGAAAAATATGAATCCAGTGCCATTAGATTCGTTATTTAAAACTCTACGTTTTAGACTTCAGAAAATCGGTTTTTCGACAACTAATGACCGAGTTACAGCCAGTTGAAGTCGGCTGTAACCATCATCCAGCAGCCTTATTCAGCACTTTATCACAAACTAACTCGCTTAAACCGTTTATATATTGAACATATGCGATCAAGAACAGATTTTTCGAATCATATATCATTATATATATCATATCCATGCAACACCTAATCATAATCTCTAGTTTTTATAAACAAAACACAGCCTATGTTTCCAGATTTCGAACAACATCAAACTTGCAAACATCATAAACTAATCGGCTAACATAACACTACATTCAAACATATAAATCCGAATGTAATCTTGCAAACAATGATAATCCTAACCTTTAATAACAAGATCAATGAGCCGAGACTTGGACAAGAGCCGATTCGGATATGATGAAGAAGATCGTGACCGAGAAGGGAGGCTTGTTCGCGACCGAGAGATGAAGCCAAGCTGTTTGCGATCGAGATGGGGTGTATCAAGGCTGAATTGGCGATCGAGGGAACAAGTAGAGGGCTGCCGTCGGCTGATTTCTCAACTAGGGTTTTTGTGTTTTGTTTTGTGAAGAAGGGTTCATGCATGTATGTATATATATAGCGCAAGAAGGGTGAAAGGAAAAAGGGAAGGGTTGCGGTTTGGGGTGCACGCGGCCGAGAGGGTTTGGGTGGGTTGGTTTGGGTCTAGCACTTGGTCCTCAAGTTTAGACTACTTGAGTCGCAAGGAAGTGAAGTTGGCTCGTGTCGCGGCTCGATTCGATTCATTTATTTATTTACTACGTCTATACTTTATAACTAACATAAAACACGAAATCGGATATCACATAATAATTCACCAACTCACAAACGTTTAATACACATAGCACATACTTCATTTGACAAGTTCACTAAATTATCGTAACTATTTCGAGCGTGCAAATTCAAGTCTCCGAATTAATAACCGTGAAGTAGTGCGTTTAAGTTATCCGAAAAACCGGGATGTCACAACTACCACCAAAGTCGATTACACATGCTCTAAGCATATCCTCCGGTGTTTGAATTGTCCTTTTAGATTGTCCATCCATTTTAGGATGATAAGCAGTGCTCAGATTGAGTTTGGTTCCCTGGCAGATTGCATGGTCTTCCAAAAGTGAGATGAGAATCGAGCATCTCGATCGGATATGATGTTCAAAGGAACACCATGACGAGATACAATCTCATCAATGTAGATCTAGGCGAGTTTGTCAGCAGATAGATCCTCACGAATTGCCAAAAAGTGTGTTGACTTTGTTAGACGATTGATGATTATCCAAATAGCATCATGACTTCTAGGTGTGCGCGGTAGTTTAGTGACGAGATCCATCACAATGTTCTCCCACTTCCATACCGATATTTGTGGTTGCTCAAGTAAACCAGATGGGCATTGATGTTCAGCCTTAACTTTAAGACAAGTTAGGCATTTAGACACATATATGGCAATGTCCTTCTTCATACCCGGCCACCAATACTGGATACAGAGATCCTAATACATTTTGTCTGCACCAGGATGGATTGAATAACGAGACTTATGAGCTTCGTCCATCAATAAGGTGCGGAGATTGTCTTGACTAGGAATCCACAAACGGTTCTTGTAGTAGAGTAATCCGTTATTTTTTGTTTCGAGTTAAAGTTCGAGATTTTGTGGCAACTCATTTTTCAACAAGCTTTGGGTCACACATGTATGTTGTGCTTGAAGGATACGTGTCTAGATATCAGATTGAACTCGAACACAACGAAGTTTGACACGTTCCTTACGACTAAGCGCATCAGCCACAACATTCGCCTTACCAGGATGGTAGCGAATCTCACAGTCGTAGTCGTTCAGAAGTTCGACCCAAAGTCGTTGTGTCATGTTTAGCTCTATTTGATTATGTGTTGGAGACTTTTGTGGTTAGTGAAAACCACACATTTCGTACCCTAAATGTAGTGTCTCCAAATTTTGAGAGCAAAAACTACGACTCCTAACTCAAGATCATGAGTTGTGTAGTTCTTCTCATGGATTTTCAATTGTCTTGACGCATAGGCTATGACTTTGTCTCTTTGCATGAGAACACAACCAAGGCCTAGGTTTGATGCGTCATAATTGACAACGAAATCATCGTTGCCATCGAGTAAAGATAAAATAGGAGCATTATAGAGTTTTTGATTCAGTGTTTGAAAGGCTTCCTCTTGTTTGGGTCCCCACTCGAAAGGTTTATTCTTCTGAGTCAAAGTGGTGAGGGGAACCACGATCTTTGAAAAGTTCACGATGAATCGTCAATAGTATCCAGCAAGACCAAGAAATGAACGAACTTCGGTAGGAGTAGTAGGTGTACTCCAATCCCTAATCGCACTGATTTTGGCGGGATCTACTTGTATACCTTGTTCGTTAACTATGTGTCCCAAAAATTGAACTTCTTTTAGCAAAAATTCACATTTGGAGAATTTGGCGTAAAGTTGTTCTTTCTTCAGGAGCTCCATCGTTAAACGGGGATGTTGTTCGTGATCGGCACGAGACTTAGAATAAATGAGGATGTCGTCGATGAAAACAATGATGAACTTGTCTAAATAAGGTTTACAAACCCATGAAGACGGCATGAGCATTCATCAAACCAAAATGCATGACAGTGAACTCGTAATGGTCGTATCGAGTGCGAAAAGCAGTCTTGGGAATATCTTCTTCGAGTACACGAAGTTGATGGTACCCCGAACGCAGATCAATCTTTGAAAAGCAGGTCGCACCTTGTAGCTGATCAAAGAGATCATCAATGCGAGGTAGGGGATATCGATTTTTGATTGTGAGTTTGTTGAGCTCATGATAATCGATACACATACGGAAGGATCCATCCTTCTTTTTCATGAATAGGACAGGAGCGCCCCTAGGTGAAAAGCTCGGATGAATGAATCCCTTGTCTGAAAGTTCTTGGAGTTGCTTTGACAACTCTTGCATTTCAGACGGTGTAACACGGTAAGGAAATTTAGCAATTGGGTTGGCACCAAGTACAACAAGGTCAATACGAAACACAACTTGACGAATTGGGGGTAAACTAGGTAGCTCTTCAGAAACACCTCACAATATCCCCAAACAATGGGGACGTCCTGAACAGTTTTGCCCTTGTCTTTTTCCTCTATGATATGTGCCAAAAAGGCTACATAATTCTTTCGTAGGTATTCTTGGGCCTGGGTACAGGTCATGAGTTTTAGGCTACTAGAGGGTTTCTCTCCGTGAACTTCTAAGGTTCTTCTAGACGAAAGAGGTATACGAACAACTTTTCGAAACAGATCACCTCAGCATGGTGTTTGGTTAACCAATCCATTCCTATGATGATTTCAAAACTCCCGAGTTGCATTGTTGTGAGGTCAATGGGAAAAAGGTGGTTATCCAAGTTCAATTGGCAACTACGAATGACATAGTCAAGCACAAGGGGTTCGCCACTAGCTATTTCCACCATTAAGGGTTTTCCTAGTTTAGTTCTAGGAAACGAAAGCAAAGGTTCAAAGGCTAGTGATAAAAAGCTTCTATCGGCACCGAAATCGAAAAGAATAGAAGCAGGATGATTGTTAACAAGGAACGTACCGTTAATGACTTCGTTATCAGCACGAGTCTCGTTGGCATTGATGTTGAATGCGCGTCCATGGGCTGGATTTGCATTCGCGTTCACCAATTTTGGGCAGTTGTTTCTAAAGTGATCCATCTCGCCACAGTTGTAGCAAGAACCAGGTGGGAATGGAGGTCTAGCAGGGTTGGGTTGGGGTTGAACAGGATTCTAAATAGCTTGTTTTGGGGGCGAATGACTAACATTGGCTAATCTAGAGAGATGTTAAAAATATCGACGGAATATAAGGATGGTGGTCATTTGTCCGTTACTAAAAAAAACAAACAAATGACACACGGTGACTAATCAAAGTAAATGGGTCTTTATAATCTATCGCGAAGACATGCTTTAGCCTGTAAGTGGACACTCACCCCAAGAGTTCCCAGGTAAGAGTGACTGGTCCGATAATGCGGATTTGTACGAACACTCTAACCTTAGACAGAAAACTCAGGGTACAGGTATCCACCCTTCCAGATTGCACGTGTTCACATTAATAAAACCCAAACTTTGACGGGATTTTGAAAACTTACAAGGCTTTAAGCTAAAACATGTCATCTAAGGATAGAAGATTGGCTTTCAAAATGAATTTGTAACTTGTGTATTTGTTTTGGTAAGTCACCTAAGGATCGGTGATGGTATTGTTTTAAGAATCTAAACGCAAGATAACTCGCGTTAGGGTCCTAGGATGGTTATAGTCTAGGTCAAAGCATTACTAATAACCTAATTTCCTATAACCATAAGCTCTGATACCAATCTTTCTATTACACCCTGACCGCGTAAAACAACGAACCGTGGCGGAAACATCGGGGAGTCATGTCACGGAACTATTGTTTCACAACTCATGGAATTTAAAATTTTGTTTTATTAAGTTAAATGTTTACATTGTCTTGAGATAAACAAAAACAACACATAAATAAACTGTCTTTCATGTTTTAAGTCACTAAGGCCCACATCCATTCCTACGTGAAGCATGCATCATATTATCAAGCATTGACTCCTAAAACATATGTGAAAAGAGAGTCAACATAAAAATGCCGGCGAGTACATAGTGTCACACCCTCAATTTCCACTTGCGGAGTTTTACCGCGAGGCGTGTGAACAAACCAGAATCTGAAACACTAGTACGTCGAACGACTCTATATGATTTGATAATACGTTTTCCAAAATCACTTGTTGTAGATTTTATATTACCAATATTTAGCAGAAGCATCAGTTTTTAAAGTTTGAGTGGAAGCATAAATAAGTAGTGAAGCGGGCGCCAACACAAACGCCAAAACAAATGAAAAATCCCAAAACAATATTAATAAATAAGACTCGATAAAAGATGTCATGTTCAATGCATGTGCTTGCACCTAGAGCTCCTAGCGTCCTGAGAAACATGTAAAGAAACAAGTGTCAACATTAAAGATGAGTGAGTTCACAGGTTTTCATAAATTCGTTTGTTCGGTTATAGTTTGTTTTCTCCGTTATCCCTAACCCGGGATAACGTATTGGTTCCATTATTCCTACCCGGAATAATAAGTTGTTGCTTCCAATATTCCAAACCCGGAATATTAAGTTGTTGTTTCCAATATTCCAAACCCGGAATATTAAGTTGTTGTTTCCAATATTCCAAACCCGGAATATTAAGTTGTTGTTTCCAATATTCCAAACCCGGAATACTAAGTTGTTGTTTCCATTATCCTCAACCAGGGATAATACAGTTGATTCGTAATTAAGTTCAATGTTAATATATATAGGTAGCTAGCCTAAAGTCATGTCACGTAAGAGTTCGCGATCGAAGCTGACTGTTGTGCCTCCGTTTTGCCAGGCCTATCACTGACCATGGCGAAGTTAGGCCAAATTATTCACCCGTTGACCATACCCGGTCGGCTAGCGCGACTAGCTCGGATGGGGCTTGTCGGGCCCAGTAGTACTACTTATAATTCCCCCGCTATTAAACCCAATACTAACGATCCGAGAGATTGACGAGGACTTAAGTGATAAAGCTGCTTAGTGACCATAACATTACATTAACATTAACTTAGTTACTGAATAGTTATGTGATGTTAAATTCGTATAACGTAAAGAGATTGAGTTTGAGAGTGTATACATGTTTCTCCCCCTGTTGTTTAAAAACCGGATAAAGTTAGGGGCCGTGAACTCACCTTTATTTGCTCGGTTAGTGTAGCAAAGAAGTTATGAGAGATGGGACCGCTAGTTGCGTCCTAACAAACCAATTAATTTCAAGTCAGTGTGTGAACACACCAATACAAATTCTACACGAAATTTACGCACAAAGTGATACACACAAACAACATATCTAACACTCAAACATGCATGCAAGTATTCTCATGTGAACCTAGTGATCAAGACAACTTATCATAAACATAAACCAATTCATGCCACAATTTGGTGCACAAAATCACAAGTTTTCCAATTTCAGCTTAGCACTCATAATTCAGCTGTTTTCTAGGATTTTTATAAAATAGTTCTAACATTCCAAAAATTCCAATATTTTTACAGTAGGTGACATTAATACTATAGAAATTTATATAAATTTTCCAAGTCCTAAATCTTTACCAATTAACGATAAATATTAATATACTAGGCTGCAGTCAGATTTACCGTTTTCGGACTGCAGTCCACGGAAGAATTTATTTAAAAATCACTGATCGTCCAATTAACAAAATTCCAGTTGGAGTTGCCCGGAAATTCCCATACCCAGTTGCTGTACAAAAATCATGACTCAACTTCCTACTGATTTTAAAATCCAATTCGATAAGCAACTAATAAATTTTAAGGATTTTCACAGTTTTAGTTACTGCACTTAATTGGTCCTTTAAAAATATCAAACGACTTCAGAAAATTATGAATCCAGTGCCATTAGATTTGTTATTCAAATCTCTACGTTCTAGACATCAGAAAATCCGTTTTTCGACTACTAATAACCGAGTTACAGCCAGATGAAGTCGGCTGTAACTATTACTCAGCATCCTGTTTCAGCATATTATTATTACAACTTGCATAAACCGTTCCTATTGATTAACCCAAGCAAGCAAAAACCGATTTCCAATCATAGATCACTACTAATAACTTATCCATGCAAACCCTAGTTCTTACTTCTAGTTTTTACAAACAACCCTAGTCGCAAACTCACAAGTTCCGCAAACAATTATTCATGCAAACAATGGATAGTTCAGCCGATTACTTACAACACCTATAATCCGAAAACAAGCTAATCAATTCGTTCAAGCATATATATCCGAAACAAACTAATCAATTCATTTAAGCATATATATCCGAACATGATCTCGTAATCAAAGATAATCCTAACCTTGAATAACTAGGCAAACAAGCCGAGATTTGGACAAGAACGACCCGGCTGTTCCAACTAGATCGCGACCGAGAGGATGATGATAAAGTGGGCTGTTTTGTTGATTAAATAGAGGTGAACAAGGACTGAACTCGCGACTGAATGGAGGTGAAGATGGCGATGGCTGCTGCTGCTGCGACCGAGAGGAAAGAAAAGAACAAGGAAGGAAGCTGTTTGCGATCACAAGGGGCGAGATCAAGCTGCCGACGGCAGTTTTCTTCTAGGGTTTCGTGTATGTGAATGAAGGCATGCATGAGTTTGTATTTATAGGCGCAAGAGGGGATAAGGGTTACGGTTTGATCCTGAATTCGCGGCCGAGGGACTAGGGTGGGTTGGTTTGGGTTTGATCTTGGCCGAATAGTTTTAGGTTTGCTCTCGGTTTGGGTTTGATCCTTGTTCTCGGCCGAAGACTTGAGTTAAAGTTTAAAACTTTGTTAACTCCTAGAGTCACAATGAATCAAGGTTGGTTCGTGTCGCGGTTCGGTTCAGTTCGTGTACATATCTACTGTAATTATTCTATAACTAAAACAATCACACAACACACATCACGTATTCATTTACCTCGTACACGTTTAATAATTAGCATATACTTTATTCGACAAGTGTCGCGTTTAAGTTATCCGAAAAACCCGGGATATCACACACAGGTTTTGTGAGCGTGTCAAATTCATGGCCTTGTATACATATTGCAACACCTCGTTCGACTACAAGAGTCGTTAAGTGAAAACCTCGTACAAAAGTGTTTGATATTGCAATACAATTAACCAACTAAAATAAGTTGGTTAGAGTTGTGAAAACCTTGTAGCCATGAATATTGAGCAAAACGTTTTTTTCGTAAAATAAACTTGTAATAGATTGATTCAAAAGAAAACTTCGTATGGTTTATATCTTTAGATGAAAATCATTGCGTGACATTGTTCAAAACAATTTGTCCGTGTTATAAATCAATCTTCCGTGTCATAAATCAATTGTCCATGTCATAAAAAAATCATCTATGTTTTAATTGTGAAAACTTTTGATTGTTCTTTAATGAACACATTCAAACCTGTGTTGACTATACCACCAAAGGGTGTCTTTAATAGACCACCAAAGGGTCTCTTTAACTAGACTAACAAATCAAAAAATGATTTGTTAATCAGAAACAGTTTCTGTCATTACCCAAATTCCACCAAACCCAGTGAACAGTCCGATAATGTGATTGTCAGTCCTATGGTATCATAACATACTACTGGTCGGCTCGGCCAAAGCTAATGAATGTCATTCGTGTTATGATTAACGCATTAACAAGTTGTTCACATTATTGAAAGTGTATTGTTTTATATATAAACCATAGACATTGTTTTTGAAAATTTGAAAATGATTTAGCACATATGAGTCACCCCAAAACATTTGCAAAACATAAAAGAGGGGAACTATGTACTCACTTTGAAAATCATTTTTGTATACATAAACCATGTATATTGTTTTGAAATTTTGAAAATAATTATAGGCACATATGAACCACCCCAAAACATTTGAAAACGTAAAAGAAGGGGGCTATGTACTCACTTTGAAATCATTTTGTATATATATACCATGTATATTGTTTTGAAATCTTGAAAATAATGATAGGCACATATGAATCACCCCAAAACATTTAGAAAACATAAAAGAGGGGGATATGTACTAACTTTAAAATCATTTTGTACATATAAACAATGTATATTGTTTTGAAATCTTGAAAATAATGATAGGCACATATGAATCACCCCAAAACATTTAGAAAACGTAAAAGATGGGGCTATGTACTCACATCGAAAAATCATTTTGTATATATAAACCATGTATATTGTTTTGAAATCTTGAAAATTATTATAGGCACATATGAATCACCCAAAAACATTTAGATAATGTAAAAAAAGGGGAACTATGTACTCCCTTTGAAAATCATTTTGTATATAAACTATCAATATTGTTTTGAAATCTTTAAAATCATCATAGGCACATATGAATCACCCCAAAATATTTAAAAACATAAAAAGAGGGGGCTATGTACTCACTTGGGATTCCAAAAGTGTTCTTGATCAACAGAATAAACAAAGCTCAAACCTATCCTAATGTGTCAGATAAATATGTTAGCGTGTCCAGACTATAAACGGGAGATCGGATAGAATGAAGTCTTATAAACCAAACGAGTGTTGGAACTCATGTGATATGGTTTAACAAACTTAACATTCTGATTTAGAAAGGATCCTAATTTCTTTTGACCCATTATGACTCGTTAAGGTAGTTTTTGCTACTTTAACTGGTCATTAGCGTAAATGCGTGATCGGATGGTTAAACATGTCCTATGATAAGTCTTAAATGCCTAAACATGTTTGAAAATGTTATAACATCAGTTTATATGTCAAAAAATTGGTTACATGTGCTTAAAATGGTTTTATGCGCAAAAGGGCATTTTGGTCATATTTTTTTAAGAACATAGAAGTAACTTATCATAACATTAATCAAACCACGTGACCATAAGGTATAACCTTAGGTTATTCCCTATACAACTATGGTTACAAATATGTGTTTGGTCGGATCCTAAGATCGACCAAACAAGTCGGATTCGAAAGTTAAAGCGGGGGTCAAGACCACTCGACTTACCACCCTAAATAAGCACTAAACTAGAATTGACGAGTTAGACATGTCAATATATGTCTAACTAAGTTTATAAACCTGATTTGGTCTCAAAACTTGGTGTTTTGATACCCAACAATAGTTTCGTCGTAAAATGCACATCATGCGCATTTTGACCGAAACTTTGACTCGTCACTTCGACTAGTAAACATGGTAATCAGAAGGTGAAATCGCTAGGGACTATAAGCTTCGCGATTATGATCACGTTGCGAAGTCCAATTGAACTTTGACTTCACCAAATATGGCCAGAACCAAAAGTCAATCAGGAAGCCAAATTATTCAACTTTTAGCTCAAAATAGCTAAAATAATGAAAGAACTAGGAAGAGTACTTACTCGTGATGAAGAACACTTTTGAAACTCAAGATAGGAGGCTCCCAAAGACTAGAAACAAGCTCCAAGAAGGATAAAAAGAAGAACTTCACACTTTGCTTTGAAGTGTTTTGAAGTGGTCTGAAAAAAATGGAAGAATCATGGGGTATTTATGTATTTAAGGATTAAGGAGGTGATGACAAGTGTCCTCAAGTGTGGATTAGTGTCCTAACATGTGTCAACACCATATTAAGTGTGACAAAGTGAGTGCTAGGTGTAAAAAATTGGAGATAGGTGGCAAACTTGGTGAAAGAAGCAAAAATATTTATTATTATTTTTTGACATTTTTTGCCCTTTGACTTATATTTTCACTTGTTTGCCATTTTTAACCCCTTTAACCTAATATTTAGGTTATATAAAGGTGTTAAGACATGTGTAACTTGGATTATGCCCGAAAATGTCATGGATGTTGGTTTCATTCCGTAGTACGGTTATGCGTTTCACAAAAATGCGTAAAACGCTTTAACAAACACCAAAATGATCGAAATTGTGCAACGATTGACATTTTTGCATTCTCATTAATAAAATACAAGATTTTATTGAATACAAAAATATTTGGAAATAAACACATGGTTTCATTGAATGCGAAATTGTTTGTAATGGTGCAATGATTGAAAACGCACAAATGTCACAAATACTTTTGCTTTTAAACCCGAAAGCAACACATAATTGAAAGTATCAAAAGATCTAACAATTGCAGTACAAAAGATTGCAAATTTGGAACACCACTTTTAAGTCGAGCCTTCATCTCTTTGTCTATAAGGTGGTACTAACCTGAGCTCTCAAGGTCTTGCACAACCAGATACAGATATCAGTTAGATATATTCACCTGGAGGATGAAATCCAGGGAATCTTGATACGGTAGTATATTCTGAGGTGGGAAACACTGTTAAGTCAAGTTCTAAGACATCTAAATCACATATCTCGGTGCAATGGAGAAATGTGTAGAGGTTTAAGTGGAAAAATATACTAACAATCTAAGTGAATTTGTTTAAAACATAATGTTTTCAAGATCAACGGAACTAGTGATTTGTATCAAAAACTGATATGATCCTCTAACATAAACTCAAAAAATATGTCTGTATATATATGTTTGTACATAGTTATTACATTTCATTTTAGAAGAACTCAAAAAGATTTTCAGTGTGTTTTAGCATAAACTTTGTAACAATCAAAAAGATTTTGTTTCTATCTTAGTTTCGGCTACCAATGAGGAAAGCGGATTTTCAAAATCCAAAGATGCTAGTTGCTGAAAAAATATAGAGGACAATGGGTTGGGAGCTTAACTAAAATGAGAAAATATTTTGAAATAATCAAAAGTTCATTAATTTGAAACTTAAAATTGACTGAAAACATTAGTTGTTCATAAAGTGTTCAGCCAAGGTCATTAACTTTGACTTTGTAGACCAATCACTTAACCAGGTTCGTTAACTTAAACTTGGTAAACTGAGTGGGTTCTCAAAACTGATAAAATGATCGAAAAACTTGAAATTTTGAAATGTTGCATATCACTCCACCCGAAGTGGATGCACTCTGCACAAAGTGAGAACCCGCACTATAAATAGATCCAGCTCGCGTGAAGCAGTCATTTCACTATTACGTTTTCTTTGTGCGATCTGAGAGTCCTTTGTACGAACTGAGTGTTTTTGCAAGATCTAAGTTGTTATACTGCCAAAATTCACATTGGGGAGGTTGATTAGCACACCTCTTACAATGGTGAAGGTAATAGACTCGATTTGGACCGTAATTTTGGATGATTCGGACAACAGAACTTAAAACGTAGATCTAAGAAAAATTAAACGTCCAAAATTAAAATTGATCACATATACATGTAAATCGGCATTGTCAGTAATTAATAGAATCATCAATTTTATTAAAATCGATCAAATTTTGATTCTTCGTTTTTACGGTGCTTTGAACAAAGTGGGAGTCACTTCGTACGAAGTGAATCGTTCAATTCATGCCAAAGTGAAAGTGCTAAAAATTTCTAAAACCACTTCGCACGAAGTGATCTTGTATGTTTGGTTAGAAATGATGTATCACTTCGTACGAAGTCAGTAATGACAACTTCTTACATACTGCACTTCGCACCAAATGCATGTTATTTTTCAACAATTTTTTTCTAAGTGTTGTTGGTATGTTTCGTTGGAAAAGAAAACGATATTCGAGCCAATACAAAACACATGTTGTGTACTTCATGATACTATACTAGAAATGGCTCCGTTCAAAGATATCATAGATTCCATAGTCATCATAAAGCTCGAACAACTATAATGCCCAGAACAGCTAGAACAGTTCTAATCATCATATCCTGCGGTGCAACATTGAAATAAATCTTCAAACCGCTCAAGACTTTACTTAAACGACAGCTAAGGAACACATGGGGTTACTTGCTTTTGTCTTGGAGTCTTATGAGAGTTTAGTAGCAGGAAGGATCGGGAATCCGAACATGACGAAGAGGATTACGATCAAATTGATCCTGATGAATTAGAACCAATTAATATAAAATGGTGTATATCGAGTATAGTTGGAAGTGTTCAACGATTTATGGAAATTACTGGAAGGAATAGTCTCGAAGGTCCTGGCTCAAAGCTGGGATTCGATAAGTCCAAAGTAACTTGTTTGAAGTGCAAAGAAAATGTCCATTACAAAAGAGAATGTCCGAACAAAGAGGTTTATGGGAATCAAAATCCTTTGGGTGATGATTATTATAAAAAGGCGATTTGTCGTAGAACTTCCCAACAACCTCAGAACATGACAAGACCTATTCCAATAGAGGATGGTTCGGCAAAGTCAAAAGATAAGGCTCTGGTTGTTACATAGGAAGATGAAGGTTTTAACTAGAACAACTACATTCCTAAGACCGAAAGACTTGCTCTTTTAGCTGAAATTATAGAGGAACCAGAACCAACTGTGGAAGAAGTAATCATTGAAGAAGCCATTGATGAAGTCTGTGCTAAGATCGCATTCGATGAAACTCCAGAATTACTATTATGATTCTAAAGCTTTAAATGAAACTTTTTTTGTTGCATTTAATTCAATCATACCTCCTGATGTGTTTATTCTTTTATAGGTTTCTTCGGTGAACAAAGTAGCTACCAAAGTGCACAATACAAAGAAGAGAAGAAACAACTTGTTGAAGAAATCATAGATGTAACAATGGAGATGAATGTTGAAAACCTCAACAAGATCGCTGAGTAAGCCATGATGGCCTAGTTAAAAGAGGTAGTTAAAATCTCTGAGGAGATCTAGGAAGTCGTGGTTGAGTCAGTCGAGGAAGAGGTTAAAAGTGAGAAAATAGAAACAGAAAAACAATGCATGAAATGCCTAGAGTCGGGCAAATATTGTTTTGAAAAAGACAAGAAGTATAATGAACTGAAAAGATACACAGATAGCTTAACAAGTGATTTAAAAGAAAGTAAAGAAGCTTATGATAAACTGAACAGAACTACCAATTAATACCATCATGCTAGTAGGGAAGATGACGCTACACTTTCTATGCTCAAAGTCAATGCCATGGATAAAATTGCACTAAATAATCATATTGATATTATCGCCAAATTAAAACAAGAGCTAGAAACTGAATGGGTTGATAAGAAGCTGATGAGTTATTCAACGACATCTTATGTTTTGGATCACATTCTTTCTAAACCAACAGGAAAAAGATGAAGAAGGGAAGATGTGTATCGTTATCAAAACAAAGGTTTGGGTTATAAGCGAGTTCCACCCCAATGTGGAATAGTTATTCAAGGAGAAAGCCTGACAGGGTGGAAAAGGTGCTAAATTTAAAATTGAAAACCGAAAAGAAAAATAAGCTGCCTGAAAATCTCGATATAACCTATACCAAATCTGAGAGTGAATGTGAGACAGAAGTAGTAGAAAATGTTGTTGACAAGTTTTGGAAAATGATAGGGATAATGTTGTTTTTAATGTGCTCAATCTAATTTGGAGAAAACAAGTTCGAGTTCACATTTTGAAGATGACGATTGTTTTCATAAAAAATATTCCAAAATTAGATAATAGTTTGAATGATGATCCATGTTGTTATGTATAAAATGTGCGGATCTAACAAATATATTTTGATGAAAAATTTCCGACTCAGAATGTGAACATAAACAAATTTGAAAAAGTGTTCAAGTTAGTAGAGGTTGAAATTCTGAAATAAAAATTTTGTCACAAAATCAAAGTTTTCAAACTTCAGGAATGATAAGTCTTACTATTTTAAACCTAAAACTCCTATTCTAATCATCAAGATAAAAAATTATTATTATGGGAGAAACGGTTCAGGATATGGTAAGAGAAATAACAATAGGTTTTCTAATTCAAAATTTACAAAGAAAATGACGTTTGTTTCTGGGTCAAGCTTGGAAAGTGATAAAGAGAGTCAGTTTAGCAAACAGTTAAATGAACAATTTTTTGCTCAAACAATGTGAACATGTTGAGGGATTCTCTGTTGTAAAAGACCATTCGACTTACTTTTGATGCAATCAAGTTGGGCATATCGCTAGTCAGTGTCCATAAAAGAACCCTAAACCTGTTTACAATGTTAAAAAGTCTCTAGAAAACCTAAAACAGAAATCACCAATGTTTGTTCCAACTCAAATCCTAAAACAAAACAATGAAGTTGAAAACAAAGTGAAACCAGCAAACCCCAAAGCTTCAATTAATAAAAACCGGTGAAGCTTCAACTAATGTTGAACAAATAGATTCAAAATTTTATAACAAGAAAACGAATTTGATAAATCAAACATGGGTGATAAACAAGAAAGAATCTTCTGAGGAGACAAAACAATCTGATTCGACAAAATATGTCACAAAAGTTGAACAAAAGAGTGATAGTATGTGTGAACATAAATTTGTAAACGCACCCAAGACCGGCAAGGCTTGGGTCTCGCTATTCAAGTAATTGTTTGAGTGAATGTGCAGGGGCTCCCAAGATCCATCATTTCAAAGCAGATCATGGATAGCGGAGCGTCACGGCACATGACAGGGATGTTGGCTCTCCTATATGCTGTCAAATCTATTAGAGGAGGCTATGTCGGGTTTGCCGAGAACTAGGGAGGTAGAATTGTATGTAAAGGGATATTAACCAGTGGTGTGGTGTCATTTGACAAAGTCAACTACATAGCAGAGTTGGAGAACAACTTACTCAGTGTCTCTCAAATCTATGATAAGAAATTGACAACACACTTCACTAACAAAGAATGTCTAATTCTGAAGCCAGGGTTCTAGATACCTGGAGAGTGGATCTTAATGCGCGCTCCCTGTGAAAACGATTTATATGTCTTAGACATGAGCGTTGCAACCACAACGACAAAAACCGCGCATTGTTTTGTTTCAAAGGCGACAAAGAAAGAGTCAATAATATGGCATAGCAAAATGGGACACATTCATATACGAAAGATGAATTTCTTGGTACACAACGATCTAGTGGATGGTGCCAATCTGAAGAGCTTTCACTTAAATGATGACTGTGTTAGCTACAAGAAAGGTAAGCAACACAAAAAGTCGCATCCAAGGAAGCTTCTGAAGTCGATAAAGCTCCTACTAGAAAGATTTCACATGGATCTCTTTGGATTAGTCAATGTTCGAAGTATTTCAGGAGATCTGTACTGTCTAGTTGTTACCGATGATTACTCAAGGTTCTGGGGGGTAATGTTCCTAGAAAGAAAGGACCAAAAATTCGACAGTCTAATGATCTTGTTTAGAAAACTAGAGAATCTATACCATTTACCAATTAGACGCATTCAAAGCGGCAATGGAACAGAATTTAAGAATAACAGGATGTTCGAGTTTCGCAATGAGAAAGGAACTCTGCATGAATCAGTGCACGTACACCCCTCAACAAAACGGTGTAGCTGAAAGAAAGAATAGAACGCTGATAGAGACTGCATGCACCATGCTCGCTGATTCAAAATTGCCAGTTAGTTTCAGGAGCGAAGCTATGGCCTCTGCAGGTTACACACTAAACAGGGTATTGACGTTCAAGGCACATAAGAAGACGTGTTTCGAGCTGCTTGACCAACAAAAGCCAAATCTAAAGTGGTTAGGACCTTTTGGGTCACCGTGTACGGTAATCGACGCAGATGGAAAATTTGGGGCTAAATCGCTAGAAGGTTTCTTTGTGGGATATGCTAGTCCGCTAAAGGGAGTATCTTCCTAGTATAAATCGGATTATTGAGGCTCAACATGTAGATTGTCAAAGATACACATCTCAGACATAAAAATTGGAGATCATGGTTGTTCAATTATGGAAGTCTTTAGAATTCCTTCAAGCTGCTAGTTGAACCAATAGAAGAGGAACTTGATGTGCTTTACAAGCAACCATAATCTTTTTCACAAGATCAAGTTCTGAGACAATCATTGTGACTCAGACACACGTTGTTACACATGATGCTAAAGCAGGCCCGAGTTGTCAACATCCTGAATCACGGACTACAGGAATAAGTGAACCTACAACTGAACCAGAGATGAATGAACCAGCTCCCAAATTTGATCAATCTGATGACTCTAAATCTGAAGCCGAACCAACATACGATGACAATGGATCCACTTCTAAATATGGTGAAGTTTAGATTGAAAGTTTACTTAACAATGAAATTGAAGGAACGAGTGCTCAGAACGAAACATCTTATGTTAATCAGACCATTGAACAAAATATTAAAAATCTAGAACACGAAGTGAACATTTCCAATGAAGTTATGCTAAGGACACTGTCATACCACCCACCAGACTTTATTATCGGAGAGTTGAAGAGTGGTGTTAAAACTTCATAACAAATCAATCAGGATTTTAATTATTTTTATTCTAAAGTGGCACCTTTACAAAATAGGATCTCATACAGATGTTTTATTTCACACGTAGAGCCTAAAATGTATAAGGAAGCATTGACAGAGGAAAGTTGCGTAAACGCCATGCAGGAAGAATGTAAGTCAAGAGATCTTCGTATCATACCACAAACACAATCAAAGATGCGAAAAATAATTGAAAGTGTCTGCTTGTCTAGCAAAATTCGTTCAACCCAAGCTAATTGCATACAATCAACAACCCTACCTAGGTACACCCTATTCAAAGCACATACGACGACCTATTACATAAACCGGGCTAAAGCCCAACCGCAAACTATATTGTTATCTAAATAAGTCCAAAACATCATCCTACTACCAAGCTATACAAGACAAGCGTAAACCTATTAAACCATGCCTTCCCCTAGGTTTATGCTGTCTTGGCACACCAATCAATCTTTGCATCTTAATTTCTTCTTTAGCTGTGCGTCCAATATCTTGTTTCCAATATAAGGTCAAACAATTGCGTCTCAACCCGACCTCTTCTTCCAGACCACATCTTTAGATTTATAATTTGTGCAACTCCAACAATATATGCCTTAGTACACACTTCATATTGTGGATCACTCTGAATCTGAGATCTTCCAAGTAGATGAATATCAGTTTCTCCAAAACGCATCAGATCATGAACATCAGCAACTCTGAATTCTACATTTTCACAAACTATAACAGCTCGCCTTGAAACAGATCATACATCCAAAACTTGAATTCATGCAGATTGTTAACAGGAAGATCTTTAAGTAAAGAAACTGTCTTGCTTGTTTCGTTGGAGGCCACATCATAGTCTTTAGTGGCTTGTTCGTACAAGGATCAATCAACTCTTTATGTAGCTTCATAAAAGTTTCTGAAGATCCATATCTTTGAAAATCACCAATGCTTGTCTCTTAAGCTTGTTGTAGAAATCCCAACCTATCTTACAATTTGGATTCTTGCATTGGTCATGATATGGAGCCTGACTCATCTCACGAAGATAAACAGTAGTCCATGACTCAAATGAATTGTAGAGTTATAATTGAACCTTTCCATTATTCCTTGACACCAAGAACATCCCTTTTTCATCATTATACGCAGACTCCTGATTCCAGTTTGATTGCCATATCTATCATATCGATCTCTACAAGTAGTAATCACATATCTATCAGGCAAATCTTGGAACCCAAAATCTTTCTCGCTACCAACATTTCTGATAATAGCTTCTTTCTGTTTCAATATTTGGTTTGCAGTATGAGGAGGATCTTCAATACACTTATTAAGAGCTTTTCCATGTTGTTTGTCATGTTTCTCCTTTCAGCTGTAGTATATTCTTTCCTGGGTTTAGCAAACTCTTTCCCAAACTTTCCTTCAAATTTCTGCTTCAAATCCATCACTTTGAGGATATACTTTCATCAAATAAGCTCAGGTCTAATATGATTAACCTAGTCCATAGCGTGCAGAATCCATTTTAGAGTAGGTGACATTAATAAGATTTACTTTTCAATTTATTTTGTTTCATTAAAACTATAATGGTTACAATCCTAGAAACAGTTCGAAAGGGCTTCGTCGTGTCATTCGCAAAACCCAATACATACTCAATGACCACGCACCTATTTATAGACGATTCACTTCGTGCAGACTTAAAAGCCTACCTTCATACGAACTTAGTTAAGTCACCTTCATCAGAAGTAAAACATACCAACTTCATACGAACTAAACATGTTACCTT